>VXAL01004408.1:1959-14803 GCA_013399475.1 Chauna torquata
CACAGATGGCAAGTCTGAGCTGTGGTACTCCAATACTCGGTCAAGTTGGGGTATTATTTGCTGGAGTCTGTATTCTATTATAGGTGAGGACAAATGTAATCTGTTCCATTTTATGAAAAGTACATGTGAGCCTTGGGTAAGCATGCATTAACTACTTTGCTTACAGTTAAGCTCATGCTTTGCTAAATCTAGGTTGTAGAGAGATAAAGGACTTCTGGTATACACAAAAGTTTATGTCATGTGTNGTAAAGGATTTGCCCAAGGGAACAAGAACACAAGCAAATGAGTAGGCTTCCCACACAGTATTCTCTTTCTCATACGCTGTCTGTATTTTCCCATCTGGAGCTGCAGTGCCTGTAGAAGTGACTGCAGGACTTGTGAAATTCTGCTGAGTGGGGAGGTTAACTGCTACAAGCCTTGCTTCCAATTGGTTACTCTAAAAAATTGCCAGAAAACTCAGAATGAGGAGCCTTTCACTCCTGCTATCTCATTAGAAAGACTGGGGAATGGGCAGAGCTGACATCTGCCTGGGAGTGCCTCTGTGGCTGGGATCTGTGTAGGGAGATCATCCTGCTGGTGACAGCTGCAAAAAAAAAAAAGAAAAACCAACCAACCAACTTATTTTTTCTGCACTTCCACAAGAGCTCTGAAATGCAAATGTCACAGCAGAAGAAAACTCGATGGTTCCACCAAGGAGACATACATGCACACTGCAGTGATTCATAAAACTTTCTTTCTATGATTTTTTTAACATCAGGAGGATTATCAGAAGTGTCAGAAGTGCACATGAACTGGATCCTTTTAATTGATTCAGAGCACTAAGCAATCAGAAAAGTGTAGGTTCTGATAAGACAAATTGTAATTTTAATAATTATTATGTTAAAGCAAAATTTCCTAACCCTCTGCCCTTTTTAGCTGAACTCTGCTTCCCTTGAGCCCTGGCGCAAGGCTATGGGATAAGGCTAAGCTGCTTACAGTTCTGGAAGCTAGCTCATGCCTCTTCTTGCACCTGCTGCACTGTACTGGCAGGGAGAGTAGCACTTCAGTTTGGAAAATGCTGTATTAAACTCTATAAACAGTTTACAGGAAATACATAGTTCTAATCAGCTTTTAGTCTTTCCCTAACTCCATTTATGTCTCACTGCTCTTTCTTACTGCAAATTCAGAGGATGAAAAGGTCCTTTGAAGAACGTATTTTAGAAGAAATGAAACCAGATGACATTCTCCACTTGGCTTCATATTTCACAGTGACCAAACACTATGTGCATGCTGTGTAGTCCTTATTCAGAAAATCTGCCCTTGATTTGAGGTGTATTTTTTGCTACAAAGAAGCTGCAAGGATCAAGTCTGTATTTCTGATACAGCTGTCCAAAGTAACAAAAACATTTCATACTAAAAAACCCAACAACATTAGAACCCCAAATCTCTTTGCAACAAAAGTGGTCCCTGAGAACATTATGGGTAGGATAAACCAGTGGAAGAGTGCAGTTTGACTGCCATTGCCTCTTGACTTCTTAACTCCTCAGTCTTAATGAGCATAGGCTCATTTATAGCTTAACAAGGGATGTTGTTCAGTGTGGGTCCACAACAAGTTTGATGTATCAAGAGCCAAATGAAGATGTGGTCTCAATCACTAGAGAGCTGAACATCAAACAAGAAGAGTTAAAAAATACAATGATAATCTTTTGTTCAACTGTAGGTAAGGGACAAAACTGAAGATCTCCTAAGCCAAAAACAGGAGAAGACAACTAGGATGTGGAAGGCAAGTGAAGTTTATTATGTGTCTATTATGTGTATTTATCTTGTGTCTGCAGTTTTGCTGTCTTTTCTGTTTGGACCTTGCACATCCTTCACAATTTCCCTGCTGATAGTTTGAGGCTCAAATGCAATGCTGTCAAAAGCAGGCATGATTATATTGGCCACAGTGGGATGATTACTCACATTACTGGTGAATCTAGCTCCCTGCTGGATGTTCACGGTAAATTTCTCTCCCTTCCTGGCTGGAGAGGTCATACTTGAAAAAAAACATGTCTCTTGTCCTGCTCTGTGGAACACTGTTAACCCCCATTAAACTGGTATTGTACCTTTAATTCACATTTATCTGTGTTTTGCATGCAGTAGACTTATTGAGACAAGCTGTTCATTCCAGCATCTGGTAGTTTATTTATTATTGCGAGTGGATTACGTGCAGACACAAAAGGGAATGTGAAGTATGCAGTGGAGTGGGCAGGTTTAATCATATCTCACAGTATCTGTTTCATTTAGAATTGTATTTTAATCTTACAGCACTGAGATAATATCAATTTTAAACATCTTAAACCTTTGTAATAATACATTTCATCAGACGTTTGCCAGTTTTTTCTCTTGAAGAGCAGTGAACTTTTGGTGATTGCCAACATACAAGTTGTGTACATTTATTCAGTTGAACTTTTATTGTCTGTTGAAATCAAACTGGAGACCCGGTCATCCATGCAAAACCATTAGCTCAGAAGGGATCCAAAGTTCATGTGGGTTCTGTTAACTGAGTTTTCTTTTGTCTGTTTGTCAGGAAGATGGTTATTTTCTGTATTCTGCTTTAAGGTTGTTAACTCATAAGCTAAGCAATATTCGTACATTAGTACAGGGTTGGAAGCAGCATTTTGTTCTTCCCTTTAAGAATATGTCCCAGAAATAATTTTTCCCAATAGCTGCCTAAATCCTGGTTACAGTGGATGGAACACATTTGAAGATTTGGAGGAGGGCTGAGAGGATGCAATCTTACTGTCTAAGTTATGCTGACTTCATTTTAACCAAAGGATCCTTTGGACAACTACCACACAGCCTCCTGCAAGAGTAGGCGCCCATCCCTGGCAGGCTCTGCAGCAGAACATGAAGCATAACCTCTGTTTTTAAGTGAAGCTGCAGAAAGACTTTCAGCTTAGAATCAGGTTATATTGCCAGGACTGTCTGCAACAACTAAAAATGTTTCTGTCCCATGCAGACCATTGAACAGCACTTCATCCCTCCAGGACTTCAAGAGTTTTATACCACTGTTACAAGATAGTTTTCATTCATCCATCTGATAACAAAGGGGGATTGTTTGGCTTGCTCCTCAGTGACAGCACAAGAACTGTTTGTTCAGGAAGGCAGGCCAGCCTGAACTTCATTTCAAACAAACTGTCCCTGTATAAGCCATCTTTCTTTCTCCACCCTTTCCTGGCTGCCTACTGCTCTCTGCTTTGCAGCAGGAGGATTTCCAAAATGTCTCGATGACTTTAAATTCTATTTTACTATTGGTAGCTTTATTCCACAGAGAGTAAACTCTCCAGCTTCTGTTGGTGATCATAGCAACACATTTCAAAGATCATTTTGTTAGTGAGATCCCTGTCAGAAGCATTTTACAACTTTTAGCTATGTGGTTTGTCTGTTCCTTTTTCTTTGTTGTTTGTTTGCACAAAACTCAAACTGTTCTCTAGAAAAGTAGCCTGTTGCCATAATCAATAACAATAGCTGTTTCCATACTTTATAGTATGTAGTCATATGGTCTAAATCATTGTCAGTCATTTCCTCTCCCATCACGTTTTCCAAAAAATGTTGCCCAAACCAAACTGGAAAAAAAAAAGGAAAAGGAAAGAAAGAAATGAAACCTTGCCAAATTCTATTGTATCCATGTCATAAACTCATAAACTACTGAAAGTTAGGGTCAGTGCAAAGATAAGAATCAGACAGTTTACGCTAACTAATGCCTTTGTTATTGCTTTTTGAAATAAAGTTTATTTGGTGCATTTGTTTCTTCTTTTGACAGCATGTGGACAATAAGTGGGTTTCTTCATCTAGTGAAATAATTGCTTTCCGCAAAGCGCTGTTGAATCCAGTGACAGCAAATCAGTTTCAACACTTTGTGTCACTGAAAGGAGACCTACTGGAGAATGGAGTACTCTTTTGGCAAGAGGTACAGAAGTATAAGGTACGGTGGTAAAATGGCACAAGGGGAGTATCATTCAGTTTGTAAGCAAAAGCATCCATTACTGCCAATTAGGAACATTTTAACAAGAATATCTCTAAGCATTTTCTTGTTCGCAGTAAAAACTCCTTTGCTGTTTAACAGTTTTTTCTCTGATGAAAATCCTCATTTCTTAAGTGTAACTGGTTTTTAATGACTTGAATGTACTTTGCCTGTGTTTCTTTATGCTTTTTCAAACTCTAACATTCTTTTGAATCTCTAAAGGGATACTACTAACTAGCTAATGCCCAGGTTTTGGTATATATCTGTTGAGCAGTAGAAAATATGAAAGCATTAAAATGTTCATTCTGTCTTTATAGTTATATACGATTAAACAGAGGATTTATTGCTGAGTTTGGTAGTTCTTCAAAAAATACAAGAGAGCTTTTAAATTCAATCAAATGTACAAATGTAAAGATAGTATCTACCCAAAATACTTGTATGTAAAATGCAGACACCTTCTCCCTTACATTCTGCACAGTTGCATCTGACTTCTGCTGAGGAAGTGGCCAAGGTCAGCAGGGATTGCCTCTCTCCTATATACATGCATCTTTGTGCAATTGCTGCAGTGTAAGGCAACGCACCATCAGAAACCTCTGGAGTCAGCCTTTAAATCACATGGCAGCCTCCTAGTAGCACCCTGGACTGAATGCAGGGGCACCATGGATCTTTCACTTTTTCCTCATTGCTTTTGCCTCTGGGATATTGATGATGCAAACAGAGCTTCTCCTGGGCTCCTGAACATAGCCTGCACGCATGTGGAGGGCAGGCAGAGTGAGGTTAGCTAACATGCTCAGAAATTAGGAGGTAAACACAGGTGATGCTGCAGTAGCACTTGGAGATCCTGCTGCAGGCAAGTGAGTGCATTTTCACTGGTTAGCTTTGGCATTTGAATTTGGGGTTTACTTTAGAAGCCGAAGCTTCTCTGCTTCCCGAGGGCAATCCTCCCATCCTCACAGCGGCTCTGATGCCAGAGCGAGGAGTCATAGGATGAAATGCTCTCTGGAGGTGCTGCTGTCTCACTTTGGTTACAGAGTGATTACCTTATACTAGGAACTTGACATTAAGGCACCTGAAGTTACATGACATACAATCCTTCTCAAATATCTGATGTTTTTTCAGATTTGTGACTCTTCATTGCTACATTGTGGAGGACATCGAAACTTTCTGCAAATGTGGAGTGTAGATTAGACTGTTTTCTTGGTGGATCTGCTTTCTGAAGAAAGGCTTCATTGTTTTATGTCCCACTCCCTCTCCTTCATTTACGTTAATTTTATTTGTCTTCTTATCAAGAAAAAGTACAATCTGACCATATTTCTACATGCATGCGATTTGTCATGGTTGGCAGTTGATGCTCTTTATAGAAGCAAAGGGCTGGAGTAGTAGGAGTGTTGTGGGTCAGGCTGAACTGGAGGAATATTGCCAAAGATGTGGGCAGCACTTTGTATAGTGCATGCTTGTGTTGTCTGAGCCCTATCACGCCATCAGTTTAGACAGAACTCCCTTTGGGAGTCAATGTCTGCATTGCTCCTTGTAACCCATTTGGGCTGGCGGCACATCTTGGGACAAACAAAAAATACAAAAATTTTTTTGAAAGCAAATATGAAGAAATATAACTCCGTGGATCATTTCCATCTGTTCCTGTATGTTCATGTCTCATTCCTCTTCATACCTTATGGCTTGTTTTTCTTCCCTCTTAGAGCAAAGAAACCATAATATATTCTTAGGATATATTGAATATGTTTTTGTATTGCCCTACTTTCTTCGTTGTAGCTGTTATCATTCTTTTTTTCCTTCACAAAATGAAAAAGTATTCATGATAAAACAAACCAACTATTCCACATACCACATTTCTGGTTAAAAGTCCTGTTTTTAATTTCTTTGCAAAGTAAATATCCAGCCTTCTTTACCAAAACTAAATGCATATTCTTCATTCAGAGAGCTCTCTTCCTGAAAATTCTCTAGAGTGCTCATTGTGCCTCTAGTAAATACATATGATAATCTCCTATTGTTATAGAAATGTCTTGATGTTTATGGATGTATGTGTTTCAAAGCGTTTCAAGGAAGGTCTTTGAATGATTTTTCTCTCTTGTCAAAGTCCAATGGTAGCATCATCAGAGTGTGAAAACACAGTAATAATAGGTTTTACCTGAATGATAGGATCACATTAAAAAGAGTAGAAAACTCCAGTGCTCCTTTGAGATCTCATCCGTGTAAATTCAGGTTTGTTTTGTATTCTGCCTATCCTGCATGAATTATTTCAGACTCAGGTTTTGGAAAACTAAAAAATCTTAATAAATTGGGAAACTAGAAGATTTCAATGAATGGAAGACTGTTCTTTTAGCTGAAATTGTCCCCTCTTGTGCCAACATTCCTGGTTATAATACCTTGCACCACTCTAAATAATTAATTCCCCTCTGTTCCCTCTGTTCTTGGAGTTTGTAGAGCATTTCTTTTTTTTTTTTTTTTTACTTACTATTGCTATGCTAGTCATAGTAAGCTCATTGTGAAAATCGGTGCATTTCACACCTGCAAGTGTGTTTCTCTTTTCAGGAATGCCTCCTATTTGCCAGTAATGTACTCAGATTGAGTGCAGGACCAAAAGTAAACTGTTCCATCAGAATGTGCAGGCAGAGACTATCAGCTAAAATCAATGACTGCTGTATATCTGCATTTGCAAGCCAGAAGTCCCACTCACGTTTTAACTACTGCTGTGACCATGCACATTTGCTATAAGAATTTCATCCTACATACTGAAGGAATCTCTTTGTATAATTATTTTTGTATGACTGTTACTCTTTGATCACTGGGCCCCTGGAAAGGGTCTTGCATCTCTCTCTACGTTGACTGAAAGTGCTATTTTTCATCTTTCAGGACTTGTGCCATTCTCACTGTGATGATGCCACAGTCCAGAATAAGATCACAGCTATTATCGACTGCTTTATTAATTCCACCATACCCCCAGCTTTGCAGATTGACATCCCAACTGAACAAGCACAGAAGATTTTGGAGCACAGGAAAGAACTAGGACCTTACATTTTTAGAGAGGCACAGGTAAGAAGCTGAGAGAATCTCTGTAACAGATTTGGCTAGAGTTTGTGTGGCTGATTTTAAGGACAGTCTGTGTTGCTTATGTGACAATTTTGACTCCATACATAAGCCTGGACATGAAGTATGACACAAGAGTTGTCCATTTCAATGAAGATTTTATAGTGGAGATGACAGAGAGGATTCAGTTATTTGCTGCTAAATAAACTGGACAATTTGTGTCAGCTAGCTGATACTGGAAAGGTGGTATCCAGGTCTCTGTTAGGATTGCTATCAGTTGAAATGAACTTTGTTCATTTTTGAATCACTTGTTGTTTATCATTTGGTTAATGTCAGATAAGCAATTTATAGTTAGAGGGTTCATTCATATAAATATGAAAAAAAAAATACAGATATGAGTGAAGCACAAAGCTTAACTTACTGAATCTTTCCTTTCTTTATTATAGAAAGTCTGCAGACAATTTTCTGTCTCTGATCTTTTTACTAATCAGACTAAACAGCAATTTATGAACCTTTACTACGGACTTATTATTTTCTTATTCCTCATTGCTATCTTCTGTGACTTATCTTCTAAAACCGAGAAAGCTAGTTCCTCTTCTTTTCCTATAAAATCCACCAACACCTTTAAAACTCAAATGTGAATCCATAAGATACTTGGATTACAAAAGATGGATGGTTTGTCAGAGAAAAGGGTACGTATGGATCCTAAGAGAAATAAGAAGTTTCATTTCAGCCTTTGTAAAAGAAAGTGAACTCCAGAAATGTGGCACGAAACCAAGGGAAGAACTTGGCCAAAAAGTTGTGACTCAGATATGACAGTGACTCAAATGTCACTTTCAAGTACTTTGAGCCAGAAGCAGTGAGGTGCTGAGTATGCTTGACTCCTTAGAAGCCAAGTTTCTGAATGAGAATTAAACATCTAAATAAATTGAAAAATGTAAGCCTTAGTACATGCATCAACAGAATTCACTGAGCCCCTCTATTTTTTTTTTGAAAATTGTTTTTCTTATTCTAGTTCAAAAAAGACCCTGTGAGAGATTGTATCATTTAAAAATTATCCAGGATTTGCTCATAGATCTGTAATGTGGTTTAAGAGGCTTTCCAGAGGCAAAAAAGTATTTCCTTTCTCTTAAGGAGGAAAAAAACCTCTCTCCCTAATGAACTGAATATTTGAAATACTTGAACAGAACAGTGGTGCAAAAGCAATTCTACTGGTGTATATTTTATCAAGAATACTTGTAAAAAATGATGGATGTTTTCATTAATGCAAACAATTGTTTAGGGAAATATATAAAAAGAAAGTGCCTTTTAACTGTGTTTTAGGAAGATTTCTCACGAGTAATAAACACACTGATGAAAAGCATGTGCCGAGCAAAGCTGGGTTGAAATGTCAGGACACAGTACGTAGGAGGAACAAGGCTGTGTATTCAAAAAGCAATAGTTGTTTCATTCTCATAGTAAATTACATTTTACTTTACAGGAAACTCTGACTTCCAAATACAGTCAAGATTGACTTTCTTTTCTTTCTGCACAGATGACTATTTTTGCTCTTCTGTTTAAATTTTGGCCAAAATTTTGTAAGTTTCAAAGCCGTTTGGCTAGTGACAAAATTTTACTTGCCTTGGAGAGAAAAAAAGGAAAAAAGATGCAAAAGAAGGAAGGCAAAATATCAGAGGAAGGGCTCACAAAGTTTCAGGTGAGAGCTGGTGGACTGAATAAAAACTGTTTCAAGAGCAAACAGATAGGAATCCAAATATCCTTTTCTCAGCCTGATCCAAAGCTACCAAAATCTTTTCATGACAATTCAAGCTTTACATACAATGTAGTCCTAGGGCGATCAGTTCCCAGTCCTGCCAATGCATATACATATGTTTAACTTGAAGCAGATGAGTCAGTGGAATACTCCTTCCATTAAGCAGACGGGAAAATGTATTTTAGTGATCTTTTGTGCCAAGAGAAGAGTGGGAAAGAGGGCTGAGTTTTAAAAAACCATGTATGCTCCATGTGTACAATGGGTAACTGCAAACCTGTTTACACTTCCCATGTGTACTGCACTTTTTTAGAATTTACAGTCCTGCTTGGTCAGTATTGACGGAAAAACAAATGAACTAAAAACAAAAACAAACAAACAGCAAGATTTCATATTTATTTTTCAGAAAGAGCATTTGAAAAGTCTGCATGTTATTGTTTAAAATACTTATGTGCTAATTGCTTTGTATACGCTTTGTCTTTTCTTAAGTATTTCTCACCTTTGACAGTGAATTTGTTAGACTGTTCACAAGAAGTTTCCAGACAGTATCAGTGCATTAACAGAACTGTGACCTTTACAGTGGAATGCTTGCTTGTAAAATTGTTTTTCTTGGAATTTTATTATTAAAATATAATGTTTGGGGTTTTTTTCCTATTGATTATGGGCTTTGTAAAAGTTTATTTTTTATGAAATGTAATTGTTTGGCGAACTTTGAGTAGAGAACATTCCTTTAAGGGCAGAGAAACTATTGGACTTGCACACTATCATAAGTAGCATTAAAAGACCTTTACATATTTTAAATACCATGTACACATGTGTTGAGACGTTACTCATTATGAGAACCACATGAGTACCTGGACAGATAAAGACATATATGCCTACAAGAACATGTACACATTGTTATCCTCTTTTTATACACATGAAAACTGAGGACCAGTGAAGTGTTACTCAAGGCCACACAGCAATGTCAAGTTCAAAATTCAAGAACTCATGTTACTTTCTCCAAAGCACGTTGCCTCCATACAGATATGTCTGGCAAGGCCATTGGCAATACTTACAGTGCAAGAATGTAATATTTCAAAGTAATGCACTTTTGTGTTTTCACAGACTTATTTTTTCCATCTGTTTGTTGCCTGTCTATAAGATTTCTGATTAAGATCAAGGAAGTAAAGAGCAAATCTTGGCCAGGAGGGCAAAAGCCTAGCTTTTATGGGTAACAAATGGGAAAGGTGAATTACCCTTCTAAGCTGGGAAAAAGGGTAAGAAATTTTAGAAAGTGATAGGCAGGGAATGCAGTTCAGTAAGCAGTTTACAGACTGCTTTTTTCACAAAAAATTATCAGTAAACCAGTTACTTTCTTTTTAAAGAACAGGTGGAACAGATAAGTCTTTGAAACCCTTTCCCCCTTCAATTATCTTTAAAGTTTGCCATTCCCTGTTCTCTTACCTGAGATTTCTGTCCCCTCAGTGACAACATAGCTATTCAAACAATTGATCCATTATCCTTGGCTGAGCAGAGCAGGAAGCTCCTAAAGCCAATCAGCCAGGTTCAGGATAGAAGCCTTTTCCACCTCCTGCAAAGTCCTGTTCCTGCTCCTCTGTCCCACCAAGCTCATGTAGAAGGAGAGGAATCTTCTGGCAAGCATTAGAAATAATTTTTTTTCTTACACGTTTTTTTCTCCCCAGCGTATCAGTCGCCATTTTTGTTTTATGTCAAACTGAACAACCGTCATCCTGGGGGAGGAATTTTACTTTCTCCCTTCTCACAAATTTGTCATTGGGGTAGCTGATCTGTGTGGGCTTGCCTCACTGTCTGAACTCACTAGATAAGGCAGCTGGGCCTTTATGCAGCATAAAGGAGAAACTGGCAGACAAGGTGGTTTTCATTGGACAATGATGCATGACTTGGTATTATTTCACTATCTCATTATTTTTTGTGAGTGCTTATGTTTTATTTATGGGGCAAATGCTGTTGAAGGCTTCTTGGTCATGGTCTTAGTGCAGGGGAGGAGCGGCTGACAGTGAGGGAAGCTGTGCACGTACTGTACACTGCAGAGACCTCTTCCAAGCTTTGTGTCTGAAAGGCGGGAATGAGTAGGTATGGTGTGAAGTAAGCTGAAATACTCAACACAATGTGATTGCTTCAGTATAGAGGTGAAACAGTTGCTTTAAAAGATATTGCTGTGGGAGAGTATGGTTTACTTCTTCTTTTTCACATATTTGCCCTTAGTGTGGCACAGCTATATGGGCTCATCTTCGGCCCTTCTGTGGATTTGTTCATCTGTTAACTGTACATGCCACATATTTTTAAAATATCAATAGTCACTTTTTGCAGACTGCCTTGATGCTAGTATTTGTAATTCATTGCATATCAATTGCTCTTTACCTCCAAAACAGATTTCGAAATTTTAGATTTCAAGCCCACAAAATAATATAAACAGTGTAAATCTGCACTTGCTCTTTCCACACCCTTAACAGAGAAAGGTAAAAAACATATACATTAATTTTACTTTTCCATGTTTCCCCCATCTCTTTTCAAGCGTCTTAGTAGTAAGCTTTTTTGTTAGTAAGTGGTGTAACGTCATATGACATTGCCATAACATTGCCTGATTTATTATGAGAAGACATTATTAAAGAACTCATGTAATTCACCATTCTCATTTAGAAACACAGCAAACATAAATGATAGTATATTAGTATACACTATTTCTGTATTGGCTTTGGCCTCCCTGTTCCAACAATTGCATGTACCACAGATGTTAGTGAGCCTGCTTGTGGAGAGAAGATAAACACCATGCTGCATGGGCAGTTCTATGCCCGAAAGTCACCATTATAGATGACAGGTCCATGGGACAGTGGGAATGATGAGGAAGGAAAAGGCACCCCGGGAGCAAGGAAGTAGGATATTCTGGTCCTTTTCCAGATCTTTCAGGGACTTTCTGAGTGACTTTGGGAAATCATTTGACCTGTTTTTTTTTTTCTTGCTTTCTCATTTGCATGCAGGAGAGTTATATTACTTGCCTCATGGGGATGTTGTGGGATTAATTATGTGCGGTTAAATATGAACATTATTAATGTCCATAAAGAGTTTTGGGATCATCAGGCAGAATGTGCAAAGGTGCAGCCTTGATAAGACACTAAAACAACATGAAAATGACAAATATTAATCACAAGAGCCATTTGCCAAGGGTTACAATGCCTTGTCCTTCATTGTAAATGTTTTAAATGAGATTGCCCTTTTTCCTACCATGTATACTGTAGTTCATTCACAGCTTCTGGACCAAGATGGAATTAATCATGGGAAGTCCCATGTTCTACATTTATACCTGAGACTAAATTAGGGTATCACAATGGCCTCTCTGTCCTTAGAATAAGTTCTGTTGCAGGTATTCCCTCTCACTTAGTGATAGCTCACTCTTGAAGCAGGTATTAAATCTGAAATGAAGATAGTCAGCAGGAGTGTAGAGGTCAGGGAACTTTGGTTAGGACAAAGAAATGTATTAAAAAAGCAGTATCTCCTAATAACTTTTAGTACACCCAAAGTGATGAATTACAAAACTAGGCATTACAAAACTCTGTCCACAATATGTCCATGGTATAAAATGATACTGCTTACAACACTGTCATGTTTCCAATGACAATTTTTACTTCCTCAGATTTGCTTTTTACTTTAGCTCAGCAGCTACTGTTTAGATCTAATTATGAGTTCTTATTGGCAGGGTAAAGAAGTGGGTAGAAAACTCATCAGTCTGACAAGCAGTGCTCTGGGACATGCGATTGGTGTGGAGAGAAGACCAACATCATTTTCAGATGGATATGGGTGGCAGGTGAATAATAAACATTTTGCTACAGATATCATCATTTAAGAGAGACAGAATGATCTTGGGAGAATGGGAAGGTGGGATTTGGTCCTGAATACTACACTGATATGGTTCTTCAATAACTGTTCATTCTTCTACCATTAACTTTGCTGTTATAAGTTTACCTCTTTTTCTTTCTCTTTCTTTCTTTCTTTCTTTCTTTCTTTCTTTCTTTCTTTCTTTCTTTCTTTCTTTCTTTCTTTCT
>VXAL01004408.1:15057-32348 GCA_013399475.1 Chauna torquata
TCCTTCCTTCCTTCCTTCCTTCCTTCCTTCCTTCCTTCCTTCCAGCTTTAGGTTCTGAGTAGCATTAATACCTAAAAACATAATAAGATGTTTAGGTTTGGAGATTTAAAAAGAATCTTTGTTTAAAGATAAGTTGAAGGAAAGGAAGTTCAAATCTGGAATAAGAAATTGTTCATTACTTATGAAATTCATATCTTGAAAAAAATTTGGTTTAGGCTTGAGTCCTGTCCTGTTCATTCATCAAAAACTGAAGCTGAACTCATTTAGGAAATCTAGGTATTTGGACAGAAAATCAGACAGAAAATAGCCATCTAATACTTCATGAGAACAACTCTCATGATGCATCAAATCTATAGTGAAAAGGTAGCAGTCATTTTATTGGAGAAACAGGAAGAACAGGCATGTCACCTTGGGCGTGTGAAGTGGTTGTTCATAGCTGCACTGACACTGACATAATATAATGGGAAATCTGTGCAACCACATAATCACAGCTATGTCGTGTGACATAGGAGTAAATCGCACTCTGGCCACTGCTTAAATTCCATAGAGCTCTTTCCGTGGCATTACATTAGTGATGAGCAAAATATAGAAATAAGCAGTCTGAAATACTCTCGAAATCTGAAGCCACAGTGCACACAGTGTAAAGCTCACAGTCTTATCCCTTAAATGGGCCTTTTAACCTTCACTCATACCTGTTTCAAAAAAAACTCACAACTTGAGTTGGGTGAGCCAGTATATCAGTATTATACGCCTAAGCCCTCAAGAAGAGGCCAGGTAATTGCAGAAAGAGCAATAACCTTTTTTTTTTTTTTTTTCCCCTCCAAGCCCCTTTCTGCTATAGGAAGATGCTGGAAGCTCTTCTTACCAAGTCACAAAACAACAGACAGGCCCCAAACTTCTCATGTTGTAAGGGAAAAAAAAAAAAGGCCAAATAACAGTAGAATTCCCATTCTGATTTGGGAGTGTGACCTGAAGTTTACATGGAACCTGAACTGTGGTTGTTGCAATGTAAAAAGCAACATTTGTTCCTTAGAAAGGGAAAGAATGACATCTCTGGATGATCTGCTTCTACAGGTAGCAGCATTCTGCTGGAGAGGGCAAGCAGAAAGAACTGTGAGGCTAATGAGACCTTCTATGATTGGGATATGGCACATTGGAAGGATGTGTCAGGGAGATAAAATGAAGTCCTCCAAAGCACTAAATGCTGCAGCTTTGGAAGGGGAAAAGTCTGCTGTATTTAGTTTTTGAAGAAGAAAGGAGAGAGAATAGGACTCAGAACTAGGGATAGAGAATAAATGAACATAAGCATCATATCTGTCAGAGTTGCTTAAATTACATCTCATGGTGTAACTGAGATTATTCAATAACTGGGATATAACATGGACAAGTTATTTATCTCACTGTTGAAATGGACCATGAACTACCAGTGACATGGTCAGGAGGCTGATTTTTTTAATGATTTTTGCAGGCTTCCTGGTCCTATTCCAAGTACATTGAAGCCTTGGAGCAGGAGAGAGTACTCCTTAAAATGCAAGAAGATCTGGAGAAAAATTCATCATCATTCTTTACAGGTTGTTATCCAAGTTCTGTAGTTTATCAGGACAAACTTAGCTGAAATTCTCTCAGTATAAGGACATTGTTTGCTCTTCTTTGGAGCTGCATGCATAAACATCTGCCTCTCTCATGCTGTCTGCAGGGGAGTTGCTTTCTGCGCCACGCTGATGAGTGATAAGTTTTCTACAAAAGGGCAAGTGAAAGTTGCAGGGTACCAGCATTGTCTTTACTGCACAAGCCCTGTTGCAGAGGAGAGTATTGGCCATTTCTTCATTCTGCACATTGACACAGCAATACTGCTTGAGTCACATACAAATTTCACCTTTCTGGCTTCAGCAACTTATATACAACCAAAGAGATTAAGCTTTTTTTTCACCAGTTTGTCAGTATGCATTCAGGGCTTATACAAGGCATTACCTTGTGCTTCTGTGAATATCCTCTTACTATTTTCCTCAGGGATATTATGACCTGTTTGTTCCTTGAATAGCTCCATTTTGCAGTAGCACTATATGATACTAAACCATTCAGTTTCACATCATTTTAATTTTCTTTTTATGTACAGAAGCCTCATCTATGTCCTTCATGAAGGCTGGAAACTCTGAAAAATCCACCATTTCTCCAAAGAGTAGTGTGACTTTGGAGAAACACTCAGATCCTCCCAAAGAAACAGAAAGTGAGTACCAGACTGCCAACAAGTGTGCTTTGAAATTTGGATTCTTAAAAGCTAGTTTTCCTGCTGTCAGTGCTGATGCTCATTAGTAGTGAGCTGTCCCACTCCAAATCACATTTAACTGAAGCTGTACAGCCTCAACATGAAGGCAAGATTATTTTTACTCCAACCATGGTAAGTGGACTTAATGTTGGCCAGACGGAGTTTTGTCACAAAATGGCAGTCTCTGATGTGTGGTTATCTAGGCTTTCCAGTTAAAATCTTTTAAATAGGAGCATGAGATGACTGGAGGAAACTCAGACCCCATGGAGTCTGGCAAAGGCCTTACACAGAACTAGCAATAGATCATCTCTGCCGAAGCAGATTAAACATTAGAATGGGAGAAAGAAGTAGGACAGCAAAGAGATCTGTTAAAAACAGGAAAACAGATTTTCCTTCAAAGCTTGAATTCCTAGATGAAAGAATCCCCTGGAGAGATTTTTAAGCCTTTGCTGAAATTAGATAGACTTAAAAAAATAATGGAACTTGGATTATTGCTCCCCTTCCTTTTCTGTTCTTCCTTCATCTTCTATTTCTATACTTCAACACTTCTATTTTAGGCAAATTGGTGTCCAGCCCTCCCTCATCCTCTTAAACTTGCCAGTGCCTGAATACACTCTTCCTGTGGCAGTGTTTTCTGTATGTGGCTTCAGGAAGAAAACTGCAGAATTTCTCATTTTTTTCATTCCTCATATTCTCTTTCTGCCCTCTCATCACCTCCTCTAGCTGCAGGTAAAACTCATCCAGTTTCAATGGACCTTATGCACCTCTGCAGGTATTAATATACTTCATGCATTTATGCCTTTTTGCACTGTAGTTCTGCTTCACATGCAGTTGTGTCAGCATGGCGAGTCCTTGTGCAGGGGCTTTGGTTCTGCTCTGTAGCTGAGACACCTCCAGCTGGGCCCAGTGCTCAAAGAGGCCCAAGATTGCTGTGGTCCTTTCTGCAGACCAGTCCAGCAGTCCCTGGCCCAGTTCCTGACAGGCATCAGCCTGTGGTATAGGCTAATGAAATGAGAAACAAGAGGTCTTGAGAGGTTTGAGAGGTCTCTCCCACTAGCTTCAGTTACAACCCACTCTCCAAGTCCACCGGAAATTTGCCTGCCCTGCCTCTTCCCAGTAGCTTAAGTGTTCCTGCTGCCTCTGAGTTTCCTCTTTTTCCATCATGACTCTCTAGTGACCTGATCACTCCACTGGTGGAGCAAAATATCTACAACAGACCACCACTGCTTTTGATGGGACAGCTAGTCTCCAGTTTGTTACAGAGAAAGTCATGTCTTGTGCATTGGGTATAAATGGCAAGGTTTTGGTAACAGTGGGCTGCAGGGTTGGTTTCTGTGACGACAGAGCAGGGGCTGCTGGAAACAGCTGATTCCAGCTGGCTCAGCAATGGACACACCACAGGACCCAGATAAGCCCACCAGCTAAGCTGGTGGCACCTCTGTGAAATCAAATTTAAGAAAGGGCAAACACAGCCAGAGAGAGGAGGAGGGAATAAAGAGTGAAAAACAGCAGAGGGAACACCAAGGTCAGAGGAGGAGGAGGAGAAGGAAGAGAAGGAGGAGGTGCTTCATGGCAGAGCAGATATTCCCTGCAGCCCAAGGAGAACCCACACTGGAGCAGAGGAAAAGAGTGAAGCGGCAGAGAGGAACTGCTATGCACAGACTGCAGCCTCCCACCTTGAACTGCCCATTGCCTCACTGAAGGAGCTGTGTGTGATCTGTGGTGATAACAAGTAGGGGAGGAGAGGTGCTTGGAGTGAACTTGAGCCTGGGAAAGGAGAAGGAAAAGTGTTTTCCCTAAATGCATAAATACTTCTTTCTCTCTTTTTGGTTGTTTTTGTTTCCCACTATTCAAATCAGTAATTATTTATTCTAAATGGCAATAAATTAAGTTAATTTTCCCACTTCAAGTTTGTTTTGTCTGCAACAGTAATTGATAAGCAATGTCCCTGTCCTTATCTTCATCCATGAGCTTTCTCTCTCCTGTTCTTCCTGTCTTCTCCCCTCGTCCTGCTGGGGGCAGAGTGAGTGAGCAGCTGGGTGGGAGACAGGCTGCCAGCCAGGACCAACCCACCACACCTTGTTTCTCAGGTGTTTTCTGACACTCTTTGATGCATTCGTTGAAGACATGTTCTGACTATTTCAACTGGCTGCCACACAGCAATGACATTCTGATACTTTTTGCAGGCAGATGAAAATCTCTCTGAGGAAGGAAATGCAGAGACGTTCACCACAGGTGGGCAGGAGATACAAAACTAATGTGCGTGCAAGGTTTGTACTTAAGTTTCCAGAGCAAAGATGACGACTTCGAATATTATTAAGAACCATGAGACATTTGTCAAGGGTAGTAAAGAAACATCTTCCAATATATTCCCTATCAACATGATTGTGATACTGACTCTTGTGTTATTTATTTGTTTAACAGTATACCTTGAGGCTTGAATCAGAGTAAGATTCCACTGAAGTATGCACAGTACAAACAGTGATGTAGTCTTGGTCTTGAAGGTCTTATAATCAAACCTAGTTCTACAGTGCCTAACCTAATGAAAAAGTAAAACATTGCGTTAATTAACAGCTCTGAAGCAGTGTGTCTCAGCACGCTATGGTCTCAGTACTGCAATTCAAACAACTTCTGATTATCAAGAATAACCCATGAAGTATCTGAGCTATCTTAAAATCAAACCCGATTGTGGTTTGTTCTCAGTCCAGTCTGATTCCTGGTCCAAAGTACACCTTCTGCCTCATTTCTAAATTTTGATCTACACGAAAGACTCAAAACATATCAGGACACCGATCTGATTGATAACTTCTGTAAAATGTCATTCCTCCCAAGGCGTTATTCACTGGAAGATTGCAGGAATTCATAGCTCTTTGGTAGATCTCCCTTCTTTCTTGCTTCCTTTTAAAACTTTAAGAGTTGTAAAAAGAGCTGGGGCAGAGTTGATGTTGGGGAGTTAAGGAGGGGCAGGGGCAGAATTAACTGCCAGGCAGGGGGCAGGACGATGATAGACCTGTCCATGTTTTTCAGATCACTTTAAACACCAGTCCCCAGACACAACATTATTGGCTCCATTCTTCTCTACATGGGTGTAACGCATGTAAGAGAAAGGCAGATCAGTCAGCTCCAGCTTGCTGAGTTCCTGACGACTTAGCCCTGAGTTAGGGACGGCATTGTCTTCTGCTCCCCTCCCAACCTCCTGGACAAGAAGAAGGAGCCATGCAGCCCTCTGTGTGTTGTCAGAAGTCAAGGGCCTTTACTTTGAGCTCTTAGATCATCCTGCTAAGGAAAATTTATGAGTGCTTTCCTCTTCACTGTGGAGTGACAGCTAAAGACAACCGATAGTCCTTTTCTTTTTCACTCTTCAAGCACAATGACCCAGAATTGTATGGGATTTCCATCAGAAGTTCCTTCAGAGAGGCTGGCAGGGAAGGAACACATGCACTTTTATGGCTACAGCTCCCCTGCTCACATAGCCCCACAGAAGGAGCAAGGGAGATCACTGGTTCAGTTCCTACTTTCCCCACAGTTCAGATACAGAGTTTGCTTCATGCTTATCTCTGTTCTTTCTTTGTTTGGGTTGTTTGCTCATGTGATATTACCTGAGAAAGACATCTTGGGTGGAAGCTGCAACAAGGGATTAAAACATAAAATTCTTGTTCTTGTTTTTCATGTTATCTCAAATTTCACAGATGCACTGAACATTAAGGCTCAGTACATCTGAGGAGGGTGGAATGCAGCATCTTGTAGTGAGCAGAGCACTTGTGGTGCCATGTGGCCTACCACTCATTAATGTGAAAGGCAGAGAATCATCATGAAATGCCACAAATGCAGTGACGTATGTCAGTCTGAAAAACATGTGAAAGGCTGCCTTCTACTGCTACGGTCAGTACAGTGCATGCAACCAAATGCTGGAGCACAGCAGTCAGTTTCTGTTTTGTTGTATTCTTTCCTTCACGGCATTTGGAGACAGTTAAATAACATGTAGACAATGCTTATCTTACACTGGTAGCTTTTACTTGAATCATACTTGGATTACTTATAAAATGAAAAATATTACCCAGTTATTTGTCACAGATGATATAACTCCTTGTACGTTTCAGCCTTGCAAAATTGTTAACGAAAATTTACCAGCCCTCCCCTGGCTGAAACTACTGTCCCAGAGAGTTACTATGATTAATACCATACACATCTATCACTTAAAAACAAACAACCAAAAACATACTGTGTACTTCATGTACTTCAATGCGTAAACAGAATTTTGCAAACCAGGTCTATCACTTGAAGTTCTGCAAACAAATGACAGCCCTCAATCCAGTTTGCAGTTCTGTCTCCATGTTAACTGAAATATATATGCATATATATGTGTGTGTATGAGTGTGTATAGGCCATTTATGGGCCATTTCTTCAGTATGCAACTGAGGAGGATCACATATGTTAGTAATGTTAGAAATATACGTCATATAACTATGCCAATTTTATGTATTATTTTTAAAGAAAAATACAGTGATTGGACAGGGAATATACTAAGAGACAGGGACCCTTTCATTTCTGGATTACTGTATCGAATGTGATGCAATGGCAGATACCCCATAACTGTTATTTGGTGATATATCTGAAACAGAACAGTGCTTTTGCTATCATCCCCAGAGGCCGAGTAATGAGTATGGCCGATTCCAGCAGACAGCCTGAAAACTGAACAGGTATAGAAATGAGTTAAGTTTTTGGTCTAAATGATCACTCCATGTCACTTCAGAAAGCTTACACTGCTACTGCCTTTTTGTCTTGTTCTTGAGATATATTCTCTCTCAGGTTGCTGATCCATCACCTAAGTGAGCTCAGCAGTTTTAAAGGACTAGAAAAGTTTCAGTCAATAACTCTAGCACCTCTCCCTTTAGATAAATAAATTTTTATTCCATATTTAGTTTAACTATGTACGCTTTGGGAGTTTTGGAAGTCTATAGCACTGTAGTAGAACAAGAGTTCTGTGTGGAACAGACAATAAAAACAGCTTTATTTTTAGAAACCTGGAAATATAGAAATTTTTCTGGATGGATTTATGCTTTGGTGGAGTTCAAAATACAGAATCTAATAAAATACAGAGTCTAATCAGACTTTTGTTGTTTACTCCCCAAGTAATGCAACATATTGGAACTATTTTGGAATTTTTTAAACCATCATTTGGATTCATAAATATTTACACTTAGATGCTATTACTGTGTATTTCACTTTTCTCTCATCAGACCTGGCATGTTTATTAAAATATTTTACAATCTTTGCATGCCAGACACTGCTTAGCTTAAAGGGTGCAGTCATGAAACCTATCATTCAGATACTCCTGATATCAACACAAGCTGTGACTACTCACTTAAGGGCCCTGATACATTTTGCTTTGACTTCTGTTGTGCTACTGCATGACACAAAGCATCAGACTATGAGATGAATTCCTGAAAATATGTAGCGCTGGATTATGTTATTAACATGCATACTTACCATAACTTACAAGTGCAGTGGTAGTGGTGGTCACCAGACCTTTTAAAAAGGAGAAAAATGCTTTTTCGTTTGTGTCTGTACAATGCTGCTCTGCCATTGCCTCCTTACTCCTCATAATTTTTTTTTTTAGTGACTGTTACTTAAAGTACTAAGAATGGGAACAGTCTCAGACAGTGATCTGTGGATTCATTTGTCCCTTTCAAGGTGTGGTTAAATCTGGTATTTAATCATCAGCATCAGGCACTGAGATCAGCAATGAAGAGAGGTGCTTTGCAGACAGCAGCAGATCAGATTCGCCAGACTTAGCTTCTACTGTTGTTTCTCTTATAAAATAACACAGCGTAGCCCAGGGAGGGTTGTTTGTGCCACACTTTCTACATCTCTTACATGAGAAGGATCACTGTGAATCATTTAGCAAACATGTTTGACTGCAAATAAACAAACAAAAAGCAGCAGGCATTAATGAAGTCCACAGATAAAGCATCTAAGAATTGTGTATTTTTATATATATGTGGGACCCTAAGCTTCCTGCTGATCAGAGCACTGAAAAATGACAGGTGTCCCTTCATTGCTCCGTCTGTGTTTTTAGCTTCATACAGTATTATAGACCTGGGGACATTTTCTATCTTCTATCACTTGTACATTTGTGAAAATGCCCAGCCTCAATCCTGTCCAACTCTACTACTACTGTAGTCAAAACTATTGACTTGAGCTTTTGTTTTGTTTTGTTTTGTTTGTGTGTGTGTAAAAATGATTGAAAATGGACCAGGTGCTTCAAAGTTCTCTTCCAAATTTGGAAAAGACAATCCTTATTTATGTTTCTAATGTTAAATACTAGGCCACGCTGATCTCCGTGTAGCTGCCAATGCCAATGTAGTTGCAGTAATCTAGCTTGAATTTGACCTCTTTAAACTCTCCCATTACATTCAACTGATGATTTTTGTTTCTGCTTTTTTACAGAAATGCTTTTAGTCAGTCATTGTGAATCACGCCTGAATAGAGCAAAGATGGGGTTAATTTTTTTTTTTTTAAGCTTGTGGAACATTTTTGGTTTTAATACATTCAGTAGTTGCTGTAAAAATGTTAGGGAAAGACAGGTTTGAACAAAAATTTTAGATTTGGATCTGTACTCACAGTTCAAGCCTACCTCTAATGGCCTGATTTGGAGCTTTCCCAGGATTTCAGAGAGTTATAATTCACATCTGTGTTTCTAACTCCTTCATGCATGATTGTTTGAATGTGCACTTTTGGAACAGGTCCATGTCTAATAGGCTAAATTGTAATTCCCAAATCAGAAGCCACATGGTATTGCTATATAGTTTTTTATTTTTCCTTTTATTATGTGGCGTTCAAACAAGGTTCTGTCAGTCCAGCACACTGGATTAATACAAAACACCAAAATCTATACTTTCTCCCTACCTGCTAATGAACTCATACATTATGATTTCTACCAGTGATTTAATAAAGCATTTACACAATGGCCACAATGGATACTTCTCTGCCAAGTAGTAATTTCTCAGAGTGTTAGAGCAGATCGGAATTATGCAGGACCCATTAAGCTGTCACAATACGTTACGGGTAGTCAAGGTATAGAGGAGACTCTCTCATTTTTAATATTCATTGAGCCAAGCTAATTTATATTTCAAGTGCAGGCTGCATTAACTTGGATTTTCTCCACTAATTAAAAATATTTAAGTTTCATGGTAACATATGCAAAAGTGTTGACAACAACATTGCTTATTCCACATGTTAATTATGTATTTGTTCAGAGTGTGCCGATGAACTATGTGCACTTCTCATGTTAACTTTTCATTTCATGTCAAAAACAAATGTAGTAAGTGGATTTGTGCTTTTAATTTGAGATATTTCTTTTTCCTCTAAAACAATCTTGTACACGATTCCTCTGTGCCATATGCGTTTGAAAATCTTTTTTTGGCAATAAGTTTAAAAAGAAAGTAATGCTCTCTTCTCAGAAAAGGACTTTTCAACAAAGCAAAGCAATTGTGCCATTAATGAGAAAGTTAAATGAAACAAATGACAAGACAAGAAAAAAAGCACAGCATCACACTCAAGGAATGCACAGGCACACAATAGCTTATGCAATATTCCCCATCTGTCAAAGCCAGTAAATACAGAGATTTCAATGGAAATATTCATTAAAATAATCTGTGGTGCCTGTGGCTCGGTAAATGCAATCAACGAGCTTTTAGCATTCTTAGTAGTTTTCACCTGTAGGCAAGCAAACGAATTTCATCCCAGCTGTAGACCCGTCCGATCAGTATTGGTTTTGTAAGCCCCAAACCCTGATTGGGTTGAGTAGCGCTCATTCTTTTGAGAATCAAGTCTGTCACATCTCTAGAGTAATTTACACCTTTACAGTCTTGTATGTGTATATATTTGAATAGGTATGCATATGTGCCTACATTCTATACTTCATAGATTTGTGTGTGTATGCATATATATATACACTAAAATTACCTTGTTCAGTAAACTATTTTATTGTCATAATGACATAGGACTTAAGCTTGATGTACACCATCATTTTCCTAATACAATTTTCCAATGAGTTGCTTCCGTATAATTTTTTTGAGAATGAATGTCTTGTTTCATTAAAATGATTCATTTTGTACTCGCATTTCAGAGGATGAAGGACTTATGCTTTCTTTGTTGAGGAATATGGCTCTTTTCAGAGGTCTGCATGGCTGCTGGGAAGAGAAAATTAGTGCACTTTTCGGGAGTTCTTTTTGCTCTAGAAAGCATATGCAAGAAAAAATTAATTTTCCCTCTGTTTTTTCTCCCAAATGAGAAAGTAATTAACAGCACATGTTGGGCCACTCACTAAAGACTACGATAAATGACTAAGTATTTTCAAGCTAATGAACCAATGCTTGATCTAAAAATGGTGAGTATATATGATTGTGTTCATCTTCCAGTTATGACCCTCCAGTTCAAAGATCATCCTAACTCCTGGCTGCTTGATCCTGAAATTTGCTGAATGTATTGAAACTCATTCTCTTAATTTGTGTCTCCAGAGGTGCTCAGCACCTGGCAGTAGTAGGCCTTCAGAAAGCTATCCAAAGGACTAAAACAGATTTTTTTTTTTCCGCTGAAAAAACAGGGAAACAGAACTGCTTTGTCAGTGCAGCTCCACATGAAAGTATATTAAAAAAACAAAAACAATACAAAACACAATCAAAACACAGAAATTCATAGGCTTAGTTGGGCTCGCCAAGGCAATGTAGTACTAATCACAGATTGTATGCTAAGACACTAGTTAAGTGTTGAAATAAACTGCCCAGAGAGCTTTTGGTATCCTTATTGTCAACAGAGGGGTTCTAAAAACAGATAACGTATGCGCATCTGCCAGGAACAACTAAGTATTTTCAGACCCATACTGGGGCAGGAGAGTGAGTAGATGAACTCTTGAGGGACTTATTTTCTCCGAATCCCTACTCAGGTTGTTCTGAACGCAAAAGCTTAGCCTCTGCTAAGGAATATTACGACAGTCAAGGGCTGTGACACTTCATTTGCTCTGCACCCGAAACTCCCACTGAAGCCAATTATTCAATCTAATTTAACAAAGACCACAGCTTCTCTGGCTGTGCAATTGTTGGTAACCATCAACAAACTGATTCATCTACAATTGGGCCAAATGTTACAAAATCTGTTTCTGAGTTCTTGTTTGTACCCCCTTCATAAGATTACACCAAAATTAAAGCATGCAGTACTTGAACTAACTTCAAAGGCTGAGCTTGCACTTCTAGCTAGTTCAGCCTTTTTATTGGTTCATGTTTTCCATTTGGCTTCAACATCCTGTTCTTTACTGATGCCCTTCTAGAGTTTCATTTACAAATATTACGTCCCTGGTTAGTGAGCCATGCTAATTAATACTGTGGTGGAGGCTATGGATTATAGTAATCTTATGCCTCCTGCTTGGAAAAATGCTGCAATTTTTCCACCCATTTACATGTAATGCCGTATTGAACATGGCCAGATTTATCTTAGGAGAATGTATCCTGAACTCATTTAATCATAATACATTTAACTAAGGTTGTTTATGCTGTTATCTATTGCCAGATTTGTTAATCATGAAGCTCAAAAATTTCAATGCAGTAGAAACCTGAGATCTACAATATCCTAATTAGATTATTTCAAACAAAACAGTGAAGTTAAAACAGGCTGGCTTCAGCATACGTATTTTTTAAAGTTTATGCCAATAACAAGTTTGTTAAAAAAACACCAACAGATGATTCAACCACTTTCTGGAAACCCCACACTTCTGATGGTGCCTCACCTTTCAAACTCGGGACTACAACTTGACCTGGATTTAGCTCCACTGGGGATTTTGTAGCTACAGGCTCCCTCACTGCTGGCACTTCAAGGATTGCCAAAGTTATGCATGTAAAAAAAAAAAAAAAAAAGAAAAAAAGAAAAAGATCTATTTTATTTACAGCACCATCTGATATCAAATAAAAGCTATGGAGCCTTTATACAACATAGGAATCCTAAACTGACAGGTTCTTCCAACACCAGAATAAACAAAAGCAATGTCATTTTTTAGGAAGAGGTGGTATCTTTTATTAGACCAGGTGACGTAAGTGGAAACAACAGACAAGCTTTCAGGCTCACAGTTTGTTCATCAGGTCATAAATAGGTCAACAAATACATCATCTTTGGGGTACTTGTTAGTTTATTTTTGTTTTTAATCATGTTCATGAACTCTCTTTTCATAAATGGACGGAGTTTGCAGCGTGATGATACAAGGCACACCACAAGGCACACAACAAGCCTGCAAGAGACGCGCCCCTCCTCCTTCTAGATTGTCATTGCAGACCCAGAAAGGAAAATTTGCCAACATCCTGTAACACTTACCATGTCATCACCTCAACATGAATTAAAACAGACTAAAATGAGAGGTTTATAAACCTATGAGAAAAAGGTTTAAAAACTTGCTACAGGAAATGACTGCAAAAGTGGCACTTGAAGCATGACCTTGGCCAGTCTTTTTTGACAGAAAAAGCAAATTTTCAAGTGTTCCTCTCCCATGGTTCAGTTCCTAAACTGAGCAGGTCTCCTCTCTCTGCACAGCACGCTGTGGGAGCTCGGTCCTCTTCTGGCACATGGAGCCACCGGCTGCCCAGGGTACGCACGCTGAACCTAAGGAAGAGAGGCAAAGGTAGCGCCTTGTGGAGAGCACGTATGATCTGCTATTTGAAGGAGGCTTTCCCACAGCCACTGCTGTATGCCCACAAATAAGTTGGTCTGTAGTTCTCTGTCCAAATTAATTCCTCAAACAAAATGCTAGCTGTATGAACAGCAGCAGTTGGCAACTTTCTGCTTTCCTGGAAGTCAAATGATCACTGGTTGGGTCTAGGAAAAATAAAACTTAACAAAAGGCCTGGTCTAAACCCTATTAACGTATGAAGAACAGAGCTTGTTTCAGTCACTTTGGACTACTGAAAGGTACCCATGCATCTTCCGCTCAGACTTGCTGTAAAGCATCTATAATCAAGGAGGAGAGTACTGGCAAATGTTCCAAGCGCTTGCGTGTACGGACTCACCAGGACTGCAGGGCAGGCCAAGCAGACACTGTCTTCAATATGATAAAGTTTCCATATGGGAGATTATGTTTAAAGCTAGAGAATTTCGCCTCTTGTGAAACAAAACCACGTTACAGCACATCAACCAAACTATGCTTTGAAAAGGAGCATGACAAGCTAAGCTTGGCCTTTGTCCTTGTGTTGTGGTCCTTGCTTTCATTTTCAAAAGGAGGAACTCTGTTCCCATGCTGTTCTTACCCAGGCTGCTTTCTAGCGCTGAACCCAGGCTCAGGATGCTCGTGGCCTCCATTTGATGGGCTGTCATTTGCTGAGGTGGGACCATAGAGACTGCAACAATTACATGTCACAATTTTATGTGTTCACTGGTTAAACTTAAGATTGGAGTATTTGTCTGTAAGGGTGGTTTAACTCCACAGGTTCCTGTCTGAAAAAACACGGATGAGGAACGAAAGAACTTACTCAAAGTAAGGCATTTCTCAGCAAATACAGAGGAATGGAGGAACAATATAAAAACATTGGTTTTGCTGACTTTGTTTTTCTTGCAGACAAGCTACATAACACTTAAAACCCCAAAGGAAAAAAGAATCCCCACACCATTCAAAGGGATTTGAGCAAGGAACAGGGACTGGAAGGAGGTATCTCTGTGGGTGTTTCTTTTTTTTTTTTTTTCTCCTAAGAAATCAGATTATAATGTAGAACATTTTTTTGCAAGTTAGACTTGTCTAAGCTAAACTTTTAGGTAAGAATGATATGTGCATAGAGTATTACTTGTTTTAAAAATCCAGCTTAACTAAGCGATGTTTTCCTGTTGCTAAAAAAAAGCAATGTATTTGTTTCAGATAGGTAGGCCCTCTGAACCTGGAGAATTTCAGAGTGAGAACAATTAATACAGAACCATATGCCAGTTCACAAAAGAAAAGGAAAGAAAAAAGGAAAGGAAAAAAGAAAAAAGAAAAGAAAAGAAAAAAGGAAAGAAAAAAGAAAAAAGAAAAGAAAAGAAGAGAAAAGAAAAGAAAAGAAAAGAAAAGAAAAGAAAAGAAAAGAAAAGAAAAGAAAAGAAAGAAAAGAAAAGAAAAGAAAAGAGAAAAAAGAAAAGAAAGAAAAAAGTATCACATGAATATTAATGTCTAAGCTGTGGAACCTGGTGCATTTTCTAATTTTTGGGCCTGAATGCAGACATTAGCCATGCCTTGACTGCAGGTTGGGAACTGGGAAACTGCTGAGTCTCTTTTTTTAACAATATAACTCATGGTGGTACCAAACACAGAATCCTTCATAAAATTATGTAACCATTTGATGTGTATAAAATTACCAAAATCTCTCTTTACAAGTTGGACAAGGCTTAAAAAATTGAATTAAGAAATTTTTTGAAATTTTTCTACTTCAGAAGCATGCATAAAATCAACAAAGGCTTGTGAAACCCTTGTCTGCTCCATTTATTCTGATTTGAGCTTCTGCTTTTTTTTCTCCTTTGTTTATAATGCCCCTTTGGAAGCCTGAAAATATTTTTTCCCTACTAATTTTGATTTTTTTCCATTTAGGAATAATTGATTCACCCTTAATTTTTGTACAACTGCCATTCCAATTTTGTTAAATAACTTCTTGTGCCACAAAATCTTTGTTCCACACTGCCATTGACTGATGTCAACACATATGTAGCAAAAGAGTGTTTAATTGGTTAATTTCTGGCACAGAAATGGGAGGAGGAGCACAAATGTATTCATTTTCATATGTGGCACATAGCTACCAGCTAGCATTGATTAGTTTTTTTCTTTCTTTTGTGATAGAGAGGTAGATATTATAATAAACTATTCAGGAATGCAGCTGGCTCAAGGGATTGCTGATGTCCCATGTGATCTTTTTCCAGTGGATTTTTGGTTCTAATTTGTTCCAGATTATGAGTATCTAAAGACTCTTTGTGGCATATGCAAAATCACTTGACTGTCACAGTCCTGGTCCTAGTCGGCTCCAGTCCACACCACAGAAAGTACAATCCTAAGTATCACAGCTGGCACTCTTTGTGGAAAAGACAAGGATTCACTGCCTAAATTTTCTCTCACTGAACTCAGAGGTATACTTTATTTAAAATTTCAGTGTAGCATGAGCAAGAAATGATTTAGCATTAATGCCTGCTTTCCTCAAACAATGATCCCTTTCAAGGACACCATGAAGAAGCATTGATTGCTGCTAGTGCTACAGTAGTTTGGAGAGGAAAGAGAACTGTAGACTCTTATTTTGGAAACTGAGGCACCTTTTGAGCAAACAGTCCTAATATTCATGTACAAAACCCAACTGGAACAAGTGCCAGAAGCCCCATGGACTGGGTGGACTGGGAAGGAGACGACTGCTGTTGTCTGTGTTGTACACCTTAGTGTTTTCAGAGGGTTTATTTGTTTCGATGCATTTTGATGCATGGAGTCAAATCAGGTCTGGAAACGCATTCAGCCCTATAATCCATTCAGAAACTGGAGTGACAGGCAGCAACTCTGTGCTCCAACTTAATGGAGCTGGTTACTTCTGCCTTCTGTCGCTCTTCCTCTGATGTATCCTGTGCCCTTTTTTTATCCCTTCTTTGCACAGTCCTGAACTGCCCTTTATAAAGAACAATAAGGAGTTGGCCGTATATTCCACAGTAATGACGTCAAAGAATAATAACAATTAGCACTTCATTTAGCATCTTAAGTATAACACAAAGATGCCTAGCCAGCAGTATCTCAGGCACATGGGGAAACCCGTCACACAGAAAAGAATTTAATGACCTGGCCAGCCATGAAGTAAGCTATCGAAAATAGCCATCAGATTTTCTTACATGCAGACCTAGGTCCATCTACCAAAACATTGTCTCATGAAGACTGTCATTTATAGGAAAATTCCTCATATGTAACTTATAATCACAGCAGCCATGAAGCCTGCTATGCTTTTATTCCAATTAAATTCTTATCCTCTTTTTGTGACATTGCGTAATCGGAGGGCTGGTTGAGCAGCGCTTTTCAGACCCCCTAGACAACTCCCTGGCTATTTCTCCCCTGGTCACACTGAATGACTGCAAGAGCATGCCTCAGTAACAGCAGTGCCCTTCTGCACCCGGGTATTTCCTTAGGCCCTCACAATCACGTTATATCCATATCTTGTCATTCTTTCTGCATGATGTCGCTGACATTTGGCTTTTTAATCCATACAGGGAAAACTCTTGGACGGCCACTCTTCATTTTGGAAGCAATTATCGTACCAAACGTTTCTTCGGTTTGAGAAGCGTTGTTCAAATTATATCTATTCAGAAATTCTGTTGCAAAGACTGTTTCCCCAGCTTGTCGCTGGGGCTGTATGATTTTTGTCTACATTTTTCTACTGGCACCTTCCTCTTTTTTTATCTCATCAAACAAAGAAACATTCTCTTCAGTTTTAAGGGCCTGCCTCCTCTGTCATTTGAAGTCAGGGTCCCCCGGCTTTGGCACGGGTGTGTAAGGCTTGAATGAATGCCTCGCTGCACAGGTGAGGCTTCAGGCTTTCAAGGCAGGAATTTACAGCATTTAGTGTAAATCCCATGGAGACTCCCTAGGAATAAAACGAACAACACCATGTGTAGGTGGTGATGAGGTGGAAACACACAGATGAGCCTCATTTTCAAGAAAGGTACAAAGAAAGGATATCTAGAAAGGACTACAAATTGCTTAATTTGTTGCTAGGCTGGGCCAGTCATCCTTAGCAAAGTGTATAAATATTATTTCGTGTGTTCCGGTACTACGGCTCTTGGGGTTTGGTAGTCACCCGGGAGATCCGGAAAAACGAGGGGAAGTGCGCGGGGTGCACAGAGGGCGCCGGTTTGTGGGCGAGGTGGTGGGGAGGGGAGCGGGTGGCACTGGGAGGGCTCGTGGCCCCCGCGCAGGCTGCGGTTCGGCTCGGCCGGGCCCGGCTTGGCGGGCGTCAGCGGCAAGGAACCGGGCGTCCCGTCCGAGGCACCCCACGCGCGGGTC
>VXAL01004408.1:32468-110382 GCA_013399475.1 Chauna torquata
CTCCCCAACCGCCGGCCGCCCCTCAGCCGCTGTCCCGCCGCGGCAGCCCGTGACCTCTGCGCGTCCCTGAGGGCGGCGGGGACGGGCCCTGCGGCGGCGGGCGCCCGGCTGGAGGGCCGCGAGGGGCCGGAGCGCCTTCTGTGAGGGGTGGTGGTGGGGACGACCGGTGCGGGGCTTGCCGGAGCCCGGCCGAGGCGCTGCGGTCCCTCATTCCCGTAGTGGCGGTGCCCCCGCGCCTGGAGGGGCTGCAGAGCGCGGCCGGTTTGCGAGGATTCCTTTTAAACGCAAGAGGAGAAGGGGTGTGCGGGGCTGTGGGCAGCGCCGGGTCCCATGGGGAGCAGTGGGGCACCTCCCGGGCTTCTGCTCCCTGACTCCTGGGCGCAGGAGGCTGCGGAGGGCACAGCGCCCTGCGGGCAGCGCCAAGCGTGCGGCGGCGGGAGGGCGCTGCCTCCCAGTGCAGCTTCAGCTTGCGTTGAAAGAAAGCTGCCAGCTGCAGGGCTTGTAGTTTTTTTTTTTAGCAAAATCTTAATGAGTAGATAAAATCCTGTATTACAATACGGTTTGCAGGTACTTTTTTTTTTTTCCTTGTTGTCTTCTGATGTATATACATCAGGACAGTAGGCCTGAAGTGGTAGACCCAGCAAGGAAGGAAGGATTTAGTATGAACAGGGAAGTCCAGCCTTGATATCACAAGTAGTGAATGTAAAGAATATGAAGACTGACCTAGATTCATGTCATAATTAGGTTGTTCTTGAATGTCGTCCCTTACGTATTCTAATTGAAAAATCAAATAGAGAGGGGCTCTGTTGCTTACATTGTGAAGATGACTTTTACATGACACAAAAGGGCGCGATCTTTCTAGAATAGAGTTACAGAGAACTATTTAAGTAGAGGTTCTTGTCCCACAGTTCCTTTTCTTATGTTTTTGTTTGTTTGTTTGTTCTTTTGGGAAATATAATCTATGCAATCTATATTTTAGGAAATATAGACCATGTCGTCTGCACTATTGCCTAAGCCACAAATGCGGCGCCTTTTGGCTAAGCGGATGAAGTTTCACTTGTTTGGGGCATTTCTTGTATCTATGGGATGTGCAGCAGCATACAAGGTGAGATCACTACTCATTCAGTTATAAACTAGCCTATAAACTAGTGTTTTAAAATTCATAATACTGCTTTGCTGAGATTTGGTTGAGCTTTTCATCAGCAAGCTTTAGTAATATATTTTTGTAAGCATATTTCCAGAACATAAATAAATCTTTGTAATCTTCGTTTGAAGAAGCAATATGAGTAACCTGATGCCTTAAGCTGTGTGATTAAGATCATGCAGTTCATGACAACTTAACCTTGAGTCTCCTAGTCCTAGACTGCTCTTGATCATTCACGCAGTTGATACTCCTCACATTAATTGTAGATAGCCTGTGGCTCTCTGTCACGGTGTCAGAGACTCTGGAGAGTTGTCATGTTTTATCTTTAGATTGACCTCAGAAACCTTGCTTGTAAGCAAGTTGCAAGCATTGCCCATCACACTGAAGATCTCAGTGTGGGGAGGGCTAGTGTGATCCTTTTATCATTTCTTTTGAAGTAGCGTGTGGAAAAGGAACTTGACGTTTCTAAAAAAAAATCCCATTTACAGATTGGAGTTTGCTTTTTGTGGTCCGTAAAGAGGCTTCTGACAAAGATAAGAGCAGTAGTTGTTTTTGAGTGCCTTTACTAAATACTTCTCAGATCTTACAAGTTATATTTTTATCACAGGCAATTAGAACACAAATTCCATGAATTTCTTGGAAGAACTGGATCTTGCTTCACCCGCTGAACTCATTCATGTACTATTTGCAGCATTTAAATAGGAATCTATTGATAAAAGTGACTAGAAATTAAGTTACCGTCAGGTTGTTTACCACAACATCGGCACTCTGTGGAGATCAACGAATGTCTATCAGAAACAATAAGCTTGCACAGTTAAAGCTCAGCATCCACTTAACACATCTGTTAAGAGGTAGACAAGCTTGTTTGTGATGAGACTTGCAATGTCCTTTTTTTTATAGTCTGTGGTTTTAGACCATATTTGGCAACCCTACGTTAATACATTAGTAAGGCAGTGGACCATGTTCAGAACAAGTAACTGTGATCTCAGTAGTAGTTTACTATGTTACATGTTCACTACTGTTCTACAAATCCATCTTAGTCTTTCCTTCACGTTTTTTGGCTTTTTGAGCATATCCTTGTGCCTGAGATGAGTGAGTACCCAAGAAGTCAGAATCATGTCTCTTGATGTCAGTGAGCTGTAAGATTGGTTTGGGAGTCTTGGAAAATTTTACCAGATGTCCGTAGTTGACCTACAGTGTACCTCAAATGTAGTCAGTTATTTTGGGATGCCATTTTGTCTGGAGTTACAGTTTTGCAGCAGCCCACAGGCATATTCAAAACTTGCCAAAATGGTTTTTGTTATGTGTAAAACTCTCATCAGGCTGGGCAGAGGACATTTGAATATCAATACAGACAAAGTGTATCTGGATCTTAAAAATGTAACGTGCTAGCTTTTAACTGGCTCTTTAAGGTTTCACTTTAGACATTGTTTTCCAGACCAACAGTCAGGTAGCCTGAACTGTGGATTTGAACAGGAACAAAGCAGTTTTTACTAACTTCTGTCATTGAACTAAAAGCTTTTTAGACTAATATCCACTGCTAAATTCATTAGTGCTAGTAGTAAACAAGAAAAAAAAATCCTGCTTGTAAAGCTTTGCAAGCTTTAGTTTTCTGTGTGTTACTTTCCAGTTTGGAGTTGCTGAACCCAGAAAAAGAGCATATGCAGAGTTCTATAAAAACTATGATCCCATGAAGGACTTTGAAGCCATGAGAGCAGCTGGTGTGTTTGAGTCTGCACCGCCCAAATGATGGTAACCCGCATTTCCAGGTAATAAACTATCAAATAGAAGTATCTATCAAATAGAAAGGCGCTCCCAAAGAAAAAGGATACAAATTGAACTCCTCAAGAACTGTGGGTAATAAAAACATGAAGAAATGTGGGAACTGGGAAGAGGGGAGTAAGCGCAGAATGGGAATGTCCTGAATACCTTTTGGGTAGTTTGTTTAACTTGTGTGATATAGCAGGCTTCTTCAGATCAGTGCCAGGCCTTTCCCTCAACATGCAGCTGTGTTCGGAACAGTTCCCTCTTCGCATGGAGAGGAGACAAAGATCTTGCATAAGACTTGCCTGATATCAGTATTATATTGATGCTGTCACATCATGAATTGCTTAGCTTCAGGCTATCAAACTCTGCTGCTTACGTGCTGGTGGTGGTACAGTGAATGAGAAAATGGAAAGGCCGTGTCTCGCATAGCATGGATCTTGATATAAGAAACAGAGACAGCTTCCACACACCCTTTGTCTTTTGAAGCTGATGATAGGGGAAAGATAGCTACCCACAGGGAGAAATACATTTAAATACATACATGTATTAAGTATATATAAGCATATGCATTTTTTTAAAATCGCTATAGCATACAACTTCGTGTACTAACATTCAGATTTTTGCCTTAATGAATTCAGCTTGAATAGAACTTTGCTCATGAGCAAATTCTAGCACTTAACATTGCCTTTTGTTAGAACACTACCAAACTTTGTTCTCCTTTACTTCTTATCATAACTCCGAGGAGAAAAAAAAGTCTCGATTTCAACCTTGTCATGGTTTTATTAATAAGCACACTCAATAAACTGCGCAGGCTTATGATGTGACAACTCAACAAAGAATTCCTCCCCCTTCTTGATCAAGATTTCTTACACTGAGTTCTCTGCTTCTCTTAAAATGACTTAAAACTAATCTAGAATGATAGCTTTTTCATTCTTTTGGAATGTTTTCATATTGTGATCATTATGTGATAATCTGTGGCTCTAATTATCCTGGCCAGCTGGATTTTCTCAACCTGTTTGCTTAAAGCAGCAAGATTGAATAAAACATTTGTACTTAACATTATTAATACAAAATTCTGTTGTGTGACAATCTACAACTATCTGGTTTCTTTGTAATGCAATTGTATAAAAGAAGCAGAGCTGTAGCTATACTAACATTAAAAAAAAAAAAGTGGGAGTCTCTTTTTTTCTTTTTCTTTTCTCCTCTCCTTGAGGAAAAAGTGTCTCTTCTTTGGTGATATCTCCAGCAAAGGTAAATAATGAAATGATAAATTTACCTGGTTTTATTCTTGGTAATTCTGCTTCTGGTTTGGTCCTTGCTAATACATAGGGACTTTTTAGCTTTCCTAGACACTAGAATTGCATTCTTTAGTCAGGTGGCCTTCATCAGAGTGTTCTGAAAGGCCATCTGGTGGTAAAATCATTTGAAACAAACACTGTCAACAGTGATCCATGTTAAATATTTAATTGGAATCATGAACAGGATTTTTCAGTGCAAATAGAGCTCCACTCTGTAAGCTTATGTTCCCATTTGGAGCTTAAAAAAATTAAGTTGCACATTGTGTGCACCTGTTAAAATTAAATGTTTCCTAAACATTTCTTCCATTCCTTAATTATACCAACTTGAAAGAAAATGTGAAGGATAAATCTTTTTATGTCATTTTGTTTGAATTGTGGATGCTTTTTATTTCTTATCCTATTTATGTAAGAACTTATATTTTTCTATAGAATAGTAGGAGAAAGGGGAAAACAGTGCCACTGTTTCAAATGTTCTAAAAAGACTGAAAAGGACAAGTACACAAAACAGATGGAAGACATTTTCATTTCCCTCAGTAATTTAAATCTTAGTTATGGAGGTGGGATGGACGTTGAATTTGATGCTTTTTTTTGGTATAGTTACCTAAAGGGTACAGTGCTTATGCATATTCTACATCTGCTCCCATTTTATTGGAATATATTCTGTATATGGCAGTAAATACAGTGGTTTAACTTCATTTAATACTCCCTCTGGAATCAGTACTTGCCCCCGAAACTGAGGAAATGGTAGGCAGGGAGGAGAATTCATTAGTCAAAGTGTTAGTTTGGAACTCTAGTTGGGAACGGAGTTTGTTCCTGCTGGACATGTAGAGAACTTGGTATCTAAGTGTGAATTTACAGAGTTTCAGCTAATTGGCATGGACTTTGTTTGGTGGTATTGATAATGGAAATTAAACACAAGTGTAAGTCTGGGGAGTGTCTTAACCTCTAGAGTGTGCTCAGTAATATAATAAAGGGGCAAGTTAAGAGTTTGGTGCTAACCACTTGCATGACTCTTGTCATGGAGCACAGCTGGTCTTGGATTGTGTTCAATACAATGTGGAGAAGCAATTTGAATTTGGTTTTCTTCCTTCCTTGGTAGGTTGCCTACACCACTTGTTTCCTCTCTGGCTCCTATCTGAAAGTTGCATTCCTTTTTCTTTCAGGCCCTTAGCAAGATTGATTCAGTTATCAGTGCTGCATGTATAGTGAATCTGACGTGCTGTGCAGGATTGTTCCAGCTCTTGATTTGTTCCATGTTTCACTTCTGTTTGCCACATGAAGGGTGTGTGAATCTTAAACTGTCAGGAAATAACAGGGGGAATTCCTCTAGACTAAACCACCACATAAACATTTCTCTCTATTGCTTTGCATTCATACATACTAATATCTTTACTGAGAGTATGAAGTTTGTTAAGCATAACTAAATTTTTTATCTTGCAGATCCCCTTCAGTCTAAGGAGACTTGATGACCGAACCTTACTTGTTCACTGAATTATCAAGTGTAATGCACTTCAGTGTATGACATGCTCTAATGTATCTCAATAAATAAAATACATACATCAGTGAAGCTTAATTGTCTTCATTAATGTTGAAATGCTTAAATGCTGGAACGAGTGGTGGAAAGTCTTCATAAATTGCTCTAGACAACTAAGTATTTTCTTTCCCCCAAGAATTATTTGCATCTTTGTTTTGGCCAAATTCCATATTTGATAACAAAGTATATTCCTAACCAATTACAGCTAGGTTGTCTTTGCTGATGGGAATATGCAAGAGGATAGTTGTTACTGGAAGGGAGAGGCTGGATTTCTGGAAGGGTCTCAGTTACCTCTGGCTTCAGAAGTGAACTGACCTTGAGATGAAAGAAATTGTAGAGGAATTCTGGAAATACACCAGCCAATCTTCTTATCTTTTTCTGTTGCCATCACTGCATTGCCGCCTTTACAGCAGCAAAGTGTTACATCAGGACTTAGAAATTATGCAAATACCCACTCTTGTACATGGTATGTAACTATAATTGGAAAATTACTCCAAACCGCAAGTATATTCACATTATTTGACGTACAAAGGGAAAGAGGATAAAAGCAGACATAATAAAAGAGGAAATACTTACTTTAGGATATTGCGGTAATGAAAATCTTTGCATGCTGCTTCTAGATGCACACATCTCTTAATATTTGGAAGCAGTCAACTAAGCACAATTTTAATCTTGGATACATTGTGTAGTCCAAGATGTGATGCTCCATCTTCTGCCTCATTACCAGTCATTTGGAACATGCGTTGTGCATCGCCTATAGCTGAAGTTGGAAATACCTATGTGATATATAGGGCTGAAACTCTTTGATAGCTGAATGTGGGTACTGTGAGAGGAGTCAAAGCTGATCATGTGAAAGAAGGGAAGGCTTTGTGTGAAGAAGCATGACAAATTAAGCCATCTGTGTTGTATTTGAAGGTCTTCAGTTCAAATCCTGTTTGGAGTAACTCTTGCTATTCTAAATGGATCATTAACTACTTAACTTAATAGGTAACCGTGAGCAGCATTTGGACTAATGAAAGCACGTAAGTAACGTACTTGATCCAGAACACTAATACAGAGCAACATGGGATTTTCTTTTAAGTTTCCCTAAGTGTAGTGCTTCCTTTGAATAAAGAAAGAATTTGACATTAGTGGTGCAGGGGAAACCATCTGGTAATCAAAATACCCCTGCTCCTATAAATGTAAACCTAAGCTTAACAATAGCAAATGATACCAATTCATCTTCCGAATGTACAGTATAAACATTGTATGCCATTAAATACTGACTAACATTTTCTCAGCCATGTCTGCAGGTTTAAATAGCCAGGGGTCTTTAGTCATACTGACAGCTTCAGAGGCAGGGAAATGTGCTACTGCCAGGTGTGCAGGCTGAAAGAACTGATGTTGTGCTCGGCTCTAGCCCATACAGTCTTCCCAGTTGCTACAAATGAATTTACTTTTAAATTCTCAGTTTCTTCTAAACTGTTATAGCCAACTACAGTTGTGTGTTCACGCTGTTGCCAGCACTGATTGATTTAAAGAAAGGTGAATTTTGTGAGTTGGGATTGCTTTCTGATTGTACAGCAGAGCTCAAAGATGCCCCTGACTAAATGTATTCAACAACAACAAAGAAAGGTGAGCACTGTTCTGTGTTTGCAGTTTGGGAGTTGTCAGGGTTTGCTGTCTTCATAATGCTATTAGGAATATATCTTCATATATGAATACTGCTGTATGTATGTTGTCACAGTGGATGCAAAACAAGTACTTCCTTTCAGCAGGCAATGCCAGGCATTGCTTTCCTCTGGAGTGGGGAGGGCAAAGCTGGGGCCCTACCTTAGCAGTTAGGCAGAAGGGCTAACCTGTTGTGAAATCAGCACCAAGCCATCAATTTTCTTTCTTTTTTTTGGCCATTGCTAGAGAGAGGTCAGCTAATCCCAACAGTTCTTGGCTGTTGTTGTATCTTACAAGCAATTGGGAGTGTGACCTAGTGTGGCACAAGAAAGGCCTGTGTGAGCAAGACCCTAATTGACTTCTTGTTATAGGGCCTTGCATGCTGTTTAGAGGAGATGCCAAGCTGAACAACATGCTTGTCTGTCCTGAGACCATCTCCAACCATCTGTAAGGGTTTGTTTTTTTTTTTTTNATTGATTGTTCTGGAAGCAAACTAAAAAGATAGATCTGAAGTTGTGAGCGCTCCAGGTCTAAAGAGCGTTATGAAAGTAGGTATGCTTTAAGGGTACACATTGGAGTGCTTTAGCAGCTAAGTACAGGCAGCTGCTCTTTGGACAACTTTGTTTTCATAGTTCACGCAGCTCATATGTAGGAGAGGCTGATTTATATGCCATCTCCACACATGTTTCCATACATGTGGTCAGAAGGGGGAGAAAGAACCTGCCTAATGCAGTAAAGATGTTAGCTTAATTCATTGAAGAAGAGTGTAATTTAAGCATGTGTTTATTCCAAGAGAATATAATTCAGGAAAAACACAAATATAGCTTAACCAATGGCTGCAATCTACAAACTTTTAGGAACTAAACTGCTGCCTTCCCTCATATTTTACAGGTGTGTTTGCATCCTCTTGGCTGGCTTGTGTACTACATACATAATGAACACATTAGTCTAATTCAAATGGTGACTATAGTGCTGTTTTGATTCAGTTAGTCACAAAACCATAAAGCTTTTCAGCACATGTTTTGGCAAGCTAGTCATCAGTTTTTTACTTCCAAAGTATTGTCATGATCTATTGCATTTTCTCGTATATGACAAAGTCCAGTGACCAGCAGGAATCTAATGGGGTCGGTCTACATGAAGCTTGCATGTCTCTATTGTCATTGTTCTATACAATGACTGTTCATTTACTTGTAACTGAATGACCAAACAGCTCGCAAAAACAACTATTACAGTAACAGCTTTATTATCTTTAAACAATCGCTATATTACAATTTATGCATCAATATGCAAAATTAGACATATTAAACTATTTCCATAAAATATTCAGGAATGAAGTGTGTGCATATACATTTTTTTAAAACAGTGTTATTTGAACAATAACTAAATTATTAAATCACTGTATGAAATGTTGATAATGAACGGGCTTATTTCACATTCAGAAAAAACAATTCAGATCCCAGGCTACTGTATTTCAGTATGCAGGAGACACTGCTTTTAGAAATATCTTTTAACAGAGCAGAACTCATGAGAAAAACATTGCAGAGACTACATTCTTATGTACTGTGCATTTGGTCATATCAGGTATCCATATAAAGTTTTAACTAACTAAAGCATATGTATTTGCTCAAACTGATTATCAGATTTTATTCCAGTTCTTAACTTGTCTCTAATTCTGGCCATGTTCAGGAATCCCTAGACAGAATGAATGTCCATAAGTACATAGAAAAGGGGAGAGGAGGTACAAGCATAGTTGAAAAACAAGTGAGGTTGTTTTTTTGTTTTTTTTTTTTTAAGTAAAGCTGCTCTAGACACATTTGGTTTATAAAGTAATCTAACTGTGCTCAGAGAGAATGATTTCTTGTCTACCACAAACTGTAAAACATCTGAAAATAAGACACTTAGAAAGCTCATTTGTCTTGATGTGTTTAACATAGTATTCTTAAGTGTACTGTGATGGCATCATTAACTATTAATGTAGTTGGAGCCTGTGGGTCTTTACTTTTGGATCAACCTGAAAAAAACACATCTCATTTTGCTTAGGACAAATACATTTGAAAGGTTGTATTTCTAAATATCCCTGTTTTTATCACTTCAAAGATGATAAGCATAAAATGAATTAGGGCTTAAGTCAGCATGTACTATTTGTAGTGGTGGCAGATCAGAAGTGAGAGACCCAACAAGGCTATATTTAGCACCTGCACATCTACGTTACAATGAGCTTATAGATTCTTGGTAGATTTTAAGGAGGCTAAGCTCTGGTTCTTAAATTTTCGAACTGCGTCTTCCAGCTAATGACCAGATAATGCACAATGTCATATATACATTGAAAGTCCTGAAAATTTGAGGGTGGATGAAATAAAGTTTCTGTATACAGATAGTTTTAAAAATAAATTCCTGTTGTAGTTCATGTTTTGTTCTCCAAACCACACAAAGGCACTAGTTTACATTAAGGACTAATGTCCTGCAAAACTTCAGTCAAATAAAGGAAGCTATTTTAAGGTTAAAGTGGTGCTAAAACCCAGCTGTCACTAGTAACTTAAAACAGCCACACTGGGTTTTTCAGATTTAGTGGGGGAAAATGTTTTGCCTCAGGATGTACATGTTGGGGGGAGTGCATGTGGGGGGGGGAAAGGCTCAGCCTTGAGCAAGTTTTTACAGCTGAGTTATAAACCTGGTTTATAACAGAAACTGGCAGACCCTAAAATATGATATAGTATGTATTGATATATATTTTTTGTGTGTGGCAAAAATGTCTCTATGCACTCAATTTTTCCTTATTTCCTGACTTTTGGTTATTGAAAGAAAAAGGATTTTGATTAAGCTATATAGTCCAAGGCTTTTCCCTTTCACTTCATTCGTTTGCTAGAACACTTTTCTTCCACCACTAGTATCTTAGCTAGGGAGCAGGAATGTTGTCAAGATTAGAAAAGCTTAACTTCTTATCATCTCCTATCTCAAAAATTATATGCATCTCTTCTTGATGTAGGTTACTGCGTAGAAAGCATTACATTCAAAATGGTAAGGTATTACTATATTCACCACAAATATTTATTAATAAAATCCTTTCCTCAGGGCTTTATTTTTTACCATGGTGAATTTGGTAATGAATACTTGGGCAAAATTTGGATCAACGACATACTGATATGTTTTCATTACGGTTGGAAGGTGTTCGGTAGCCACAGCTTGCAGTGCTGGCACTGTAGCGGCACTGGGGGCGAGGTGATAAGATGTCTTTGTGATGTACTCCACAAGGCGGTTGTATTGTTGTTCTGATAGTCTCTCTCTAACTCCATCTGCCTGAAATAAGATAACATAATGATTACTGAGTAATTGACAGTAACTGAACTTAGTGAAGACAATAACTTCCACATCACTTCGTATAGTTAAACATCTTCCTCCCTGGGATCTTTCTTATAATAGTTTCATGGATGTTTTAATCAGCAGAGTTCTGTAGTTTAGTGATTGCTGGATTACTCCTTTCCTTTGTTATTTTGGACAGTTCTATCCCGAGATGCTCTTAACTCCACCATAGAAAAGTCTAAGCAGTATCTTCAGAGAATTTCAGGGATGGACTCCATGCATCTTGCTCAAGAGTAGATCTTTACAACAAATCAGCTCATTGTAGACAGGAAAAGTATCTAAAGCCCTCTCAGAAAAACACCAGTAGCTCCCAGCAGTGTTTATCAGATAGACAGCAATTCTAATTGGCAAAACTTTTTCTTGCAAAGCTCAATTTATGACAACCCACAGCCATTTCCAGGAAGTTAAGTCTTTCACTTACTTGATTCAGAGTAAGGACTGGAAGCTACCTTCCAGGTGACTGGTCTAACCATGATATATCTATCTGCCTCTGGTAACCAAAGCAGCATCCACAGAATTACATTTTTTTTAAACAAAAGATTTTTACTAAAGATGGTTTGGGCATGATATTTATGGAGAAGAAATTAAGGTATCCGTGCAAACTGCCTTTTCCACCATGAGTTGGAGTAACTCCTCTGAAGAAATCCCTTTTTGTAGGCTGAAATATGCTGAGGTTCAAGGCTCTGGTAAGAAGAATACAATTAATCCACCTCTAGCTAAAACCAATACTGCCAACAGAAAGGTGGCATCTACCATATGGTTTCAACCAGATGACGTATTAGATGAGAAGCCATGGGCAAACCTGGCTCTGGAAAATCGTTCTGCCATGCCTCTTTTTTTTCTTTGAAAAAGAAGAAATTGAAGATGACTATGACTGGCTTCAGAAGGGCAAACACGCATCAAGCTAGCTGACTTCAAAATGAATTCCAAAAAAGAAGTATTTCAGAAATACCACCATGGTTGCTACAGTGGTATTACTATTGAAGTCATTCAGAATAGAACTTATTTCCAAAATATGAAAATGACAGAAAGGCAGACACTATCCTAGGGATAGGTTTTGATGCTTCCTTATTTACCTTTGGTGAACTGCTGACCAATTTCATTTTCGCATGGTTTAAGATGTCTTTGTTGGATTTCACACTGAGGATTCAACGACCACTGTCTTCTGACTGTCTTTCAGGAAGTTTTACACATGCCGTAGAAGATGTGATGATATTTTCAAGCAGTGCCATTGGATTCAGTTTAACAGCCAGGATCAATATCCTGTCACATCTCTGGACTGCAAGCCTCATTTTAAACAAACCATTGCTTATTTGAAGAAATAATTAATATGATTCATAGATAGTGACAGATGTCACATTCGAATCAAAACAGTCCCTTCTTTTTTTAAACTGTGCCTTTGGAGATGTGTTTGCTGCTCAACAAGTAGAAACACTCCTGTTTTCAATCATCACCACAAAAATGCTAAAGGAAGCAGGCTCATGAACAAACTCAGAAGCTTAAAGTTGGAGCCTATGCTTAGAAACAGTGGAAACGATAAAATGGGCAGAGGAAAATGTGGTTTCCTCTATATTCTCCTTAAAGGGAGGGGAAAAAAAAAATCACAAGGCAGACTGCTGCAGCAGATACATGGCTAACACTGAAGAACGGTGTCTGAATGATGGCTTCAGTCTGCTGTCACAGAAAAAGTATCTCAGCAGACAATCTGTTTTATCAGTTGAAAGGACAGAAATATGCTAAAGTAGCACCTATGTAAACTAGATTATAGTTCTGACTCCACATTGACCAAAAGACAGAAGTTATCATAGGAGATGGAAATAGTGTTGGCATCCCACTCACCTACTTGTGTGAACCCATTCTTCATAGGACCTCTCCTGTGAAGAGAGGCTGAGAGAGTTGGGGTTGTTCAGCCTGCAGAAGAGAAGGCTCCAGGGAGACCTTTTAGCAGCCTAATGGGTACCTTTTAGTACCTAATGGGGGCCTACAGGAAAGATAGGGACAGACTTTTTATCAGGGAGTGTAGTGGTAGGACAAGGGGTAATGGCTTTAAACTAAATGAGGGGAGACATTAGGAAGAAATTCTTCACTATGAGGGAGGTGAAGCACTGGAACAAGGTTGTCCAGAGAAGCTGTGGATGCCCTGTCCCTGGAAGTGTTCAAGACCAGGTTGGATGGTGCCCTGGGCAGCCTGGTCTCGTGGGAGGTGCCCCTGCCCATGGCAGGGGGGTTGGAACTAGATGGTCTTTAACGTCTCTTCCAACCCAAACCATTCTGTGATTCTATGATTCATTCAGCTCCAGGCTATATCCCACAGATATAGCATAATTATTCAGGAGGAAATATTAACCGCACTTGGACAGTCTTCCAAAGTAACTGTGACCCTACTTGCTTCCAGATGACTTCATCCGTAATTGTCCGTTCCTCCAGCCAGTTTCAGTTTAGCTTATATTGTCAAGACAACAACAGAAACTTGGAATTGCTGTTATTCTACATTTATTATTTTTTTTTCCTAAATGGGACCTTGGATTTGTCACTAAGTGCCTTAACCAACTACTTTGAAAAACTGTAATGTTAATAGCCAAACCCTTCAGTCAATCAAAACTTGGTCAAGCATTGCTTATTGCACCTGCTAGATGAATCTTAAAGATTGCATTCCTTCTAACATTAAAGGCCACATTTTTTGGGTTAAGAACTCTAATTTTTTTTTCTAAAATTCCTCCCATTATGACTTATAAAGAATAATCCTTCAGCAATTCTAACTAAATCTACAGTAGCTACAGCATACTTGTGCAGTCCGGATGTGTGTGTGTAGCACTATCGGTCTGCTTAGTGAACATTGAATGAGTAAGAAGGTCTGGTTATTTATTCTTTTTTTTTTTTTCACTACTTACTTCTTTGAAAATCCAGAAAGTGGTTTTCATCTCCAAGTATGATACATGTAGCACTATCATGAAAACCCTGTTGTAGACCATCACAAAGAAATTCTGGAATATCTGGAATTCCAGGGCCCTTCAATTTTTTGCTCTCTCCATGATATTATGAGCTATACAAAGAGCAGATGGAAGAAGAGGCTTTTAGAGTTTGATGTCTGTCTGGAAGCAAGCAGAGTCTCAATTCCTTTGGAAGATAATCCAAGAACAATTAATACTTCCCTTTCAATAACAATGTTGTCAGTGCCAGAGTTTTCAAAAATCCATCCAGGCTATTTGTAGCCAGATGGATTAAATTATATATTGTGGAGGTGAACAAGCCATTAGGCAAACCTATTGCTGAAGGAGTCAAAATATGCTCTATAACATCTCTGGTGATTACAGCTGCAGAATAACTCATGTTTTGTTTCCTAATAGTTCCAAGAAGCTGAGGAGAGGCAAGGGGAGAAACTGTTTTGGGCAGAGCTGAAACAAAACTTTTGGCAATTATTTTGGGTGGACAATAAGACAAAAAAGTTGATTTTTATAATGGTGAAATGAATTGTTTCAATTTGTTGGATTATTTCTAGGATCTGTAAATTAAATTAATCAGCAAAATAGATATAATTTACATTTGGCAACATCATCTCTGTTTTGCTAAATTCATCGTAATATTATGGATGACCTGGCTGGGCATTTTTTCAGCAAAAAAATTTTGGTCATCTTCGCCAGTGTCATCATGTACAGAAGTGTCTGCGCTTCAGCTGAGGACATCTTCAGTGGAACAAGCTGATAGCCTACCATTAATATCTAGGAGTCATGTCTATTTAGGTGTAGGTCTGCAGCTCTGAGGCTGCTTACCTGCAAGTCATAGCTTGCTGCTCCTAAGGATGCTTTTCCTTATCACAATCAAAGAGATTTTATACACACTCTTGTTGGGGAGCTGAAAGGGAGGCCCTGGCAGAACAGACCCAAGCACCACAGCAGTGAAATGCTCAGCTGCAGAAAGGAAACTTTCAAGTATGAAATCTCCCAGTCCACTAAGGCAAAAAATAAATGGGAGCATTAATTACAAAAGAATATTACATAACTCTAGGTAGTTAGCAAAACTTTATGAATCTTTTGGAATCTGTTTTTGTGTAGCTGCCTTAGCATGAAAAGAATTAAACTTTCTTATTCTTGCCTGCCCTACTTTTAACTGCTCCTGCTTATAGCACATTTCTTTAAATATTCAAACAAATTCCACAATGCTTCTGCATTCTGAAGAAACACTTATGCCAAGTCTGCTTATACACCATCACTCAGCTTTTGCTGTCTTGCCAACACTGACTGTGCTCCACTCCTGGGGCACAGGCGCTCTTCACTACTTTTATCATGCCATACATTTTCACTGCATTCTCAAGAACCTGTGTCAGCAGAAAACATTGTGTACTGAGGCTGGGTAGCTCAAGGCTTACAGCTCCAGGCATTGCTATGCCACTGGAGTAAGGGTCCCATATTTTTATCCAGAACTACAGAAGGAAACGTTTGTATTTGGTCCAGTACCTCCAAGGTGGGTCACTTACCATGTGTACTATATATTGCCTAAATATTGCCAGCTGCAGCAGCTATGGAGACTAGAATTAGGCTCCCTGTGCCTTGCCTTTCCTCTTCCCAGGCAGGCATCACCCTCTTGCATCAGCCTTTGGGCAAGCAGCCCTCCCGCAGAGCAGTAACCTACTCCTCACCCCTTGGATAACCAGCTACAAAGACAAAAGCCACCAGAGCTACTACAGACCAATAAAAAAATCTGGGCTGGTGCTTAAGTTAGGGTTAGGATAGGCCGAGTGCATCAATAGTTCAAGGGAGAACAAATTATCTTCCTCTTCCCTCCAGGACGGTAGCTCTGGAGTGAACAGGATGGTCTGGTTTCAGCGTGATGGATGCCTCCAGCAACCACATAGTGTTCAGGGACAGAAAAGCTGAGCTTTGCCCACTTGCATCAAATATAAGTAATGCCTCATGTAGCTTTGTGATGTGGGAAGGCAACTTCAGTCAACAGTTGGGCAACCGAGAGACTCTGTGAGACTGAGGTTACTGGAAAGACAATAAATGTAAATAGAGAATTAAGCACTTAAAAAAAGGAGCTTTCACAAAAATTCCCAGTGCTGTCATGACACAGATGAAGTCCTTATTCTGCTGGAATCAATAACAAAATTCTTTGGTGACTTCAGCAAAGTTTTTACTGAAGGTGCTGAAGCCTCTCCTACTTTTTGGCACACCTCATGCTTCCTGTTGTTTTACATATGTTCTTTTTGCATATTTGAAATGGAAATTTCTGGTATAGCAGTCTATGAACTACCTGACACACATTTGTTTTTGAAATGAACTCTCATATGACCCCACTTGAGAATTTAAAACAATAAACATTGTTTCCCGAAAGTGTAAAAATATACCATTCTTCTACCATTAAAAAAAGATAATTCATCCAAAACCTCAGCATTCAAATAGCTTAGAGATCTTTCAATAAGAAGATGAAAGATTTATGCTCTTACTGGCAAACACTTGGTGCATCCAATCTCAGCGAAAGAACTGGTCCGTTTTAAAGTCAGCATTTACAAAAGAAGGAAGATCTAAGGAACTAAATACAGCTAGCAGCCAAGAAAGAGCACCACATTGAAAGTGGGGAGATAAGAAACATGCTGAAAGGAGGAAGCATCTGCATTACTGAACTGTTAAAACAGGATTCACAGAATAATAAAAGGAACTGTTCTCATTATGACTTTGTAGGCTTAGGCAGCAACTCTAATTTGCAAATAATAAACACCTCACACACATGAAGCTAGTCATGAGAACCTCTTCAGAAACAAGGTGGTGCTTACCAAGAACTACACTTCCTCTACTTTTTTCCTCAGAAAATTGCTGTCACAGATATTAAATTTCATGATCAATAAGAGGACAGAAGAGAGGAGACGTTTCCCTTTCATCCAAAGGGCAACACAGTCAACAAGGAGGTGTGTGAGAACAACAAGTCCCCTGGTTTGGCATTTAAACCTCTGGCCTCCCAACCCAAAGGTGAATGTGCCTGTCACAAAAAGCATCACCACCACTGTAACTTTATCTTTGAATGAAAATCTTACTCAGTCTTTACCTCCAAATCACAAGGCACTCTCTGTTGTTTTAGCTGCACCTTCAGCAGGTCTTTTTGCTGATCATCTTCCAGACAATCAATTTCAGTCACAGGGAATGCCTGCTGCTGCGTGTCTTCGCTGATACTGACCACAAAGAGCACCTCTGAGGTGAGCAGCAAGCAGCCTTCATGCTGCTGGCCTGATCCACTCACAATCATGACATCTAAGGCCATATGGACCTCTGGCCTCCCTAGAGATTGCAGCATTTTCCTGCATTATCAAAAAAAAAAAAAAAAAAANAAGTAGTCAGTGTTAGGCACTGGATCCTCAAGGACTTCTTTTGATCACTAATGTTCTTACTTACGCCTGTAACTATCACCTACAAATGAAAAATAAGCCATGGAATATATTCCAAATCTCCATTACTGAAAGATGTAAGACTTAAGATTTAGAGGATAAATGTGAAAATGTTATTTATCAAAACTCCTTAATCATTCAATGCAAAATTGGCCAAATAACCATGCTAGGTCAGCCTATTTCCCATCCTAATAGAAAAATTACCCTGAGAAGCGGCTTACAAATTCAGCACAGAAAATAAAGCTATCTTCACTAACAGCTGTTTCTGGAGATGTGCAGTATTTTTCTTGGGCTCAGTGCAATGATAAATAAGTAAGAGCTCACTGAATGCCATTAAATAAAGATCAGCTCTGTAGTTCCAAAGCTGGAAGCAGATCAGCAGCCCATCATTTGCAGATTGGGTTTCTATGCACTACCTTTGTGTTTAATGTTCCTAAACAAACTGCCATAACTCAGCCTTTCCTAGGGAAGCAGCCTGTTAACTTGACCACAGGCCAGAACCTATTAATAAACAATGTGGATGTAAAAATGAGCAAGTGTCTAAATAATTTTACCAGACATATTTGACGTGGCTATTTGGAGCCTGCTCAACATGTTGATCATTTGGATGAGAGCGCTGCTTGGGAAGCTGAGAAAGTCCAGCTCCGTGCAGAATACCTGTGGTAAGAGAATTTAAGTTTTTTTAGTAGTTGTTTTCTACAAAACAGTTACATGTTGTAGTGATGTCATCTGTTTAGAGCAGTTCATAAAATAGTGCAGATCCAAAATGATGTCACATCTTTGGAAGCTGTAGTCAAGATAATTCATTAAATATTACAACGCAAGAGTTGTGCACTTAACCCCGGTGATCTTGCATTAGCAAGAAACAAAAAAAAACCACCACTGCATGTTCTAAAAATCAGCCATACAATTGCAATTAAGAGAAACATAATGCTCCTGAGAGCCATCATTTCAGAGTAGGATTGGACACATCACTTACAATTTATGTATAAAAAATCAAGACCATTGTTAACGTTCTTGCTTAATATTAAAATACTTCCATATACGTGTCACAATCGGTACAAATTAGAAGGACAGTTTGCCTAGATACTGTATTTAAATGTTCAGTTACTTAATCCAGCTGTTAAACACACATCTATATACATTTATGAGATCTCCAGGGGCATCTGGTTTATTGGGAATTCTTCTTAGTGCCAACGCAGAATGGAGACTACAAGAAGCAGTTAAATAGGTTTCTAAATAGACTATCCAAAGCTGAAGATGATACAGTACGTATGCTTTCAGATGGCTTGTAAACTTTTAAAAATGAGGTATGGTCACCAGAAAGAAAATGAGTGGGTTGCAAAACATTCACAAATTAAGTAGTTTTAAAATTTTTTACAAGAAAGACAGGAAGTAGGCTAAGCAGTAAGCACTAGTGTTACAAGGTTTAGTGCAAAGTTACTCTTCAAGTAAACAGAGAAAAGCTTTTTTTGCCTAATTAAGCATTCCATTGAAGGAAAAGGCATTTTTGCATAAGGGTGTCAATAACTTAGATTCCTTTTTACACAATGGATAATAATTTAAACAAAACATCAGCACTGAAAAAAACCTTTAATTTTTAACACACATGTTGATGGTAATACTTAAAAGCAGCATCCCAGTTATAACAGTTGGCTTACTGAGGTTCTCAGCATTATGTGAGTGAAAATGTTATTTACAGATGGAGAAAGAGAGAACATGTGTTTATTTCTGTGTGGTCCCCCACCCCTTGGTCCCCCCACAAGAGGCACGGTCCCACTTCCAATCCAGTTGTGGGTAAGAGTTACTTGAACTCTTGTGTTTTCCTCTCACGCACTGTCAGCTATTATTGATACAGTTTTTATGTGTTTTCCTGGCTAACTCTTTTTGTCACATGCTCGTGGAAAACATGATGCTGTGTACCATCTCCACAATGAAAAGTGTCCTTCTACTGTTACAAGTTTCTTGATAAAGACTGCACTGAATCTACAAAGAATAATTCCACACATGACAAAAAGAACACACTGCCAGCCGACAACTGACAGAAGTTTGTGATTTTACCAATACGGGTTTTACACCAATGGGATGCATAATTCAGGAGAACAGATATTATTAACACTCATACAAAACAGATAAAGTCAAGGCAATTATTTTAAAGAATAATAATAATTAAATATTTCATTATTTCTTTCAATAGATTGCTTCAAGAAATGAGTTCTAAATATAATGGGAAGAGTGGAAACAATATCCTAAACTTAAGATCTAGGAGAACTACTCGTATTCTAATTAACACATCACAAACATAAATGCGGCTAGTGATTAAAGGCTTAAATCTTCAAGATTTGTCCAGTGTAATTAGTAAAGCAAAATTAACGACACATTGTCCTTCTATCAACAGGTCTCCCTGCCTTTCTCCCCTGACTGCCCCCCCAACCTACCTCTTCTTAAATATCCAGACCAACAGCTTCCATTTCATGATACTGGAAGCAAAGAAATCAGCGTATTTTGATATTTTATTTTCTTTTACAGTTCTTGGTGGTCCAGAAGCATCTACTTCAATCTGAAAGGATTCATCACTACTGCTGCTTAAGTGCTTAGTCTAGCCCCCAAACCCACCTCTGGTTGTTAAAAGGTTGCCTCTGTATCTAAAGCCAGGACTGTCTTCTCACAATTCTCCAGTTTAAAGGGGATGTTCCCACTACATGACTCACTTCTTTCTCCCAGGAACATAACTCTCTTTTTGTGTAGAGATAACCCAACTCTTTCCTTGCTGTAACAAAGCAATCTCAAAACAATGCTGTAATTGGACATAGAGTTGCTCTATTACATTTATGTCAAAAACTTTTTTGCAAGCACATATGTTTCTGTAACTAATTCTACTGTATTCCAAGGATTACTTCATGCTTTCTGCATTCTGTTTCTGTGGCTGTACAAGGCTGATCAGTAACACAAGAGAGATGCACAACATGATGATTTTTTTAGAAAATGAGTACAAACATTTATAACTATTCAGATGTGGCACTTCTAACTCTTTCTCGAAGTCACACAGCTACTCAGCTGAGTAAGTAGACAGGTTGTATTTGAACAGCATTTTAAAGTTCTGGTCATGAAAATTTAAACAGAGATGTTGGGAAGAGAGAAACTCACCATAACCTGTCTGGGAGACAAGTTCAGCTGCACCTCCAATCGGCTTTGTAAAGACTCCCATAATTCCTTTTCCCACACCAGAGATAACGCCTTTGGCTTTATGCCCTGCTGAAGCTTGGCCCTCAGACACTCTCTGGAAATTCTGCATCGGCTGATCTACAATACCAGCAATTGCACCTGAAAAAACAAAAGTCCCCAGTAATTGGTGAAGATTAATATCCCAGAATAAGAGGAAATCTTATTACTGCAACTGAATGCTGTTTGGATTTCAGATGGTACTCCACCCATCTTATACAGCTATTTAGCATGCAATCAATTAGCTAAACAATACCTTAGCTTCAGTTTAAGTTAAATCCCTACTGCATTTTTAAATGTATTTTACTTTTTTAAACACTCAGATCACCTGACAGTATGTTTTCATCTTCCAACTACTTTCTCTACACACTTCTGCTGAGTTGGTATAATTTAGCTTATTCTGCGTAGCAATTCTGAAAATGTTGGGCTTGGAATAAAATTCACCAGTTTTAGTTATGGAAATGAGATTTTCAAATAAGCCTGAGATAGACTTCATGAGAATAAAAACTGCCTGTATTCAATAGATCATTTTTATATCCTCTTCCACTGCCAGAAATGTTCATAAGCTAATGCAACTTTTGATATATTACTAAGATTAGCAGAATTAGACTTTGAGACTTTTTGTTACTTTTTTGTGAAAACGATCATATTTTACTTTAATGTGCATGGGTCAAACTTTTACAAGTGACACAGTGACCTTCCCAGCTTTTAGTATCAACAGAGAACTCCAACTTAAATCTTCCTAAATGTAAACAGGTATGTGAGGTGGTACGTTTCTTTGATCTTGAGTTTACTCAAGCCACTTAACCACAGACATGCCTCTAGTTATTGTAATTTTGATAGATAAGCTATTTGGAAATTGCTAAGAACACAATGATTGGACAAAGTGACATCAGTTAGAAAATGGTGTGCCTGATCCAAAGTTCTTTGCTCAGCGGAAAGCAAGTTTGTAGGCTCCTCGGACAGCTCTTAGCCTGCAGCTTCTGCTGCAAATATTAAAGCAATTATTTAATGACAGGACTGACTGTCACCCTGGTAACCAGGCATTTTTACTGCAACACAGACATCTTTGAAAGATACTGCTTTGTATATGGAAATCCAGGCATGATTCCACAGATTCTGACAATCATAGCAGAGGTATTTGGCACCGTATGTTTACCAGTGTGACATATGCTAGTCAGCTAGCCGCTAACCGGTTTTCAGATGGTTTTAGCTACTGTTACTGGATAAACGGAGAAGTTGCTGCCTTCGAACAACAAGAACTAATATTGTACACTGGTGTTCTGTCCAAATGAAAGACAAGGATGAGAAGAAGCACACATTTCCCCCAGATCCTTGTTCCTGGGATACTAGCTATCAGCGATTCATGTAACTCGCATCCCCCATAATTGCCTCCCTCTCCTCTTAGAGATATTGCTTCCAACTTTTGTATATATGTAATTTACTGATAAATGTATAGTATTTCCTCAGAAAATACTGGTCTGCTTTTAATGTGATACCCAGTTTTTATTAAGATCACTTGCTGAAGCTGAGTGTTTGGCTGAACATTTACTCTTTGTATCACAAAGGTCATGAAGCTTCCTTTAATTTTATGTCAAGGAAATGATATAATTTTCAGCTCAGTTCTGTTTCATTAGTACTTACCAGCTGCTCCTGCTGCTTGACTAAAAGAATACCCAACACTACACTACATAATTGGGACTGTTCATCCAGTCTTTTCTTTTGTACAGTTGGGATGCATTTGAAGGCATAAAACAATACTTGGTGTTCTGTTAAGTTACAGTATTACATTACCCTGTGACCTCCTTCACCCTATCTATCGAGGTCATCCACAGCAACTGCGCTTTCAGAACAGAAGTTATTGCCTTATTAAATGTAATCCACCTAAGTCCTTGCACTAGTAAATTATTTACTGCAATACACTTGAGCAATGTTATAAGGTAATAATAAATAAGAGCCTACTCCAAAGGACCTGTGGTATGCTCCAGGCACTTCTCAGCTGGAATTAGGCCCAGAGGACAAGGAAACAGAATGGAAACTGCTGTGACTGTGTTATATAAGATTATTTATATAGTACCCAAAATAATATATAGCTTAATTAGCCAGTTGTTTATTACTTCCACACTTTCTGTTATTCTGCCATTTTATGCGTGCTCTGAACCTCTCTGTGATGCCACTGCCCTTTGACACCTCAAATCCTTTTGCAAGTTGTGTCTTCCTATTCCAAAAAGTATAACCAATGATCTTCTCTTCCCTCTCCGCTCACCCTTTGTAGTCTCTTATCTCAAACTGCAACTCCCAGACATAACTCATTCACGTGCTGTGGTCACTCCCATAAATTACATAATAAACTAAAACCGTATTCATTTAATTAAGGGAGTGGCTGGTCCTACCACCCTTGCGTGGGGAAGCCAGATCTGTGCAGTTCCTTCCCTGTAGACATCATGTGTGAGCAAAGGAAAAAAAAAAAAAAAAAGGACGAAGGCTGAGCAACCTCAAAACCCAACAGCAGTGAGATAATAGTGACACACAAGTGAGGTTCACTGCATCTCCTTGCACCAGAAACTATGCGAAGCAGATGTCCCATGGTATCCATGTGCCTTCTTTCTTTTTTTCTAACATAAAGTTAGTGGAAGAAGCACTGTGCTGGATGGATTTACCACAGAAGGTCTCCCCCTGTTTTTTTGTCAGGTGTTGCAAAGGCAGAGGATAAGGTACAGGTAGTGGTTCTTCCCTTCCCAGTCTCACCCTCACAGTCTAGAAACAGCTATGGTGTCCGACTGTTGTCCCTGTCCCTCCTCTCTAATGTCCCTTGCCCATTCTTTTTTTTTTTTTTTTATGAAACAGTACCCCGTTTTTCTTCCCTTCCTTACCCTAGGCATTCAATTTTATATGCATGTCCACATATGTACACACACATTATGTATGTATAACGAAAACCTCAATAAAATTAAACACCAAAGCAACAAAACAAAAACATATTCTTCCATTACTGGACCAAAGTTCCAGCAACAACGTAACATCTGCTAAACATCAGCTGGGGTGCACTGTAGTTAATACATGTTGTTCAGTAAGCATAAAAAAGATACTTAGATAACTACAAAATTCAGATAGTCCAGAGTACATCACTGTATTACTTCAAGAAGAATTTGATTACTAGCAGCAACTGGTTCCTGCTCAGATTGACAAACAATATTTGGTGAACGTAGCAAAAGCATGGCTTACAGAATTTAGCAAAGCTCGGTTTGCTTGCAACAAACTCTTTCGGACCAAAAATAATTGGAAAATATTCCCAGTTCCCCACAGGAGCAACTGGACATGCTTTGCCATGAAGCTGGAGACGCTAGCAAAACTGAAACTGTTTCTGTTCCTTTTCTTTTCGCTGTTATCCTTCTGGATTGCCACAAGCGTTTTATACTGAAAATACGGCTGGAGCGTAGTCTCCTTACAGCAAACATCACGTGAAAATACTGCTAAAATAAAAGAGCACCTGCTGGCTTGCATTAATATATTTGCACAGCTAGTGTGTGGAATAGCAAGACCTTCAGGACTGTAGACAGGCAAACTTAAAGCAGCCCTGATTCAGTGATTGTTGTGTGGTAAGAACGACGACGACGATGACAACAACCCTTAATAACAGAAATCTGAATTTCTACAATCCAGCCTCTACCTTCTCTACCAGCACAATTACATTGTCAGTCAGTATTACTACCAATTTGCTTCCCTAAAAAGCAAATAGCTTTTAATAGCACTTTTGACAATGTGAAAAATGTTTTTTCTAATATTTGCCAGCTTTTCTGTTATTCAGAAATGATTGACTTCCTAATGGGAGCTACTTCAATATGATACTTTTCACTAGGACCAGCAGTTGAAAATAAAGCCTATAGTTTCAATACATTTTTACACTTAAGTTATTATTTTAAGCTTGACCCTGTCAAGCAAAATACAAAAGATAGTCCCTTGGTGGGGAATGCCTGTCATCTAAACATTTTATGTACAATTTCACTGCATTTTCGTCTGATCATATAACAGAAAAAAAAAAAACAAAAAACAAAAAACCAACCCTATCATAAGCTTTTGCTTTTTCATGTATAAATGCGACTAAAATGACCCAGAAGTCTCCCCCAAACTAGAAGAGAAGAAGACAGCCAGCCAAAGATAACAATCAAATCAAACAACACCCTGACAGCGCTTGAGTCATTTAAAACGAGACAGGACAAAGCACTTAAGAATGTACCACGGGGAACAACTTGCACTGAGGAGGAGAGAAGAGTACATAATTTTGGCCCTGATTCAGGAAAGCTCTTAAGCGCATGCTTAAGAGCTTTGCTGAATTGGGGCCACCAATGAGCCAGATTTTCAGAAAAATCAGAAATGCAGCTCTTCTTTCTATGTAGATACCACAATGTATTGGTGAACTGAGTAGTCTTACGTGCCCGTGCCTAGGCATGAAATCTGCATTTGCAATTCTTTAAGCTGCTTGCATGACTCAGATGGCTTTTTACAAACATGATAGTGCTTTGACTACCCTATAAATCTTTCTTACACTTCTCAATTTTACAATTACAATGTCACAGAAATTATGACCCTCAAAGGGTCTTACTCTCTGCATTCCTGTACTCATCTGAACTCTTCATGCTTGCGAAGGAAAGTAACCGAGCAGATCCGTTTTGTTTCGTTATGTATGAAGAACCTGGAGGTATTTTTTCAGTAAGCATTTTCATGTTTACTCTGAACGTGCTGGTGAAAGACAGCAGCACGGTGGTAGCTCCCTTCAGTTACGACTGTTTTTTGGGGGGGAAGGCACAATATTAATTAAACTAAATGGTCAGGACAGAAAGAGCTTTTTGATGTGTTTGTAAAAATTGAAATGGAGGTCTATTCATAATTTAGGTCCTGATGCAATTTACATGAGTGTTGCTGCATATACATAGAAAATATTCGTTTTAAAAATTGAGTTTAAATTAAAAATTATGCCCACTACAAATTCATTGAAATATTTCTGATACTTCCCGTAGTGACAGGTCCCATAATTGCCAGTTCCAGTTACACAGTAACCTTATTTATTTATTTGAATGCTTAGCTGCCTGCACTGCTATGAGTAGACGTATTTAGCAGTGAGAACACTCTAAATAATAACAGCAGGAGTAAGAACAGGATCCTGACTTGCAAAGGAGTTCTCTTTAAATGCTAATATGAAGTTCTAAGTTTCCAATATGAAGTTTGATGTCTTAGGAAAATCAGGGATGCTGAAATTCTAAATCTTGTTTTTCTAAACTCGGGCGTCTTCCTGCAAACAACCAAACCGTTGCGTACAGGGACGTATTATACTAGCACAGCATATTTGTGAATGCATCTTACAAGTTCCTGGCTCCCCTGAACAGCAAAAACTTTAAATTGCTGCAGCCAAAGCTATGAAGTTTTGCTCTGTAGTTCAGGCTGAAGCTTTTAGCTCTGAAGGGCTCTGGTGTGTCAGTGAAGGGGACAGCAACAACGGTACCTTCCTTATTAATAACTGAGCCAAGATCACCAAACCATTTCACCAGCTCACATACACCAGGCTGACACAGTGCTTCTAAAAGTATAATCTTTCATCCAGCTACTCAACCTGACTGCCCTTAGCCCAATAAAACAAGAAGCAAAAAAGAAAACCTTCTCTGAACTGCCTTTGATTTGCAACACCAGTAACAGCCTACTATTGGGGCAGTAGCTACTAATATATGAAATTTCTCCTTCATGCACATTTCTCCCAGGACACTCACTTTCCAGTTTACAGGCATTATCAAATGACAGTGCTTCACATCATCTAATGTTATTGCTTAAAATAATTTCCAGTAACTTAACCCAAACTTGTAACATTTTTACCACTTCCTCTTTGGGGCTTTCAGGGTTGCGGTTGCAAATTTAGGAGTTGTGTACACTACTGAAGATTAGGAAAGAGGACAAATCCTTTCAAGCTTCAGCTCTTCTAACCTTTTGCACTGGACTGCTTTTGGTCACTTTGATCTTTAAGAGATTCATACTCTTTAATACGCACTAAGGAACTCTGCCAAACAACACAATTCTGCATTCTTTTGCTGTGTGACAAATGGAAGTAACCTAGAAAATCCAGCCCTTACTGCAAAACTTCTTTCAGAGATTTTTCCAGTACAGGTTAGTTTTCAAATTTTTAGGTACTATTTTGAAATGGCCAGGGTAATCTTCACTTCTAACCAAACCACTTGGCTGCCTGATGAATACAATTACACTGAATCAGGATGATCTGGGTCTCTTTGTAAAAGCAGAATTCCTCATCAAAGATTACTTAACATCTGCACTAAGTTCAAGTTGTTTTCAAACAAAACCAAGAATCCCCGATATCTACAGTGCATCAAAAACAACCAGTTTCGGAAGGCATTCCTATAACTCATTGGAAAGTAAACACCAGAGTGATGACGTCTTTGTGCTGACTTAGTTACAAGTAACCCTGCCCAATGCAGAATATTCTTTTCTTCTACGACTTACACCATGTACCAATGAAAATATTTCACAAAGAAAGAGAGAGCAAACTTGTTCTATATCTGCAATTATTTTATCAGCAAAAACACATGCAGAAGTTACTAAACCTTGATAAAAACAAATGGTATCTCATACACTTACTGTGTGACTATTTCACACACACACACACAAAAAAATTAACAGGCTTTGCAATTATAACTCACATGTAGAAAAGGCTGATGAACAGATCAGAAAACAGTATTATCACTCCAGTTGATATTTAATAGTACATTACCTAGAAGGCTAATGCCTAAACGAGAGAGCCCTTGTCTCAGTCCTTCTCCCAGATTCTCTGGAAGCTGCCTTCTCCATTCTTCCTGTCTGTTGTAATGTTCCTCATCCAGCGACAGCCTATCCATATTCCGAGCAAGACTTGTTGCCAGATTGGTAATTGACGTCAGTGTACCTAAATACACAGAGATATACATTTGGGTCTGGATCAAAATGCTTTAATTTAAAACACGGAGTTGTTCTATGCCTCACTGAAATACTGTGCTTACGAGCAGAACAGCAAGTCAATTGAAAAGTTGCCCATGTGTAACATTCTTTACTATTTGTTAAGCATCACCACACTGCTGCTACGGTCCACATCATGCCTTTTACATTAGCCTTCACCAGGTTTGCCCAGCCAGTGGGAAAAGCAACTCATCCGAACATCCTTCCCTAGGTCCCAAACTTCTGTAAGTCTAACCTAAATGGAGAAGGGGCGATGGAAAGGTAAACAAATATTTACAGAATGAGCCTGCAAGGATGTCTCCTGAGTCTGACTCACTAGCAAGCAGCTGCAGCTGCTGAGCTGCCGTCTCTGCCGGCCTGCTGAAGCCACGCGATGGCACTGTTCATACAGACTTCGCAAAACAAAAGCTGCTTGTGTTTTAAATCCAGATCTGCCCTTCTGTCAAAACCTATCCACATACTTACACAGTTATGACAACTGTATCTACTTTTTTTCAAAAGAAATAATAAATATGATGAGGCAACACAGTGTAGGATTTCTGATGGTTAGCAGAAGTACAGAACACCTTTAATATTTCTGAAGTTATCACATGAAATACTGGCTGAGCCAAGCTGGATTTCCCAATGGGAGGTTTAAAATTCTGAAGTTTCTGAAACATTCTTACGCACTGTAGTTAAGCAGTGATCTGTTTAATACATAAGAAAGATGTTATATATGAGCTTTGTTACCCTCCCAGCATTTCGCTGCAGCCTAGCAAGCCAAACAAAGCTGCAAGCAATATAGTTTAAAACTTTTAACACATCCTTTAACAATGCACGACAACAAAGCAGCAGTAGGAGCGACAAAGTGAAGGATCTACCTTTGGAAATGTGTTTTACAAATGATGTTGTTCCTCTGGAAACTCCACTGACAAATGCTCCTGGGCCTCTGGTCAACCCTTCATACGGGAGCCTAAAGAAATCAGCTATGCCGTTCCCTATGCTTCTCACCAGACTAGCTGGGCTTCCGAGGATTTCCAAAGATCCAACAACCCAGCCTGTGTGGAGAAACAAGACAAATGTTACGGCTGCAAAAACTGCAGAAGCAGCAGTTGTGAAAAAGTTATTCCTTAATTCTCTATTTCACACAAGAATTCATCGCATTATGAACTTCCTTTGAGCAAAACACATGAAATAACTCATCCACTATGAATTCAGAAATGGCAATCTTTCATACTTCGTAAATCAAAGAAATCCTTTTGGCAAACTCACAAATAGCTTTAGAATGACTTCCTTCCAGGAGCTTCCCGTATTTCTGCTAAAAGTGTGTTACGGAGGTGGATGCTAGATTCTCACAGCTACAGAGGAACAGTACTGAAAGTTCAGATCGCTTGATCGGTTTTATATGCTATAAGGCAACGTTGTGATTTCACATCCTTATGTGATAGAATTGTGACAGCAAGTTTATACTGATACAATGTACTGCTTTACAGGAGTGTGGAGGTCAATTGCTTGATGGAGTGTTAGGAAAGGGGATGCAGATTTTTGACGAGTGCTTAAGAAGTTATTTTAAATCCACCCCAACCCTTCTAAGCTGATCATTTTCTTTCAGAGTGTAGTGAAAGCCAGACAAATGTCTTTTTCTCAGTACAGTTGTGTAAACAGCAATGACATCTACATGCTGATTAGGTTACTCATAGGGGAGTATTCCCTATGCACATCCCATGAGAGGTATCTGAGGATCTGGTTTCCTATATAAATGCAAGGTTGCCAGCAGCTTGCTGGATGGCCAAGCGCACAGCAATCTGTGCGAGTCTTGCTGGAAAGCTGTTTGCAGGTCTTGTCTTTCTCAGGCTGGTTGGCAGCAGATTTATTAGGGAAATAGTGCTGCATAACTTTTTTTCGGTGGTCCAGAGAGAGTGATTCAGAAATGGCAATAAACATTAAACGGGAACTGCCTGGTCTTTGAGCCTCAGTATCATGAATTTCAGCTAGCGCTGTCAGAGCAACACAAGGCACGACAGGGACAGAAGACTGAAAGATGGACTGATTTGCCTCCTGCTCTCCCGCCGAGGGCCCTTGATCTGTGTTGCCCTCCTCATTCCCATCTCGTCACCGCAAACTCCTGCTATCCAGATGCTGTTCTTGTTTTCTAGTAACCCCTCCCAGTCACTCCTGTGGAAGGCTGAATCATGAAACTGAACAGAAGAGAAAATGTTACTCATATGAAATGAATTAATCTCATACTATCATTCTAAGCTCCCGGAAAATCTATTATTCTTATTGAATCTGTCCCACATTTCAGCCCTGGCAGGTTGAGAGCTCCGGTACATGTAGTATAAAAAGAGGGAATCGCACTGGACATAAGGGAGAGGGTGGGACGGACTATGAAAACAAAAAACAAGCACTACTGGCAGCTCGGTGAGCAGAGCGGCCACAAGCACTTCGGCCCCGCCATACCGGCCCGGGAGAGGAGTGTCCCGTCCCACTGGCAGCCTGCTACTGCTGGGGACCCGGAGGAAAGCCAGCGCTCCAGGCTGGGCCTGCTACTCCCTCAGTGTCATATTTTTAACAAATTATACTTGCCACTGTATGAAGTGATGAAAAGCTGGAGGGGTGGGGAGGCATGTACAGATGGAAAAGATGATCTTTCTGCTTTTTCTGATCAATAATGTTGCAATAATCCCTTACAACCAGCCGTATTTTATTTTTTAAAATGTTCTTGGCATCCCTGAAGCAGTTGCTTCGTTCTCCAAGGTGCCACTGTCACAGCACTGTCCCTCTGGCTAAGGCAGGCCGGACGGCAGTGCCTGACAATTCACCCGCTTGCCTGTGGCGGTGACAGGACGGTGCAAGGTGATGGGAAGGGGCTGTGGGACACAGCGGGGCAATGCCCTGCAACACCTTGAGCAGGCACTGCCAGGCTGGGACTCAAGAGGCTCCAGCTCCACACACCTGCTTGGCCATTCAGTGCTTTCAGGAAAGAAAACCAGAATAAAACCTGGAGTGAAACTGTTTGAACACAAAGCTGAGAGGGGTTGCCTGGTATCCTGGGGATGGGCTGTTACAGCCTGGCCCTGGCCTGTGGGCTGTCAGTTTTGGCAAGCTGGAAGCAGCCCACAGGGGGGATGAGTGACCTGCAGCAAGGGTGACTCTCCTTGGTCATCCCACTGCCGGCATGGACAACCTGACCCAAGGAGGAAGCTGTAGGAGTAAGCTGGGAATACGAAAATGAAGAATGAGGAGTAATCCCTCAATTCCCAAGCTCTGTGCTACTTTGCAAAAACACAGTATCATGTTAGGATACCATTTCCCAAAGTATGCTTAGTAATTATATCCACTAATATGAAATAATTATGACTATATTAGCAAAAACTCACTGCATTTCTTTGTAGACAACTATAGAGCTAGATCTGGCTGATACCAGTAATATTTTTAAATAGATTTTTATTAACTTTTAAATAGAAACCAACATAATTAGAAAAGGATGGGAGATTTCCATTGCAAGTTTTGCTAATTTGAGACAAGCAACACTAATCAGCATATTTAGGAAGAGCTCTCCAGCACCATTCATTGCTTACCAGACACAGAGTCTGGCTGCTCCTTTGCAGCACATGAGACAGCCTGATACATCTCCATTAGGAGGCTTTGGGGGCAAATCCTGTCCCCTCCACAGGGCAGCTATGGTCTTGAACACAGCTAGGGGGAAAACAGGACTGTATCCTGCAGGGAGCATGGGCACAGCTGCATGGGAATACTGTGTGCAGATGCTACAATGATTTATGCATGGGACAGAGGTGAGCAGAAGAGGGTCAAACACCCCCTTGTCTTGCAGAAGATTAACATGGTTTAAATGCAGCTGAGTGACCCCTCTTCCACAAGAGTCCAATCCAAGAGCTGTAGCTCACCTGACAGTGAGGAAAGGATTCAGGGTTTGCAGACCATATAAAGCTTTCTATCTGAATTTTTCCTCCTTTTTAACTTTGTTGAAACAGTCAGCCTTTTGAAAAGCATCACAAACTCTTCAAAATAAAGCAATTGCTTTGTCTGCCCAGGCAAACACTTATACACAAAATTCACCATTTTAATAATGGTAACCCCTTTCAAAGAATACATATTAGTTTTAATGCTCTGAGAGGGACTTAATTAATAACTAAATATAAGCTTATGTGCCTTCCTGAAGAGAAGTTCCATGGAAGCAAACCTTATTTCTTAATATTTAAATCTGCTTGATTTCAGCCATGTCATAAGTCCAAAGGAAGGGGTGGCCTGTGCACTGCTGCACTCTGCAATAGTAGCCAGGAGGAAAGACCAAGATCGGGCTCGGGAATCTGTAACCAGCATGTGTGCTTCACCTGGGATGTTGCAGATGAAAAGCCAATATAACCCCAATTTCCTGCTGCAGTCTATCACCACTCATAGCACCACTCCCATCTATTTGTGGGGAGGCAAATTCACACTGGGGACCACAACTGGCCACAGTTTCACTCTTAATTAGCAAGAAACTACATCTCCCCTTTTGTGTTATGGGATTTAACAGTAAAACAAGTCGAAACAAGTAGCAAAAAGGAAAACCTGCAAATTTTGCAAATTTCAGCAAAAATAAACATTTGCAGATAACTACATATGAAAATAATGAATCCATGTGCAATGTTACAGTGCACAATTGTACACACAGTTGCCATAATCAGCTATGCAAATCAGGTACATACACAGTGAAATACCAGATCAGCAACTCACTATTTCAGTTTATAAATACCTGAAATGCATGTGTACAATTTTGGTAATCATGCAAAGAAATCAGGTCACAGCTATGCTTGCAGAAAAAATGGAAGCATCGGATTTTTCAGAAAATCAATATGCAGGAAAATAAATCCAATGTTTCAGTGTGGAGTATGTTTGTGTTTGATCATGGAGGAGTTTCCTCCTCTTTCAGGTACAAATTCTGTTGCTCACTAAAGTAATTTGCACACTAAATAATCTCATTATTTCTAAATTTATATTTATAAATTAATATTTACAGGAAACAGAATGTACCTGCTAAACTCACAGACTAATTGCTCACTATTGATCCTATCTGGGGAAAAGTTAGTAACAGCAAACTTCATAGTTCTTGGATCAAAGGACAGCAAACATCTGTGTGCCAGTTTAGCATGAAGGCTCTATGAAGAAAGACAGATTCCTAATCATAAACTGCAGCCAAAAGGAGTTTTAACAACAAAACAACATTCAGGGCTATAATTTACTTCTGAATGCAGAGCAACATGCTGAATAATTTGATTAAATGTAGTTTTGGGGAGTTTATGTGAGGAATGTGGGTTGAATCTGTCTAGCACTATAATATAACATGACAAAACCTAAGCCAGCTAGAATACATTTTTATGCTGTGTTCAGGGTTTAGTAAAGCCTTCAGGCGGCTGGCTAACGTTTAGCACAGCTTTACAAATCTTCACTGGTGTCTGCTTGGCCATTTAATTTCCCTTCTGTTGTACGGCAGGACTTGAAACGTGTCTCAAAATATTGTATCATTATCAAACAGTGTCTGAGAAAAACAATAATTGTATGGCTAACGTCTAGATTACTCAGCTGGACAGACAATTACAGAATCCTGGTACCTAATAAAAATATTACAGGTTAAGAAAAAGTACTGACCTGCTCTGAAAAGTGCTCCAGCAGCATAATGCATAGCCAAGGTGTGGACAAGCTGCCTGGCAGTGGTGAAGATGGGTCCTCGCTCAAACACAGAGAAGGAGAGAGGGGTGTGATCTGAGGCTATATACAGTTTTAACGAAGCATGGATACTGACAAGCAGATTAACAGGTTGTATCGTTAATTTTCTTAACTTCACTGGCTTGACTAAAGCTCTTGCATGCTCTCTCACTTGTTCCGGCAGTACCTGGGCAGTATCTGAAATGTTAATGGACTGCCAAGCGGCTTTGTTTTCTGGAAGGTATGTATCAAATAAAGTCTTAACGTAGTAAACAAAGGTGTCTTCCACATAAAGCCTAGCTGGTTTGAGCTCAAAGCTGAGGTCATTCATGTGAAACATGAAATTCTCTTCCTCAGAAAAAGCAATGCAGAGTTTTATAAAGCAGTTTTCCTTATAGTTTTCCAAATCTTTGTTAGAAACAATCAGGTTGTTCACTCTGGACCACTGCACGGTCTCATTTTTCTCTCCTTGGCACAGCAAGACTGCAAAATGGAAATTGGATTTGCTGTACAACTGATTGTCCAGTTGCAAGTCTTCACAATATACTTGCAGACTATAAAACGATGTGAGGCCTTCCCCAGTGTCTCGCTGGAACTCCTGCGACAGGGGTGTCAGGTAGCTGGTGCTTGCCGGGGCCATGTGGAGGAAAACGTTGTCTGCTGTGAGACGCAGAAGTTCAGATGACACTTTGTGATTTGTAATATCATCAAACACAGCAAGACTTAACTGACTGATAAACATTTTCAAGGACAGGCTCTGCTCTTGACTTCTAGACAGGAGGGAAAAGAAGCTTGTTACTTTACATATTTTGAGTTCACCTAGTATCTTGCTTTCTCAAAAAGTTATCAGGAGAGACGTTCTCTTTAATATATGGAAAACTCATTGTGCAAGTCCAATTAATAGGATCTGGCAGCCTTGATCACCACAGTGGGTGCCACCCAAGAGATCTAAGAAGTGTAATATTACAGATCTATACCAGGTTTCTCATTCTACATTATCAATCAACAGGATACTTCTGAGAGGAATTTCCTATATACACAGTAATTCCCTATCAGATTTGCAATATAGCCAGATACTAAAGTAGACAACAAATAATATTTTCTAATAATTCAAGTACAGCTTCAGCTGTTACAGTATTTTCTTGGAGCCATTACTGAAGGCTACTATCATGGATAATCCATTTCACATTATTGAAGCAAAATGCCCTCCAAAGAAACCACCACAGCATTTTTATAATGATGGCATTGAGGGCTTGCCCCCCCCCGCCTTAACTGCTCTTTTCAAGTTTAACTAGCAAGTGGGCTATTATGTACTGCTGATGACCAGTTTCTGAGGGATTAATACTTAATTATAGCTCAAATAAAAACAGTACAAGACATTCCACTCTAATTGTAACACCGTTGCTGGAGGCCAAGCATTCTGAATGTTAGAAATAGGTAGTGTTATAATCACACTTGAATGGGGCTGAGCACTACGCTGTGGTGTGTGCTAAGGAAGAGTGTTATAATCAGGTACAGTTAATTACTGGGTGTAAGACTTTTTCTACAGTCCTTACACATCAAACTTCCTATCAATTTTAGTGGGAGCTTGTATAATTACGGATGGCAGGATCTGGCTAAATACCTTTTAAACTTATGCACACACTCAAAATTAATTATGATTGAAAATGCTTTTTTTAATGAACAACTCAGGTTCTTTTTGTATCAGACATCTAGTATTTACCCTAAAGCAGCATGACTTTTGATGTTAGATTGTCTTTTTTTTAACTGTGATACACAAAACATAACATGGTCTAAACATAGGCCACAGAGCATGCAGCAGTATTAAACAAAACAAACAGTTAAGCCAAAGTCCATAAGTCAGTTAACACTTAGAAAACTGACTGACTTCTTGGGACTAGTCAGCTATGCTTTTACCATATTTTACATGCTTTATGTACCTGTTGAGGTTGATCTCGATGGGGCCTGCTCTTGCCTCTGGGGCCAAGGTTATAATTATTGTTCCACACTGATGGGCAATGTCCACATAAACATAGCCAAATCCAGTTAAGAACACAATCTAGTGGAGAGAGTTAAACACATACAGAATGCTACTGAAATTCCTATTTTTAATCTGTCACAATTTGCATTAATTGTGCAATAACCTATTAATGCCTTCTGGTTGAGATCTTTTACTCAAATCATAATACTGTTCAAGAAAAAAAGAAACATTTCAATAGTTCAGAAAATAGCAGCTCTGATATTTTAAGTATTTCAGCTGTACAGCTAGATGAAATTTGCACCTTGTCCTTTAATTGAATACATTTTAATAAGAAACTTCTCCTCCAGCAATAAGCTAGATATGCTGCAGGGGGAAGTTATGTTAATAAAGAATAAATAGAAAATTTTAATTTGTGATTTTGGACTAAGGAGAAAGGCATATTCCTGAAGCTCTGCAAAATCCCACCTTCTCCTCTAGAAAACAAACCCTAAGTTAACATTACGTTGCGATGCTGTATCTCAGAGCTGGTTAGATGAATGGCTGATAGATGATGCAGAATACATGACAGCAAAATTATAAAAAGAAAGACAAAAAAATAAGTAACATTGTGGATTCATGACAACTTGCTTAACAACTCAACACTGAGCAAATTTTTAAGCCATCTACACCGGTTTTGTGAGAACACCTCACAGGAAAAGTGTCAGGAAAATGGGAATTTGACAACAGGTTTGTGTCTTGCTTACAGATGTGCAAATTTTCATTCTGAACAAGTTGCCCTTAGGAATAAATAGCCTAATTTAAAAAATAACATTGTTTTTGGAGCTTAATTCCGCAGTATATCCATGCATGTTTTGTGTTTTTTCCAGAATATAAAAGTTTAAGGCCTTTTTAGGTTTGGAAAACTTGCAGCAGTCCTTGTTAACACAAGCTGGCTTCTCTTTTCCTCTAGTCCTATTATCAACACAATTATTTAGTAGACTGTAATGACAGACGCTATCATTTAAAGGAATGTAAACTCAGGGAATAGCACAAAGATAACGGGCTAGCACAAGTGAAATAAATAGTTGTTTGTCTTGAATAGTCTTTACTGCTGTTAACATGTCAATAGAAGGAAAAGCACTTGGAAAGTCCAATAGGATCAACATGTAAACTGATTCTAGATATGCTATTCATAAAAACATTGCACAGATAATTGTTTCATTCATCAAATTACATTTTCTGAGAATTCTTCTGAGAATTACATATAAAAAGTTAATTTAGATATGTCAACTTTAATCCTTTGCTTATCCATTCTCAACACTGCATTATGGAATTGGTGAAAAAAAGGACATTTACTGACTTTTCAGTACAATCTCATTATTCTATAAACCCCCCTGGATCCTAAAGATTGGTCATTTTAATTCCAATTTCAGATAATTCTGATGATGGACAGGAGAGATAAATACCTTACGTTTTAGTAAATTAGTAAAATTTTCTTTCTAAGGGAGTAGTGAATAAGAAGTACCTATCTGAGACTAGATAGAAAGAGTACAAATTACTTAAGATCCTCTAAAGTCCCAGTTATTTCACAATCTCAACTGAGTTGTATGTGAAGTCAAATCTGAAGATATTAGCATATTCATTATTTACTTGTATTTATAGTTTTCTAAGAGAAAGACTGACTGAGAATCCTGGGGAAACTCTGTACATGTAAACCCTAAAACTTCAATAACAGAAGGCTACAATTTTCATTTGGAGAGTTCTTCAAATAGACAATGATCCCCAAATGTTGTCTTAGCATCTAATTCCTTATAGGAGCCAGATACTTATGAAGAACCCTGGTCTGGCATAACATTAATGACTGAAATTTGAAACCTTGCATTGCTTGACTGGCTTGCTGAATGAAACCGAACTACTTGCTATATAACATAACACTCAATAATCAAGAGCATTTTGTGATTGGTCCCGAGGGAAAACATCTGAAACTAGTATTTCTTTCAAAGAGCCAAGCAGTTTATGTTGATTCCATGTAAACTAATAACTTCAAAGATGGAAAAAATTCCCATCAAAAAGAATTACTCCAGTCAAGGAAGTTTTCATTTACCTTAAAACAGGAGCAAAATAACAGAAGGAAAGAAAATTTTGATTCGTTTGGTTTTATAAAGACATGCTTAGCTTCTGTGAAGACACAGAGGGAGAATGACAGTGATGATTCCGACAAGACGTAAAGACAAAAAACCTGTGATAATGAAGTTACCAAATGGAAGGATTTTCCTGGATCTCATGGGATGCTTTGCTTCCAGGGGCCAGAAATTTTCAGGACTGATTTTTTCAGAGAACGCCTCGGCCTTGCCAGGTTGATCAAAAAGAAGTGAAAAACTTCAGCACTAGAAAGTGTGTATTTTTGATCTATTTTTAAAATCAGCCACTGAAGTAGGTAAACTGTATTCCACAAATTCCACAGGAAGGGGCTTAGGAAGGAAAGCTCCCAAGACTTAAATAAAAGAAATCAAGGCAGACAGAAAGGATATGCACATTGCAGAGGAAAATATACTATGCAGGTCAAGAAAACAGAGATTCATAAATAGTTTATAGGAAATAGTTTATAATGATTTACTTGTGTTCCTTGATTGTTGATGTCCACAAGATCACTCCATTCATTTACTAATTCATAAGATGACATCACTTTCAGAAGAATGCTGGGTAACAAATCTCTTGTTTTGCAATCTGGATAGCTGGAGACTTGATGGTAAAGTTCATGATGAACTGAACATTCAGCTGGAATCTTTCTACAATAAACTTCAAACTTTGGTGTATCTGAAATTTTATAAAATATGTAAGATAGGGCTTTCTAAAACCCACATTAAATGAAAACTCACTTATGCTTACACAAACTAAGAAGTTTCTAAAACACTGCCTGAAATATTACTACCAAATAAAAATATTACTATTGGTTGGAATTGTGTGGGTTTTTTTCTTCTCTTTTTCTTATTAAGATTTACATAAATAGTTTTCCACTGATCTTTACATTAACATACTGTAGCTGGAATTTTGACAATATGTTTTGTTTTAGTTACATTTGCGAATCTAAGGAAATTTAAATGTTCTATGAGATTGAACTGATGTCAACAAAATTTCACTGTCTACTAGTTTCCTACAACCAAGTCACCTTGACAGCTGGAACCATGGAGACCCAAAAGCCTGGAGCCTTGCAAGTCCATACTCCTGACCTTATGGTTAGTTTCAATAGCTTCCAGGCTTCAGTATGTTCCAGAGTCTCTTGCTTTGAGATAGACCTTCATGTGGGCATCAAGTTCTTGTTTTAACCAAAACACATGCTGAATTCAACTTTGTATTGGAAGTATAGTAAAAGGATTTATACCACAACAGTACATTGTTTCTTATTACTGCATACTACATACCTTTGAAGTTCTCTCGTAAAAGCAATGAAATGGAGCACCTGTTGTGGATAATTATACGAGGACTTGGATCTTCTGTAAGTGTTAGGTATGTCACGCCAAGATACTCTTGATAAGTCAGTGTTATAGCTCTAAAACAGAAGACGTATTTGAATATGTAAGTTTTGGATGAAATTTGTATATATTATTACCCTGGACAAATAAAAACAGTCAAAACTACCATCTATAAGATTCTTTATAATCAAGTTCCAATTCCACCAATACTCATATACATTTAGGCAAGTACCTGTCTTCACTAACCATTACATTTAAACAGAAGAATATGTGGAAATACCATGAAACACAACATTAGAGAAAAAAAAAACACTTCATAGAGTCTTCTCAATGAGTTAAACTTCACTTCATGTGTTAAATTGAGCATGTGCGTTTGCAAGATAAGAGCCTTAGCCAGCACCGATTTATATTAAATTAAAAGCATTAGATTGTAAGCCCAAATTTTTAACATAAATCTTTAAAATTTTCCAGAAGAATTCACACACATACTTCTCTGATACTCATGTAATATATTTTTAACAAATACATAACTCTGTAACTGACTACTCCCCCGCAATGATCCACAACGCTATTGCCCTTTCAAATGTTGATGTTATGGATCATCACCACATAAATTTTCAAAATGAAAATCAATTAACTGTGTTCTACTCATTAGCTACTTATACATAAAATATCTTCAAGCATAAACACAAATTCTTTTTTGCATGTGAAAATTTATCATATATTTCTAAAAAAACTTCATATCTTCATGATTTTCAAAATCCAAACACTCTCAAAATTTGATTAAGATCCTCTATGGCCGTCTCAGAATTACAAGGAATTCTTTCCTTGTTCTTCACATTTTGGCAATTTTTTTTAAACTGAAGTCTGTGTGGGAATCTTTAGTATCCACAATGATCTCTCTTAGATTTTGCAGAGTAACCATATGAGGGATTGAATGATATCAAGTACTTCAGGCAAGAGGAAGATCATATGGCAAATAATTTATACTGACGTAGGTTCTCTAATTTTTGCAGATTGTTTCTTGTTTTCATCAGTATAAGCATGAACAGATTTATATATCAGGTCTGAGAACTAAAATTGGGTATTGAGGTGTAAGAAGGAAATGCACAGGCAGTGGAAGCAGGGGCATGTGGCTTGGGAAGAGTACAGGGATGCTGTCCAGATGTGTAGGGATGGGATCAGGAAAGCCAAGGCACAGATGGAAATGAACTTGGCAAGGGATGCAAAGAATAACAAGAAGGGATTCTATAGGTACACTCGCCAGAAGAGAAAGGCCAAGGAGAGTGTACCCCCTCTGATAGATCAGAAGGGAGAACTGACAACAACAGACATAGAGAAGGCTGAGGTACTCAACAACTTCCTTGGCTTGGTCTTCACTGGCAGTCAGGCTGCCCACATCTCTCAAGTCCCTGAACGACTAGGCAGGGCCTGGGGGAGCAAAGTCCCTCCCACTGTGAGCAAAGAGCAAGTTTGAGACCACCTGCTGAACCTGAACAGGTTCAAGTCTATGGGGCCCGATGCCATGCATCCCAGGGTCCTGAGGGAATGGCTGATGCAGCCACTCTCCATCATATTTGGAAAGTCACGTCAGTCAGGCGAAGTCCCTGGTGACTGGAAAAAGGGAAACATCATTCCCATTTTAAAAAAGAGTGGAAAGGAAGACCTGGGGAACTACAGACCAGTGAGCCTCACCTCTGTGCCTGGGAAGATCATGGAACAGATCCTCCTGGAAGCAATGTTAAGGCACATGCATGACAAGGAGGTGATCTGAGATGCACAGGGTCACCAAGGGCAAATCGTGCCTGACGAATCTGGTGGCTCTCTACGATGGAGTGACTGCATCAGTTGACAAGGGAAGACTGACCGATGGCATCTACCTGGACTTCTGTAAGGCCTTTGACAGGATCTTACACAACATCCTGATCTCCAAATTGGAGTGAGATGGATTTGAAGGGTGGATAAAGAACTAGCTGGATGGTCACAGCCAGAGTTGTGGTCAACAGCTCTATGTCCAGGTGGAGGCCGGTGACGAGTGGTGTTCCCCAGGGGTCCATCCTGGAACTGGTGCCGTTTAATATCTTTATCAGTGACATAGACAGTGGGATCGAGTGCACCCTCAGCAAGTCTGTGGATGACAGCAAGCTGAGTGGTGCAGTCGATGCAACAGAAGGAAGGGATGCCATCCAAAGGGACCTGGACAAGCTAGAGAAGTGGGCCCATGTGATGCTAGTGAGGTTCAGCAAGTCCAAGTGCAAGGTGCTGCACCTTGGTCTGGGCAATCCCAGACATGACTACAGACTGGGAGAATGCACTGAGAGCAGCCCTGCAGAGAAGGACTTGGGGGTTCTGGTGGATGAAAAGCTCAACGTGACATGACAGTGTGTGCTTGCAGCCCAGAAGGCCAACTTCATGCTGGGCTGCATCAACAGAGGCTTGGCCAGCAGGTCAAGGGAGGTGATTGTCCCCCTCCGCTCTGCCCTCCTGAGGCCCCACTGGGTGCTGCATCCTGGTCTGGGGCCCCCAGCACAAGAAGGATGTGGACCTGTTAGAGCGGGTCCAGAGGAGGGCTACGAAGATGCTCAGGCAGCTCGAGCACCTCTCCTAGGAAGAAAGACTGAGAGAGCTGGGGATTACCAGCCTAGAGAAAAGAAGGCTCTGGGGAGACCTCATTGCAGCCTTTCAGTACTTAAGGAGGGCTTATAAAAAAGGTGGAGAGGGACTTTTCACATGGGCATACAGTGATAGGACAAGGGGGAGTGGTTTTTAAACTAAACAAGGGGAGATTTAGATCAGATGTTAGGAAACTCTTCACTCAGAGGACGGTAAGGCAGTGGAACAGGTTGCCCAGAGAAGTTGTAGATGCCCCATCCCTGGAGGTGTTCAAGGCCAGGTTGGATGGAGCTTTGAGCAATCTGATCTAGTGGAAGGGGTCCCAGCCCACGGCAGGGGGCTTGGAACTAGATGATCTTTAAGGTCTCCTCCAACACAAAACATTCTATGATTCTGTCGTCTGACGAGTCATAGGACTTTTACTTTTAACTAACGGGATGCATTTGTTTGGAAGCAGAATGCACATTTAAATATTTCAAGCTTTAAAACTTGGAAATCTTTCCTTGTTGTAGTTTTAAAATAGTTTCTCCCCTGTATCACTTTTCCTGTTTTTCTCTTACTACGCTTACTAAAATATTTTTCTATAAACAAAAGCTACATTTTTGTATTTTATTACTATACATTGTCCTTTAAGTTTTAAATTGTTACCAAAAAAAAATTTAAAAAGACCATAATTTTGAATATACTTTTCATTCTCTTATTTTGTATGCATGTATAAATAGCAGCCCATACATTATAAAAATTGTACAACTTGTACACGATCATTACGTTAAACCATTTATAATAAAAGCAGCAAAACCATCAAAAGATAACAATTTTTAAATTAAAGTAAGACTTGTCTTTACATATGGGGGGCATGTGTTACTCTGACTTTGCGTTAATCTCTTATGATTTGTTACTAGTCGAGGCTTTCTAGCAAGAAGGAAAGTTCATTATTCATGACTGTTCAGCATACAGTACCTGGTACAAAATCCACTTTCACTACAAACCCCTATGGGCACTGCTACGCTCTGTCTAGGAAAGTCCTGTTTAATCACAGCTGGTAGGCTCCAGAACTCAGAACTGCCAGCGCAGCCACCTGGACTGAAACTTAGCAGCATGCGTTTTTGAGTAGGAGGCGTCCCTGAAGTTAATGGACTGGTGTCCAACATCAGGTCCCAGCACGGCACAGAAGCCAGTGTTTCAGTGGATGGTGCCCCAGCCGGACTGATGCTGAACACAGTACTGTCTGGTGAGTGGAAGTCCTGGAAAGAAAAAAGATGGCAGTAGGGGGACATGCTGGCTCATAACAAGACTTTTATACAGGCTGACAGAACAGTTTTACATAGCCAAGTGGTTACAACTAACTAAAAATTGCACTGAGTCTAATGCATTAAAAGCTATTTGGCCAAATTCTGTCTTCAGTTATACTTAAGCAGGTAGATGAGCACAATTATCTATAGCCCACTCTCAGCTGCACAAAATAACTCTACCAAAAACAACAGTTACATCACTGTAAAGTAACTGTGAGAAGAAAATCCACCGATAGATATAAAACTAGTAATGGATTTTAGGCTCAGCATTCTTCCAATTCCCCTTAAATTCCTCATAAGACTGTCACAAAACACACAATGCACAAATGTAGATACCGATGTAAAGAAAACTAATGCAGAAGTAAACCAATACAGAAACAGGGAACATTAAAAATATGTTTATCTGCCAGCTCCTTCAGCAAGTTTGAGAATTCTTTCCACATATTTTACAATAAATGTAATCTTCAATAAATATATATAAATGGTTGATTAAAATATATTGACCATGCATATATTTTGGTTCCTGTAAGTTAGTTCTTAAATATACTGTGCGATTATTAGAAAACTGATATTCACGATTTGATGCAGTTCGATGAAATACATAAACTTTGGGCACGTCTCTAGTTCTGGAGCTTTGTTCAGATAACTGGAATCTTCCCAAAAGGATAACAAAAACTTTTCAGCCTGCCAGGCCAATATACCTCTTTTACACGCAAACTCAGTAAAAATTCTCAGAACAATTTCAACAGCTACTACGGATTATGCTGCCTATTTTACAGAAATGGCCATTAGTATTTGAACAGATGGAGAACAGGCAGAACTAATTCTGCAACGTGCAAGAATCTCCTGCTTTGCACAGATTTTGATCACAGTTAATTACTGCAGTTGAATTTGCCCAGGATTCCGTATTTTAAACTGAAGTGATATACCATAGTCCATCATTATTATGTCTAATGATTTCTGTTCAAGTTCTGATATATGCAGTTGTGACTATACAGATATAAACACCCCTGTAAAGGAGACGACAAACAAAAACATTATCCACAGCACTTTACCTCTTCTCCTGAGTATGGTTTGGAAATATAAAGCTGTGGCCTATAATAGATTTGATATGATGTATCATTGATTATTGTTGTCTTATCTTCAATCTGTAGAATTTGTATACCTTGTTGAACCATAGAAGAAATGCAGAATTGACACAACTGTAAGATAATAATGATGATGATGATGATGAGGTCACACATAAAAGCATGAAACATTGAAATACACTGACAGAACTGCCATTGTCTTTTTAACTGCGCAAGTCCTTTCTACTTTTGTGTACTTTTTAACTGGAGCCATATCACATACTTCTGAAGGTGCATCACTCAACGTTTTTCAAACAAGATTGAGAATTCATTAATTCTTTTTCCAGGTAGTCTTGTATTACTTGATAAACTAGGCAGAATGTTTCTGACTGTCTAATGCTTTAAATTATATCTCATACACTGTTTATATTTTCATTACATTTTACATGTATTAACATAATTAGGGAGGAGCTTTTACGCAGCATACATTTGATTGTTTTCATCTGCTGTATGATTTTTTATTAAAGTTATATGATAATTTTCTCCTAACCTTTTGATGACCTGGAAAAGCACCAAGTTTTATTTCAGCTTCAACAAAACCGTCTTCATCCAATGTTACCACTTCTCCATTCTCGGCATCCTTCCATTTTGGTGAGGTCACATTATGAACCAGTTTGATTGCCACTGATTTGTGTACAGTATTAGTATTTGCCCAGTATATTCCAACCTGAAAAGCTTCCTGTAAGTGAAAAACAATGTTATCACTTGTTGATAATTCCATACATTTCTACTGCAGTTAAATATAGTTTCCAGCATGCAGCCAATCTCATTTCCTGCCTTTCTCCCTCTGATTCTTTCTATGCCGTACAAGGATAGATGAAAACACAATGTGGATATGGGACTGATATACACGGTGGAATCGAGTCTGTAGGCTACACTGAGATGTGTTAATAGGCAGACCTGTTGTTTATTAGCAGACATTCATGGGGGAAAAAAAGAATGGCAAAATAAACAGGAAGTATCCAATTGTCCAACTGGAATTGACAAATTGCTCTGTTAAATTATTTTAATTCCTTCAAAAATAAACAATATTAGGGTCGTAATAAAAAAAACACGTGCATGATGAAGCTGAGGTATGTGAGAAGATCCACCAGACAAAACTCTAAACTCAAGAAGGTAGGCGTCATAAAGAATTGTCCTCATTTGTAATTCTATCTTGTTATCAAACCTCTCCTGGTAGCATATGAACTATGAAACAACTCAACCTAAAACACTCACAGACTAAACATTCCTTCCAGGCTGTCAGCTTTGCTACTATGGTCAACACACTTCCCAAGTGACAAGCTAACGCAGGATGCACTCAGGCCTGCAGAGCAGAGGCCAAAGTATATTTGACCTTCAGAGTAATTTACTTGGGCTGCTACACTGTGCCCACGTTATGGATTCATTGGCTGGACTGGGAAGAAGGAGACAAGGCTGCTGAATCAGACGGCATGCATCTCTTCTTCCTACAGTGTCTTACAGCTGATTTTTACTAAGCATCTTTCAGACACCTTGTTCTGCAAATATTGCTATCAAGTATTCCATTGCGACCCACTCTTAGTATGGCAAATTTCTGTTATTATTTCTACTCCTGATTGTATGACTAACAGACACAGTGACTGGAAGGTGGGAATTGTCTGGATTAATAACCATGCTTCAGAACCAGAAAGATAAGCAGAACTATGCCTCTTGACTTGAACAGTAAAGTTACCTCGAAGTTGGGGGGTATAATTACTTTTCCAGTAGGTACTTGAAGCACTATCTTCTCTCCTTCAAAGAGCCAGAGGTCCCACTTGGACTGATTGATAAGCAAAGCCCAGGGCAGGAGTTCTATCAGCAGAGTTTTAACACATGGTTTCCACACTGACAGCTTTACCCGCATTGGGCTGTCCCACTGGGAGAGCTGTTCATTGCTGTTCAAAAACAAATAAACAAAATGATAAAGTCAAAGGAATAAATAATGAATTCAAGATTACAACTGATATGCAATCATTTTCACAATTTGCAAGGCTTTACCTTTTTTGAAACAGAAAAACAGTCTCCTCTTATCATTCTGGAACATACTGAGATGCTGTCAGACAGAGCTGGCTGCTTGTAGGTTATAAACATATATTTTTAACTGCACAAGCTCAACCTAAATTTGATCAATTACAGAAGTGCCTTAGAAACAGAATTACTGCTGTCCTCCAGAACTAAACCTGTGACNTCCATGCTGAAACACAGCTGCTGAATAAACAGCCCCTGCAGCTGCAGTAAAAAAGTTGCATTCACAAAAAAACTGGTTTCATTTCTTTAATCCTTGGACTGATGCAATCTTCTCAGTGTAATCAAGGGCAGCCTCTAGGCTAACCTAAAGTTTTTCCTGCCTGCAACCGATTCTGCAGCTTACATACAGGAATCATGCAATTACTGAAAACATGTTCAATGTTGATCCCGTATAGTCTTCTTGAACTTGATTTCACAAAGTTGACTAAGCAGACATGCACCATGCAAAGCTCTTGGTAACAAAGAAAATGTTATAAATAGTATTTCTGGGGCTCCTTTTTGGGGTGTGGTTGGGGGTAGCTACAGAAGTCTGGAAGCACAACAATAAAGTTTCCAAACTGATCAAAACTACAGCTAGTTCAGAAAATACTATTGCTTAAAAATGCATTTGGAATAATCTAATGAAAAATAAAATAAATTAGGCTTGAGCTTTTAAGAAACTTACACTATAGAGTGAAAAACAAAATGTACATGGTCTCAGTAACTCTTGCTACTATATATAGCTTTACCAGACCATGCACAACAAATTTTAGATCACCGAGATTCATTTTAATTTACAAGGAATCCAATTCAGGCTATGATATATTCACAGTTGACCTAACTCTGCAAAGGACGTAGGTTGATCTAATAATGTGAGTGCATGCAAGGTTCATTAAAAGTCTTGATGATCCTTACCCTGATTTAAGGAAAGTGGCTCAGATGCATATAGTTTATGCTTGGTCAAGACTCAAAACACTAGTTATTGAGCTCTACTGTTGGGTCACTTGTTTGAAATTTCATTAACAAAGTTTTATAGTAAACACAGGTATCAATCAGTTTCACGATGATGAAGAGAATAACCTAGAAATGGGTCAGATCAAAGATCCATCCAGCCTAGTATCTCTACACCAATGACTCTGACATTGGTCAGTAACAGATATCTACAAAACTCTGAAAGATACAGCTGGCATATACTGATGCTCTGCCAGTACATTCTCCCAGCCTCCAACAGTCTGTGAATGAGGAAGTTATTTAGCAGTAAGTGATACCTTTGTGTTTAATGATATGGATGGCAAAGTGTTAGTCAGCTTCCTAGATGCTCTATTTCAACTAACAATTGTATCTTTTGAAATACCTCTTTATTTGAAAAGGCAATGCAACAACCATGAAGAAGGTTTAGCAAAGAATTACCTGTCTGAATCCTTCCTGTTATATGGCCATGCAGGCTGGTGAGGATTAGCGGTGCCATAGAACTCAGACAGGATCTGGTTGACATTGCCACCTGGATGGGATTTAGTTGCTATCTGTTTAATAAGTGTGGTTGAGATAGGGACTGCACAGTCTGATGGATCATCTTCCTCCCTGTCATTGAAAACAGATTCAATCACTTACAGAACAAGATCAAACACGGGTAGCTCTAGCATTTTCTTTAATGCAGCTTTCCAAGCATATTCTGCTACAGGAACACTCTCAAGATAATTGTGGATGAATCAAGCTATGATGTCTAACAAGTTACTGAGCAACTACAGACATGCATGAATTTGATATGACACTGTAATGACCTTTGTGCCTGAGACCCTAGGAACTGAAGAACATTCTGAAAGAACAGATCAAGAGAATTCAGGAATTTACTTTTGGAAACACAAGAACATGGATAGATTAAGCAAACAAATGCCAACATACTTAGGATAGTGATATTAAATTCAGTATTCCCTATAACGTTATTTCAGGCCACATACACTTGTTCCGTTGTATCTCCACTGCGCATGCTGTACTCTTCAAAATACTGCACCAGAAGTTAAAGTGTAAATGATTTCTTCTTTTCCATACAAATGAACCATTTTCAAAGAAAGTGAATATTATACCTGGCTTGAAATGTCAGGTGGTGAGTAAGATCAGGTTCTATATTTTGCAGTGCTTTCTCCTGTCCTTTCCCTGGAACCACTTGTGTTTCATTCAATCCCAAACTTCTTTTCTCTAAATGTATGATAATTGGGTCTGGAAGATGGCTCCTTACAATGAAAAGAGGGCTGAAAACAATCTATAAAAAGAAAAAAGTATACCAATTTCATGCCAATTTTATTTCAGGATTACAGTTGTTGAAACAAGCTGTTAATAAATCTTTACAGTGGGTCATTTCTGCCCTTAATTTATTATATGGCATGTAAGGTGTAAACATTTAGATTTCAGAGGCATTAAATGTACTTACTATTCGTTGCTGCACATGAGAGTTGGGCTCTAAAGTCAAAATTGTGCACCACACATATGTAATTGAACTCTTTGAGGACGGTACCTGTATGCAGACAGATCAGCAGCATTACATTAAAATTATCTCAGGCTGATAATACTGAACATTTCATCACATCAAAGAGACTTTAAATGTAAAGTTCCCACTTCTCACAGACATTTTTTATGTTATATTCTAAATATCTATTCCTAGACATACCTGAATGACAGTGCTGTGTTCTGTATGTTTAGAACTTAGACATACATCTTGGGACCAGTCTTCATCTCCTGTAGCCTTCACACTCAGCTCGGTGAGCTCATGGTCTTCTAGGACATATGAAGGCAACTTTTGCTTGGCTGCAAGGCAGTTGGTGTGTTCTTTAATAACTGCCTGTCCATCCTGACTAATATAATGCTGAACAACCTTCAGTTCAATACTTTCTGAAAGGTAACTACAGACTGTCTGTCTTCCACAGATCAGGATCTAAAATACACAAAAATATGCAGGTTACACATAAACAATTGCAAAAAATAAAGGTCAAAATTGAATTATAGAGTTAAAACCTGTAAAAGAATAATCTCTCTATTTTAGCATTTTGATTTTGTTAGATTTTCCCAAGCACTGCTGAAGGCAATGAATGGTAAAATGTTATTCTTATTGGCCAAATGTGCAATTTCACAGAAACATAGGCATTAATAATCTCGAAGTACTGCTAAGGCAGTATCTGGGTTTGAAAGACACATGTAACACATCCACTTTCACATATCCACTGAACTCAGTAGTATTGCCTATGGCTGACATAATTCTGGTTTTGATTTTAAGAGTACTGTGATGGTCTCTGACTACTGAGCCCTTTCTGAGTAGACACAGTAATATACTTCAGAAGTAAGGTTTCCGCTGACACCTAATATTCTCATCAAAATCCAGAGATCCAGACCTTTCAATATATTTGCTGTTTCAAAGCTTACAATTCCACCAAATGGCTGCACCATAATTCTGTATTTAAGTGCATCCACGTAGAAAATGACCATACAGAATCAGAGTTGTTGCTGTCTATAATACATGAATTGTTTCTCATAGAATATATATCTGACTTTTTCTAAGCTGTACCAAGGAACAGCATTCCATGTATATCCCTATTACAGCCACCTTCATTTACTTTTCACTAAGGGACTATGCACCTAAACTACAACCTACCAAGCAAAGTCTCAGCAGGGCTTTCAGCAAAGCCAGGAACTGTTCTTGCCCAATCAGCTGTATTTCTCTTGCGCAACATGAGGCACTCTGTCATATCCATGAGCTGAACGTGTTATGTCCACCCTATGCTCTGGCTCCTGCCAATGCAGGCAGAATGACTGCAGCATTATTACAGATCTCTACACAAAGATATTATGTTAAAATATACTGCACAGCAGCCCATTTTCAAATGTTAATTTGGTCCTTACTTCCTTTTCTTTTAATAATACAAAGGCCTGAATTACACCCCAGAAAAAAACAAGAACAATTTCTTAACTAACTAAATTTCTTCTGCTCAAGAGCTTAACACATCCAAGAAATTGTGGAGGTTACCGCTGTCAGAATTTACAAACCACACAAAGGGAGGTTTACTGAAACATGTAAAATATGTGGTGATAACAGCTTTTATATGCTAAGATCCATACCATAGTGAATTCTTACAGAAGAGTTGTAAAAACTCTTTGAGTACACCCAGAATGCTGTTATATTTACTTTTTTGCAGGTCCCACTAGGAAGGGAATAATAAGGTGACTTATTTATGAATAAACAATGGTTTAAGTTACTCAAATTAAGTTATTTTTTCCAAACAGGATCAAATACTTACTTGTTTTTGTACTCCACTGAGCTGCTGAACCTTGATAATAAGTGATGCTGTTCGGCCTTTGTACTGAATGGTACGAATAAAGGTCCCTGTATTGTCCACACTGAATGGTTCAGACCACCGCCAGTTTCCCCAGCCTTCAATACAGATGTGTAACAGCTGGAAAGAAAACAATTACTACTTCAGTACATAAGCAGCCTTGCAGTAGGATAGGAATTCCCATGATAGGGAAATACTCTTGTTTTTAAAACTCAGCAATGCTAAGACACCAATTCTCTGAATGATTCACTTATTCTGTGATTTCAGATACAAACAGAAGAATGAACAATACCATAAGGTGGCTCTGAATCATGCATTTCTATAAACTACCTGTTTTAACTCTATGTTTACGGATGGAAAAAAATCCAGCACACAACTGTTCAAAAAATGTTATGTAGACTAGAGAGCATAAAACAGGAAATAAGAGATTTTTTTTACTGCCCTTGAAACTGTTCTAGAAATCCACCCTCTCTATTACCACCAAGGTGATATGGAGCATAGGTCCAGGTCATATTTTTGGCCTTCAGGATAAAAAAGAAAATTGCAAGTACCCTTCACCTCAGAAGAAGGATGCAGATCCATTTATATGTATACATGTAGAGCTCATACATATATATGTGTTAAATGTATAAGAATGTACTACATTGCTGAGAGATGGGAAACATTTCATTTCTTATACAAATGTGGTGGCATGTTCAAGCCTGACTACATGAGAAGAAATTTAACTGCATAATTATACTCCCTGTGTGATTTATTCCGGAAAAGGAGTGGCCTTTTTTCCAGTTTAGCTTAAATCACTTCCAGAAAAATATAGTCTTTCATCATTTGAGGAATCTTTCATCCACTTACCCACCATATGCACTTACCTCTATCCCATGGAGATTCTTTAAGCCAGAGTAGTGAAAATTGGTACTATTCCATTTAGGTCAATGAAGTTACATAAATTTACGCCAGCTGAAGATCTGGCTATTTAGTTCTGTATAGATCTTTTGTGGTTGTGCAAACTTAAGAATGTGAGTTATATATAAGGGATCAAAGCAATAAGCATTCTGGGTAAAATTTATTCTTTGCAGAGGGCCAGCACAGAGTCTAAGCATCACTTAAGTCCTTTAAAAAAATAAAGGTCTTGTGGGAATTCTTTCTTGAGGGTTGAATTTCAGTCTGATTTTGGACATATGTCATTAATTAATTTAAGTAATTGGGAACAGGATCAGGCCCAAAGTTTGATTATTTACACCAGCAAAAAATAAAACTTGTAAATATTATGTTCTCCCATGATTTGTCTCTAAAGAGAGAGAGCACTGTCCACAGATCTGGCCAGTTGGACTTTGTGAATGTCTGGATATTGTTTTTTTTCATTGTTTTAAGAAATAGACACAGCAACAACTTTCAAAGATATTACAACTCAGTAGCCTGTTTGCAATTTGTGGTATCCTCAGCACAAGTTACACACAGAACAAAAATATCCATTCAGTGGGTGGCTTTTGAATTTGCTAGAGTGATGACTGTTGCATTCAGATTCAAATTAGTTTTATGCTGGAAGCACAAAGGCTAGTATGTGCCAGTGTGCATGGGCATGTGTTTGGGTATGCACATGCGTGGGCACTTATTTATATTCAAGAATACGTTGAGGGAACTGTGTACTAGGACACTCAAACTCATAAACAAACACATCACTTTGATACTTAAGTATTAGTTACAGAAAAGGAGAAACAAAACAAAACAAAAAAATCCAACTGCAGTGGCTGGAATGAGTTCAGTTTCTTACAGAGGCAGCTGGGAATAAATCTCATCACATATGAAAACTAAAAGAAACAAAAAAAATGTTTGCTTTGGAGAGACTGGTAGCTGGAAATGACAGCCAAGTAATGAGAAAAGGTACTAAGAAGGCATACAAAATGCAGTGTGCTCCAAAGATAGATGTCACATGAATGCCATAACTAATGATTAGTAATTGCATGTAGCTCCAAGAATAGGATGTCTCCCACCCTGTATAAACAGTTTTCCTCACAAGTTGAACGTTCCCAAGAAACACGCTGTCAGCTTTCACTGAGTAGTCATTAGCTCACAAATGCCGCCTTACTAATTTTCTTTGTAGCACAACGATTAGTATGCATTTAACTTCATGGTTTAGAAACAAAAATAAAAAAGAGATATTACCATATGTTGACAATTCCTTATTTGCTAAACATACTCTTTGTATACTGGTACATGCTACATACAACAGGGAATGACCTTCATAAGCTATTTTAAATATATCTAACATATTGGTATTAATGACATAATAATATAAGAATTGGGTACTGCATAAGTTTCCTTTAGAGCCAAGAAACTGCATTCCATGAAAACACAAAGAGATCTCCTGGTGAACCAGTTACATGAATGTGAGATTTCTGCAGAGCGTGGCTAGAAGTGATTAGCAAATGACACTAAGTGATACAGAGATATATGGCAGGAAACAAAAATTGAAGTAATTTTAGAAAATTAAGTAATCAGGTGTGAACATTATGTTAGCAGATGTCAAATTAGATGGCATTAGATACTCAACAAGACAGACCTCTAATGCTATAAATCTGACCTAATACTACAGATTCAAGGCAATTACCATATAACCCCTTTCACTTACTAAGTTTAAGTAAATGCTGAGTATTTCTCAGAAACTGTGCTTAAAAAAAAGTTTAACAAATAAAGCTAATGTATATACATTAGGAGAAAAGAGAAGTCATTGCAAAAAGATATAAAAAATATTAAATAAACTTCAAAAACATTCTGAAAAAGATAATCCAGGGATAAATGGCAATTTATAGTTTAGAGAGAATTTAAAACAGACTATCTTCTTTATATATAATGATATGTACTCACTTGTGTAATCATTTGATTTCTGCATTTTATACTAGGGAAACATAACAGATAATGCAAAGCTTTTCATTTTGATTAGACTTTGCTGTTTGGGGGATTTTTAACGCTGAGCCATTATGGATTTCTGTTTTGAAAGGGAAAGAAATTGCCTTCAGGGAGGCAGACTAAAATGAAGTTGTTCCTATTGGAGTGAATGGTTAGAAAAGCAGCATTTTTTATCACAGTTCCTCACAGAATGTTTCCATGCACTTCTCAAAATTTGCTTAGGTTTTCAGCTAGATGTGTGGGTGAAGGATATGATCTGAGTAAATAAAGCTAAGTGTCATATGACAAGGCATGGAGACTAAAATGGGGGATTAAAAATGAGACTAAGAATGGAGTCTGTCCAGAAAAGGCAGCATTTTCCAGCTGTATAAGTAATTCAAAGCTTGTGCCCTGAAAATGCTTAGTGATACAAATTTGATTTCTATTTTGCTTGTAGACCCACTGAAGTTAACTTAGGTTCACTATAGTTAAATTATATCTGTTTTCCAGGTGAAACTAGTAAATGCCTTTTGGGAAGAATAAGAGAGAGTGCTGTAAACACTGAGGGACTCAACGGAATCAGGTGAGGACCTGGTTAGTGGCATGGAAGCAGATGGTTATTTTAAGAGATATGAGACAGTAAAATAAAAGCTGTGATAATGCAGCAGCATGGAGGAAAATGGAGACCTGGAGATGGGAGCTGAACTGTAAGACTTGAAGCTAAAGCAATTTTTTAATTGAAAAATTAAAAGAGAAGGATGATCGTTATTTTTTGATTGTGTTTTTAGGACACCTAGCACAATGTGGTCCTTGACAAGTATTAGGACTTACAACAATACAAGCAATTAGTATTTGGGAAAACAGAGAATGAAATGTTCATTCTGCATATTGTCAACTGCAGCAGTCACCAAAAAGTTCAATTACATTTTGGCTTGATTTTCTCACGCACCCTGGGAGATCTGACCATTTCTATGCCATCATCCCTTGTAAGACAAAAGACCAGAACAGAGAATGGGAGAAAGCAGTGCTCATCACCCCTGTCTTGGCCAGTAGAAACAAGGTCGCACTCAGCGATAAACTCTGGCCCTCGGGGGCTCCTGAAGGTATCGAGTCTCAACAACCTGCACAGCAGGCTTGACCCTTGCAGGTATGAACTAGCTCTAAACACATTGGAATAGTCTTTTGGTTAAGGAACGGTAACCAAATTATGAGGATTCGTGTGTCTCATGGATAGCATCAATCCTTATCTGCCCCAGATATCATTTAGAAAGTAAATTACACATAATATAGTCGATCCATTGATTTTGAATGTAGTACCCCAAAGCAAAGCAACAACACATTTCTCACTACTGGAACACTGTAAAATGACATAAAACTTTTTTTTTTTTTTGCCTGATGTTGTTCTCCAAATAACCTGGGGAGGATTATATTAAGTACAAAAGGTTGTACAGAGCATCTGTAACAATAAAACACAAAAAATTCCCTATAATAACTGATGTATAAGTCACAGCTTCTAAGTCTGAACCCACAGAGTACTGTATATCATCTCACACTTCACAGGATATAACCCAATACCTGGAAAAATGGCCACTTGGAAATAAATAACAATGAATTATTATCCTGCTGGAGATGCAACATAAATAAAAATTTGGCTTCATTTTTTTTTTTCATAGGAGAAAGAGGAGGAGGTTCTTAAAGCTATTTCCAAATCTACAAGTGCCTTTAAAAATGTTTATAAAATTCTAGCAGAAGTCGTGCTTTGCAGACACTCTATTTAAAACAAGAGAAGAAAAACTTTGAACGGATTCTAGCGCACCAGTGAACGTATTACTAATGCAATAACCACTCCTAATACCTTTTCAAGAGTTTATAAGTGTATATTCAGAAGAATAGCGAAGCAAATGACAGAGATCTTTTCTCTCAAATTCTACACATGTAGCAATTGAAGTGGCACAGAGTTATTTCAGGAATACTTACATACTTTGATAAGAAATAAATGTATGTGTTTTATAATCAATAACTTGGCCACACTCTCACTGAAGTCATTGCTCAAATCAAAATATGAACTGATTTTTACCTACTGCACCTGCTGCTTCAAATTAAGGACAGTGAAAAGTGAAAACGGGCTGTTGTTACAACGCTGGGGAGTAGACTCTGGAGAAAGGTTTGGGAGCTGCTACTTTAAATGCTGACTTCCCCCATGCAACATCATGGTTTGCATTAAAAGAAAAATCACAGATTCAGATCCTGTGTTCCTTTCTTCTTCAGAGGACCCTGCTGAGGTCTCAGCATGGGGAAAGCTGAACAGAAATAGTACGTTACAGAAGATTTTTGCTGTTTATTTGCAAGCAAACAAACTCTGTAGAATACATTTGGGGGACTCTTATATGAATAGTTGGTTTTTACATTTGCTGTGATCCCTGGTGGGACCCTCGGACTGCCTACTGTCTTGCAAGACAGAATTCCTTAACCCTGAGTAAATTGCTAGTAAGATCTGATCTCTTCTAACTTCAGAGTTTCACCCTATGTATCATATGCTCCAGTTCTCCTAAAAAACACAGCTGTCTTGGAGACAAACATGACTTTTGACATAACTGGGGCCCATCCCACAAAGAAACTTGAAGATCAAGATAAGGAGCACAGATTGGATCCAATAATAACGTAGGAGCCAGTGTTGTCTGTAGAGCACAGGAGTGATGTAGCTTCTCTTCCTTTTTAATGATATCTAACAGACCTCTAATTTTCATTAAAATCTGCAAAGGGAACTCACGAGGTCTGGCAACTTTTGCTGGAATTGCTTAAAGCTTCAAATATCATCAGTTTTGAACTTCCCCAAGCTCTGAAAAGGACAATATACTGAGGGTGTCTTATCCCTAAGGAAGGTCAAAAACTCATGAAATCTGAGGAAAACATGGGGGATGGAACAGAGCAAAAGAAAGAGCACCGGACCTCAGACTTATTACTGAAATATTAGCCAAACTAGTGAGACTTGCAGGAATCAGAGTGAAAGCTAAAAGGGGAAGGTTAGGTTCCCTGAAATGTAGAAGATCTGGGCTGGGGAAAAAAAAAAAAAGGAGCTTTAACCTAAGCCAAACAATTGGAGGGACACCACCAATAACTGATAAATCCAAATCCTTGGTGTACTATAACTGTTTTCTTAACATTAAAAAGTTGAATAATTTTTAATTATAGCCTATTGTAACTTCACTAATATAAGAAATAATTCTAAATACAAATAAAGCATTATAAAACTATCTGCTACTACAAAAATAATGTATTTTAGGTAATACATTTAATTTTGTTAAATAAATCAAATGGACAATTACTGCATCTCTCACTATGCTTAATTAGCAAAAGAAAAATGGAGAATTTTATTGATGTGAATGTAAAAGAAATACAATCCTTTTAAAACTATTTATTTTCATTTAACTGAACTGCCTTGCCATACTAAAAAAACATTTTGCAGAGGTTAAGTAAAGTATTTTATGGCAACCGCTGCTTCTTAGTGCCTGTGTAACAAGAAACATGAGCCAGCCGAAGTTGTGCAAGTTGGTTTTCTTTCCCAGTAAGAGAATGTGGTATCTAAGACCTTGTCCTAACTCATTTTATCCCCAAGTGTAAGTCAAGTAAGTCAACTATGAACTAATGCCTGGAGGGAAGTCCCTGACTCCAGAAGTATGGATTTTTTCACATTTATCTTACAATCTGCTCTCAGAGTTCTTAAAATTCACTAACTTGGCAAGTCGGGAATTATCATGAGAAATGAAATAATTTCATAACTATGAAGTCATCTAGCATACCATGAATATGACACTTGTAGGGTTTGTCCATGCTTGGGCATTATTCTGACCTTTGGATAACAAAGCGCTAGATAGTTTTGCACGGAAACAATTAGAAAAGTGCCACAGCATAATAGGTACAACCTGATGTCTTAATTGAGTAGTTGTTTTCATTTCAAGGATTTGTATTAATCATTAAAAAAATCTGCACGACAACATTTGTTATAACCTTTAAACAAACTTCATATGATCTAAAATGACAAAGGATTGTGCTGTTTAGATGAACTGCCTTTCTGAAGCATGCTATATTTACAGCAATTCGTATTTAACATTAACCAAATGAACAAAGCTTGTAGATGGATGCCAAGATTCTCTGACCTTTGTAAAGAAAATTTGCTTCTATCTCACAGTGTGTGGAAAGCTTATGCTTCCATATATTTTCAGTGAAATTATCTCAATGCTATTTTTTAGTCTCTAAGTTTCCCAGCAAGAGATGGCTGTTGAAAAATGTTGAAAGAGCAGTAATACTCTTGAAATTATTCCAAGGGCTGGGACAAGAGAGGCATAGCCCCCCTACTAGAAGACACTGCTGGCCAGCAATGTGGTTAAGTCAGGAGGAGTAGGCTGTTAGCTTCACCATCTCCTGGGATATGGGAATCCAGCATGACACTCGTGACTGTTTATCAGCCCAATTCTTCAGTGACTCTGAATCTGATCAAAGCAAAACAGACTGGGGAAACCCTTTGACATCACCAAGTTTCAGCTGAAGAATGAATATCTGAAAAATGAATCTGAAGTTCTTACTGTCACTTCATCCACTCCCTAATGTGTGATTTGGTTTTCTTCTGGACTTTTTCACCTTTCATCCTGCACTTTAATTTTTCAATTAATATGAAACTTACATAGGAGCCATGAAAACTGAAAATTTTGCACAGCTCAAGTCTGTGCCTGAAAGGACAAGCTAAAGATCAATGTTTTAAGTTCTGCAGGTGTTAGATGGCTAATGCAGTATGCTGTGCTGGTGGTCTTTAGCAGCTTGGCTGCAAATGACAAAGTATCAGGAACATGCTACAGTTTTAACTCTTCTACTTCTCACTTTGCTTGAGATAATCCTCTTCTTCAAAACTTTCTAATTTGCACCATTATTGGAAGTACATCACTATTAAAAATCCACCATAATCAGAACTATGCCACTAGCAGAATGGTCTAGAACGATGGTCACAAAGAGGATTCTCCCAACCTGGGTAATCCTATATAAGTAATGAGAAGATAGATAAGTAAAATTAAGTGGAAAGCCTTACTTAGTTCTGTTTTTATTTATTATTGCTTTAAGCATTTCTTTTTTTTCCCCATGTGTTTATTAAAAGGTTTAAATGAATTTTTTTGGTGATCGCTACAAGGGCAAGTGATAATTGGTTATGAAACATGGGTCACATTTTGCTGTGAAGCCCTGTTGTTCCTTCTCCTTCATATGACTGGACAGAGTTATGTCATTCATAACCCAAATGCAAGTGAGTACTATCAGCTGATGAGTGGGGAACCTGTCTCGCCATCTGACACATACCCATTGCACAGAGCACAGTCACGCATTTGGGTTTCTCAGTCATGAGCTGGAGGAGCCACGCCACAGGCACTTTGCTTGCATGACAAAACATGCCCTTTTTGAAAATGTGACAAGGGACATACAGTATTCCAGTGTCTCTGCAAGTCTGCAAAGGCCTCCCTCTATGCACACACCTATACCAGCATACAAAGCAACTCCTCTGTTGGTGGGGTTAAGATGGTCCTTTAATTAGCCTGCCTTCCCTTCAATCTATGCCTTGACTTCAGTGTCAACTTCAACTGTTTACTCTGGCTCAATTTGCTCTGCACAGATTACAGCATTGATGTAAATTTCAGTAGTTTTGCGTATCCACTGACATATGAACAAGAACCGCAGTAAGCTTGTCATCTCTGTCTCCCAGTGAAACTTGAAACTTGTTGGTAGTGGAAGTGGGCACAACTCCTGTTTAGAATTACCATCCAAACTTCACCTTCTTTTTGATAGCTAAGGCTGGTACTCTTCAAAGCTCTACAGGAGTTAGGAACCCAGAGCCACTACACTTCTCCTAGGTTCTGTAAAAATTTCAGTAACTTTTCAGCACAGCTCAGCAAGAGGTGTCTTAGTGTACCACTCAGCAGAAGCTGGATATATACTAAAAAGAGAGAAGAAATGGCTTTGCTGCCCCATAAATACATTCTTTTAGATTTAAATTCTTGCCCTATCCTTAATCAGGAAGAAAAGTCTACTTTTTGACACCACTCAAGAAAACCAGCAACCTGGTTTCATTGAAATGTTGATAATTTTAAATAATTTTATTTTGGTTTCAGTGTTTATCCCATAAAAAAAAAAAAGGCAGAAAAGAAACTGCATTATTTAAACTATATAAGTGGGATGTTTCTGATGATTTCAAATCATTTCTAATGCAAGCACATGCTGAGTTGGGAGATTTGTCCAGTTTGACCCTGTTCTGCAAACAATTTCAGTGAACAGATGCTTCTGGTAAAAACAATTCATTAAAAAAATTCCCCAAATCTCTAATGTACATCACAGAAAACAGACACTGATCACTTAGTTATAAAAACCTGGCAAGCAATCTTCTTTTGCTTTTTTTCAGAAGCTTCAGTTTCCACAAATGCTCAGTTTTACAGAAAGCGGTTGTGCACATGCAGATCCACCCTTGAGTAACTTCTAAACACTTCTGGCTTTCCTCACTCTTTGTTTACCTTTTCTTTCTGATGCAGCCACAGCATGTGGCTCCTGAAGGAACTGGAGCATTACAGATAGCTGACACCATACAGAAAATCAATGCATAAAAGCCACCAGTCAGTTTTAGCAGTTGCTGCATTTGAAGGGCTGTTTCTGACATACCTGTGGGGACTTGTGAGAGCGCCAGCTGTACTGGTGACTGTGGAGACTAGCCAGCAAAATATTTTCATCAGTATCCACCTGGCCAAACCGCAGTGTCTCTTGTGTGTCATTACAGATCACAAAATGGCTGAAGACCAACTCCTCTGCCTCAGGGCATTGGTTCTGAAAGGAAAAGAATATGAAAGCCAATAAGCATCAGATTAATTGCAAGACATTTGGCAGCTGTCTGCCCAGTGGCGACTGTTACAACACAGAAAAGCTTTAAGATCTCTTGCCATTAGCTTTAGTCTCACAGTATTCTACTCTCAGCAAAAACTAGTGTTTGGTTTGACAAAATATACCTAAGAACATATATTACTTTATTTTCCTGTAATGCAAATCTTAATCATTTGAAACTAAAATAAAAATTAAATTTCCTAAGTTATGAAAAAGACTTCAGCAAAATTAACCTCGACGGGAAATGATGTCACATAGGGCGGGGGGGACACTACAGGCTGAGCAGATAGGCGTGGAGAGGTTTCTCCATGCTTGACAACTGATCTCTCAGGCCAACAGGCTGCACTGCCTTTTCCCCAGCTGCTGCCTTTGCTTTGAACTGCTGCTGTGGGTCAGGAGAAGACTCTCTTTCCAGACACTGCAACGCTTAAAAATAAATAAATAAATAAAAAGCAGGATATATGGGGAGAGTATTTTCACAGATCCACAAGGCTGGTTTGAAGATACATTGTGCAGTTTGATAGTCCAATATGAAAAATCAGAAAGTATCCCCGGTTTTAAAAGTATTTTAGATTTTATGATACACTTTTCCCTGTCTAGAGCATCCTTCCATCTCTCTTTCCAATATTCATCTGGATGCTTGTCACTCCGTTGACATAATGAGACATGACGATAGTCATAAAACTTACCAGAGCTACAGGTCTTCCATCCCTGAAGACACAAACTATAATCTCCCCATAAGAAGTCAAAGTGTGACTGACAATTTGATTTGGAGATCATCCCTCACATATTTCTGTCCTAGTCACTACTGGGCTGGCACCTTCCACTTACAAGCAACTACCTAGCAACCATAACAATTGCTACAAGAAGGCAATATTTGGACAGTCTTCATGCAATTTAATAGGTATAACATAAAGAATTCATCTTCTTGTGCTTTTCGTCACCTCTTTTTGACCCATCATTCCTAGCACACACTTTTGACAATGCTTAATTATTGGTTGGTTCCCTTCTCCCCACAATATAGCCCAGCTGCTCTTTTCTCATCCTTTGTTCCCATGACGTTTCCTCTAACTTAAGGGACCTCCATGGTGTTTGAGAGCCGATTCTATTTCCCCTCTTTGCTCTCTCAGTGGACCTTTTAAACAGACATAATGAAGCTAGCACGTCCTCTGTCTATGATCATATGGGTCTCTAGTTCTTTGATAACAACGTGGCTGGAAGCCTGAAGAAATTCAGAGATCAAAAAAGAGAGAGAGAAAAGTATTTCCTGATAGATCCCTATGGATCCATAGTTATCCATGAAAAATAGTTTGGTACGTTGCTCATAGTACATTGCTGGGTGATATACGTTGAACAGATTTTCTGAAAAGTGAAGTGTGCAAAGTATGTCCAATCTAACATCGTTGAATGCCCACTCACTACTGTTACTAATTTCAGAAAAACCTAAGGTGCACGTCTACGGGCAGGTTGTGATTTCTTTTGTGACCAAATGTCAAAATGGTTAGCTGTGAGTATTTGTGCAAAAAAATTAGTCGTTCTGAGAGTGTTTAAGCATGAGAATATTTAGATTAAAGCTTCTCTCCAAATCTCATGAATTCTTATGTGTAAGATCAGGTAAGATCAGGTATCTACTGTGAAACAACAGTTAGCCTAGCATAATCAAAATCTCACTTTTTTTGAAGCAGTAAAACTCATTACAGAGCATATGTCTGTATCATATGCAGTAGCAGATCTGCGTATGCTAAAGGCTGACATTTACAGTGCCACTTCAGAGTGCACAGTTTATTTTGGCATTTTCTAGTGGTGGATCTATGACTTTTTACTGTCAGGCTGCCATACCCACATACCCATAAGTCTACCACAAATATATACATTTTCCTGTTACAGCTTTGCAAAATGTTCTTTTTAAAGGGAGGATTTACAATCCATAGAGCTTAGCATGTTGTTATAGTCAAACCTAGATACAACCCCAGGGAATTTAAGAAAATTGTTTTACTCCAATAGATTTTTCTTGCTGATTACACACAGAGAAAGTCTGAGAAAGAAAAACAAAATAAGATGATGAACTTCCTTCTTTTACCTGACTATAACTGTGAAACTAAGTTAACACAGACTGTAGGTTCTTGCATTTTCTGAAATGAAAAGGGAATCTAGCAAGCTTCAGTTTTCTATCTTGAGCTTTTGGCATGCATAGAACTCCTAAGTTGTACTGGAGGAATATGGTCACATGAGGAATTATTAACAGATTTGCATACATTTTTGTGCTGATGAATGACTGCCATCATTAGCCTTAAATACTAGATTTGCTACTAGAATCCATTGCTTTTAACAGTAATGCTTCTCAGCTCAGACTTCTCAGATATTTTAAACTTGATTCTGTAACAGTCCAAAAGTTTTAACCAAGGAAACACCAAGATTTGCATAACAGGGAGTTGCTCTGTGCTGCCAGGCTTAAGAGATAGTTACTGATGCCTCAAGTATTGGTAATAACAGCTGACTAAAGGATTATCAAGGAAGCTGGGCATCCTTTAGCTCAGAAAAACAGCAATGGACTGTGCAGGCAGGGTTCTAGATAACTCTCATTCTCCTTGCAGTAAATGAGGGAGATTTTTGTCTGGCAGAGTACCACCCATGCTTTTCAGACCCTGACGCACCCAGCATAGGGAACTGCATCTCAAAGGTGCTGCTGAAGCCTGCCAGTAGAAGCCAGGGTGCACAGAAAGGGACAAAAACAACAACACCACCAAACCAAACCAACCAACCAACCAACCAACCAAACAAACAAACAAACCAAAAAAGGATTGATTGATAAAAGAGAGTATAAAGAAACCAGACATAAAAACAAATAGCACTGAGCCATTTGTGTGGCAGTGATGCTGAAGGGCTGAATGATGACTTCAGGGGCTGAAAACACCTAAGCCTGGATTAGGAAAAAAAAAAATTCCCTCTCTGAATTAAAACTGCAACTCAAAAGAATCAGCACAAGATCAACAGCCTGAATCAGATACAGATTAGGGTCAGTTCCTGGGGGACAATTTCCTGCCCCTCTTTAGATCATTTTTCAGCTGTTCTTTTCTCTCTGAGAGGCCTGGAAAGTGTCTCTCATTTATTGAGCTTTCAAATATTTGGTGAATTCTATTCAGAGAGGAGGAAAAACACCCCACATAACACTAGTCACTGGGCTTTGCCTGTCTCATGACTTTCTGTTCACTTCTCAACCCACAGCTATTTCAAAGCATTTCTGGATCTGGAAACAAACCATAAAAGCATAGGCTTCTTCATGTGCACAAAGTTATTTTCTGCATGCCTCACAAGCTACCGAAGACCTGTGCAAGCGCGCGCGTGCGCACACACGTACACTCTCTCTGCAGTACTTATCGATGTTTTTCAGACAGAAAGTCTTCAGCAATTTATCTCCCTCAAAGTTCCTCTAAGAGAAAAGAACATTTTTCTTCTGATTGTTTAAACTCAGTTGTAACTTCATTCTCATGGGAGAACCCAGACATTATCAGCTAGAAATTTAAACTCAAGCTACATGCAAGATTTCTGTACTGTTTTCCTTTGTTTTTTGTGCTTGTGATAGAAAGACAGGGAAACTACTGTGATCATAGATGTCATTTTGACTGATCCTAGCTCATTAAGGAAACTTATGCAACTGCCAACAGAAAGGTTAAGGACCATGCGGACCTCGAGGAAAAGAAGTTCTAATGGTTTAAAGCAGGTTTAAAACAAGAGCTTTTATAACTTCTGAGGGGTTTAGGAAAACATTTACAGTGGGAGACCACAAAGGAATAGTTTCTCCTCAGAAATACTCACTTCATGCCATACCTGGTGAGCTGTCTTCTCAGCTGACCCTGTGTCTCTAGATATCACAAAGCAGTAATGCTATAAAACAATTTGTGAAGGCTTAAGTGCCCAAATAAGGGGAGTGAACCAAAAAAAAAAAACAAATAAACCCCACAGAGTATATTCACAGGAGACATGCATTTTCTATCTCACTTGATACTCTGTATGTTATTAAATAGTAAAATCAATTAATAACAATCATGAACTTCCCTGCCCAGCTACTTGATTGTTGAAACTGTTACTTTAGTTTTGCTTTTAGATGTGTATTAGCCTGTTACTGCTTGGATTTAAACAGGGATTTCAGATTAGACAGTGAAATAAGCCAAAAGGGGAAATTGTTTTTAAAAAGTGCTAATCCTCTCAGATTTTCAGCATGTGACTCAGAAATATAAGCAAATTGTATGCCTGGTATTTTTTAGGCTTAATCTACTTTCAAAATGGTCATCATTACTTAAGAAAAAAATCAGTCCATATCTAGGAAACAAAGACACTGACAGAGGTTTCTGTTAATCTTGAACTCTTGACCTAAAGGTGCAGGGCCAAATTGTTTCATGCTTCATCTGTCTGTCCACTGAGTACAGCATCACTAGTTTCAGATATTAATCCAGTAAAAAATATGTGGAGAATTCAAATAATCTTTCTTGCTTATTAAATTAATGTTTCTAAGTTGGCAGCATTTATATTGCATTTTGTTTGAACAGCAAACATCAGACTAGGCTTATCATTGTGAAATTCATGCCTTCCCTGTGCAGTGCTCCCCACTGCACCAATCTGGAGGTAGAGCCACAAACAAAACATCTTGGTAACAATTAATTTAACAAGCCATTTTGAACCCACTTGTGTGTTAACTGTTCCCTAATTTCAAAGCAGGGCAAGTTTTTAATCTCAAATACTCAGGGCTAGATACGCACCACATCAGAACATGGTGGCAAGTACCCTTGACATGAGAGGAAACGAGAAAATTACAGCAACAATTACAGAAGTATATCCTCCTGTGGCTTTTGTTAACATTGCCAAATCCATGTATAAATCAGTACCAACTATTCATAGAATGTACCTGTCAGCAATATACTACGCGACATATGGCTCTACTTAATCAAATATACAATTCCATTTTTTCAACTCTGAATATTCCTTCAAGGCACAGAGTAGTCAGTCAGTCAGTCACACTGTGATGTGGTTTAAAACATTTAAATATTTATGCACCATATTTTATTTATATGTATAACCATGTCTGAGAGACCTTTTTTTCCTATTCTAAGAGGAAACTGACCTTTCCGAAGGCCATTTTGCAGTAGTTGCCACACATGTCTTAGATGAGGGACTAGTTCTAAGTCAGAAATATTTTGGGTTTAAATAGCCTACCAAGGACTCTCTTGTACTTTCTATGTTTGTTTTTTATTAAAAGCATTGTTCAAAATATGACAAAAAACAGAAATTGGAGCTACAAAGATTTTTGTTCACATTGATATTTGAGCCAGCTGTAAAGATTTAAATCACACTAGATCTTGTTTTATGAATGTCCTTTTGCAACAAGAAAACCATGGAATGCCCTTAAAAAAGATTTTTTTTGATATAAAACAGATGTTTTATCCTTTTTGGGGGCTTTGTTATTGTAGTGCCATGATAGGTAATTAATTCCCAGGCTCCACATAGGTCTTCAGGCAGATGAAGAGGATGATTTGATTTCAAGGCTATAGTGGAATAAGGGAATTACAGGCCTTTGAGGGGTCACTGCAGAAGCAAGGTTCTTTATGCTGGGACTGGCTTCAGCCATTAACGCTGCTTGTACAGAATGTAATGTGAAACTAGTGTAGAACTTCAATAAGTATAGAAGTAGTTGCTGGAAACAATATGCTCTACCGCTTAGAGTGAGCTGTGCTTACATATCATGCATCATTCACCTTTTCATAAATTAACAGAGTACTATGCATTTCAAGACCAAGATTCTGATTAGTCTGATACAAATCCATGTAATTTCTCTGAAACTCAAGCTGTTCAGGCCACATTTACCTTTATATAAAGCAGTCGTTGTCTCCCTATTTTCACTGCTATCATGGAACACTTTTAAGATAAATTCTTACATCTTGGAATTCTTTAAATGAATTCAGTTGGTATCCTAATTTGCTATTAAATTAATCACAACAGCTACAAAAAATTATTTTTTTTCTCATTATTGGATCTGCATACCTGCTGCCAAGCTTGAATTGCTGTAGTTAGAGAATGAATTGCATATTGGCCAAAGTTGATCAAAATGGGGTCCACCATTATTGTGCAGTCAAATAGCCTTCCTACTGTGCTGCTGGAAACAGCAATCTGCCCCCAGATTTTGAAAGGCTTCACAACACTCTGCATAGTCACGTTTCGGCACTCCAGAAGTTTACAGTCGGCTTGAGATGAAAACTGGAACTCCTGGAACACTGACTCATTGCTCCACTGACGAAGATAAACATGAGGCTCATCAAAGGAAATTATCGTGTATTCTAGTTCAGATGGCATGTTTTTATCAGATAAAAATGGCTGAAGAAACTTTGGTGGTGCTGAAAAGCAAAAGAACAAACAAGACTAGACTAGAATACTATTGCCACATTATGTACGTTTTTGCAAATTATTTTTAACTGCTTCTACATATGATGAAAACAAGTATAATTCATAAGAGTGTAGACATTTTCTGAAATCTGAAATTAATTCCATTCATACCACTTATTAGATGAAAAATAGAACTATAATTAATAGTAGCTGCAAAGAAAAATTGTAAACTAAAATTGCTTCATGGTAAAGAGACCAGACAGCCAAACTGTTCTAACGACACACCACACAACTCTTCAGATTGTTACCTATTTGGAGCAGAGATCATATTTTTGTGAGAGTTTTTGCTGTAGTAGATGCATATGAAGTTCCACACATAGCGCACTATGCATACAATAAAAATCAGCAATGTCACATTTGTTGAAATGTGATTGTGCAGGCTAACAGGCAACACAATGAAAAATGTCTTTGCTGCGTCTATAGAGTACCCAAGACCACAAACACGCTGAGATGTGACATATTACCCCATAATACCAAAAATTAAACAAAACTATCCTGAGACTAAAGCATGAGAAATACATAATCCAAAAAGATTTTATCGTGTTTACTGAAGTCTCAGTCCTGCAAGTGCTGAGCACTGCAGCAGCACACACTGTAAAGCACGTATGCTGCTTGTTTAACATTAAGCATGCGAGTATTTCCATTGATGTTATTATTTTTATCGCTGGAACAACTCACATGCTTAAAATTAGCATATGCTCAAGTGCTCTACAGATTTGGAACCAAAAGTTTCACTACTTTCCAGGATCAAGCCCTATTATTCTATAAAAGTGTAATGGATACAATAAGCTTTGTGCTTCCTTCGTGTATAACATAGCACAGCAGAGCCCCAAATCTTAAGGTCTTTAGGTGTTATAACAAGAACAACAGCAGCATCAGCATAAACTCAGTTGCTGTTTAAAAAAAAAAAAAAAAAACAGCTGGGTTTGATTTTAATCTGATTTTTTGCTTTTTTCCAGTATATGTAATTTTAAAGACCGAGCATCTGGAATTCGAGTGTAATAGTGATGAAGATTATGTACTGATAGAGGTAGATGATAGACAAGTAATTACTTCCTAGATGTTGAGTGTCAGGCTTGGTATGATTTGATAATGAATATATTATAATACTTGCAAAAAAAAAAAAATTACTCTTGAAGAAAGCTGGTCCTGTCAAAATTATCTAAGATATTTGCCATCTTCCATGGAAAGCATCCCTGGCATTTGAAAATTGGACAATAATCTAAAAATCTCTTGGAATGTATTTGCCATTAATGCAATGACAGAAAATACTGAACAAAAACAGATGTAGCTCCAAAAGTGATCATAACTGAAATAACAGTTAAATCTGCCGTTCTCAGAGTTACTAAGGGGGTTGCAAAATCTTTAAATATTTTAATAGTACTGTTAATATGCCGGAAAATTTAGAAGATCAAATTCATTCACTAAGATGGCTCAAAAACGAAGTGGCACCTGCTGCCACTAATCAGACTAAGAAAACTGGACTGCTTCTACATTTACCCATTCCTGAGGGAGGAAGAGGGCTGATCAGCTAGCCACACTGCTTACGGTATGTACTTTCTCAATGCACAGAAGTCATGAGTTTTACCCTGCAGTCTGTACCACTAATGCCTGTTGGTGATAATTTATTTCAAGAACAGCTGTTTGAATGAGGAAATAGGGAACACAGAGAGCAAGATGATGATTAAGCAGTGCATATGAACTATATGCTTTTATTATTCTACATGAAGAAGTACATACCTGTGCCTAGATGATCAAGATGATGGCAGAGGTGGACTTCCAAATAAGTAAACTGGACCAACACACTAAGTGATGGCACAAACCAAGGAGTAAAACAGGAGTCAACCCTGGTACACGCTGCTAATGCTGTTGGAGTTACAAGCTGATCGCATGCACTTTGTGAGCCAGATTCACTTTCTGAGCTGTGGAAGGCAGATAAAATGGTGGTTCAGCAGTTGCCGGATTTTATCTCTTTACAGTAAGACCTAAGCATGTGCCATGCTGGTTTTCTGACACAGCCAATGTCATCGTTCTGTTTCACATTTAACTGCTAATGTTAGTGTACATATTTTTTCCCTAAGCAGAACATGGCACACAAGACTGCAATCCAACAATGCTTGTAGCACACTGAATGTTCAATTTACTGACTGAAACACCTGAATCACAGAAATGAAGCATATTTACAGAAAATAAAAAAATAAATATACCAGGTATATTTAACCATTGAAATAGCTAAATAAAGTACATCATCATCATTAAAGCTGAGAATCACCTGAAAGTTAATCTGGCCAAACCAATGATTTTTTTTTCATTTGATTTTAAGGAAACCAACTCACAACCACTTATTTTTATGCTTAAACTCTGTCCCTGTAAGCTTTCTTTCCATTATCCTTCTCACTCTACAGTCATCATGTAAAAAGAATCTCTGACTGTTATAAGGTCAGCCTGGAGCCTTTTACTAACACCTATTACAACATATTTACTATACATTTAAAATGCCACTCCACTGATCTTTTTCTCGTAGCAGTGCTCCTGACCCCATGAATATTTCCAAGCATTATCTTTCAGTCTCTTGAGAGAAACTAAAACTACATCACAATTCTATAGGTTGCTAAGACACCACTGAAGAACAAATAAACTTTCTAATTTAAGCCAAATCTATCCTTAATGTTCCTCATTCTCATTCCCTTTGCAGTTTGGCACTAGAGTTTTCGTTTAAAAGCATAGTCTTGGTTTAAGACCTGAAAATTAAGTCTGTGTCCTCAGTCAAACACTGCCCCTATTTTTAAAATAAAATTTAACAAAGGATTAACTAAGGCCTACTTATTATTTTTTTCAGAAAGTAATTAGCTTTTATAAAGCACCATGAATAGATTTCCATTAACATTTTAAACATTTTAAATTCAGAGAGCATTTTAAATTCAAACATTGGCTTTAAAATCAACATTATATGATTTTAGGACCAAATTTTTCATCATTCCTTGTGTGTCTCTATAAAATTATGCTCAAATATGTAGGCACTCAAAACGTTCAGCTGTAAATGTGTGAAAGTCCATGGATGGGTAAATTTATCAGTACTATTTTGTGTTACAATAATTAGCTAGTATGGTATTTATTTATGAGATTAAATCCAGCTTTAGATTTGTGGACATAGATTAAAATACTTGTGTAGCAGTAAAAGTCAAATAAAGATAAGCTAGTTATCAAAGCATCAAGACAATAAAGAATGAAGTAGACTGGTGAAGGATGAAAGACAGCTCCCTTAATCAGGCTTTCAGCTGCTTTCCTATGCTTCTCTATGTCTTCAACTGCCTGTTTGCATTTCAAAAATAGTGCTGTAGGTCTTTTATGAACTGGTGTCTTTGGAAATGAATTTTTTTCTTTGTGTTCACATGATAAAACATCTATGAGACCGGACTAGAGTCAGAGAAAGGGGATGTTTTGTTTTGCTCTTCCATGGATATTCCTTAGCTTGTTGCAACAGAGCTTGAAAGCAGTTCCAAAACCCACCAAAATTCACATGATGATTTAGACCTTTAAATACTTTTGAATCTGTGAAACTGATAAGTTCTCTCAGAATAACTCTCAATATTCTAAGAATTTCTGCTCATTGCATTTTGATTAGAAACAGAAGTGCAGGGACGTATGGAATGAAAACAGAAAAATGGTAGAGGGGTTCAAACAAATGTTAACTAAACTGAGGAACTTAAAAAAAAAACACTCTGATACTCTGAATTAAGTCTTACTTTGCACAAAACAGCCATAACTCTTACTGCAGTAAAATAGAAGGGAATTTATTTCTGAAATTCTAAAATTCTGAAATTATACATTTATTTTCCTTGGAAACCAACCTACCAGTGGCTCGGCAATTTTATTTTCTTAGATAGGGATATTTTCATAAAATAAAAAACAAATAAAACCCTCCAAATTCTTATTTACTCAAATTTTATATACCTACTTCTTCCTTATTAAGCATTTTAGTGTGATGGGACCTTTGTTATTTCCCACTTATAACCACAATCACAGAATTATAGAATCACAGAATGGTTTGGGTTGGAAGGGACCTTAAAGACCATCTAGTTCCAAACCCCTGCCATGGGCAGGGATGCCTCCCACTAGACCAGGTTGCCCAAAGCTCCATCCAACCAGGCCTTGAATGCTTCCAGGGATGGGGCATCCACAACTTCCCTGGGCAACCTGGTCCAGTGCCTCACTACCCTTTGAGTGAAGAATTTCCTCCTAACATCTGATCTAAATCTCCTCTCCTTTAGTTTAAAGCCATTACTCCTTGTCCTATCACAACACTCCCTGATAAAGAGTCTCTCCCCATCTTTCCTGTAGGCCCCCTTTAGGTACTGGAAGGCCACTATAAGGTTTCCCCGGAGCCTTCTCTTCTCCATGCTGAACAACCCCAGCTCTCTCAGCCTGTCTTCATAGGAGAGGTGCTCCAGCCCTCTGATCATCCTCATGGCCCTCCTCTGGACTCACTCCAACAGGTCCATGTCTTTCTTCTGGGGCTGGGGGCGCCAGAGCTGAACGCAGGATTCCAAGAGGGGTCTCACAAGAGCAGATCAGAGGGGTGAATCACCTCCCTTGACCTGCTGGTCATGCCGCTTTTGATGCAGCCCAGGATACAGTTGGCTTTCTGGGCTGCAAGCGCACATGGCCAGCTCATGTTGAGTTTCTCATCAACCAACACTCTCAAGTCCCTCTCTGCAGGGTTGGTCTCAATCCACTCATCACCCAGTTTGAATTTGTGATTCAGGCTAGGTGATTACAATGATTACGGGACAAAAACAACATGCTTGATGCAAGAGGAAATGTGCCTGGAGCTTCACACCAGGGAAATAATTTAATTTAAGACACTTAGTCATACTTTGCTCAGATTTTTCTGCCCCACAAGCAACAGAACAAGTGAAGGTAATATTCTGAAACTCACTATGTTGGGAACAAGAAGATTCAAACCTGCTTTTGTATCTTTATGGAGAGTCACCTTAGAAACCATAAAGTCCCACCACTGAAATGACTCCCTAACAAACTTCAGAGTCTAACCACATCCTTAAAAAACTATCCAGAGAGAAACAGCAAATGAGAGAAGTACAGTGCTGCTCCCTGAGATGCAACTGGCTTTGCATCACCTCCTGTGCTAGTGAAGGGACAAGTGCTGGCAGTGGAGGACTGGGAAGAGCAGGAGAATGTGGATTAAAACACATTGTAGAAGGAAAAGTCATGCTACAGAGAGAAAATCACCTTCTGGAAATCATCTGAAAAGAAATACTATGAGGATTCTTTCATCAGTGTTTTCCTATCTGCCCAGACTTTGTCCAAGTGTTGTTTAGTCTGTGAGAAGGCCCATTTGACTTTTACTCACCAAGAAGCCATATCCAGAATTATAGTCCCCATGCCATTATGAAAACAACAATCAGTAACAGTATCAAATATACCAGTACTAAGAGCAGAAGCCAGATTACTATAGTCTTGCCTTAAAAAATAACTGTGATAAGAGATCATAATGTTGAGTGAATACTGAATTTTTAAAGGGGCACTGTAGTCCTTACAATCATTATCATGACCCTCAGATTTTAAATTAAGTCCTGCTTATACTTTTCACCTAGACACGCTTCAGTCAGACCCTTAGCACTGCTACTTTCACCTTTTACCTTGCATAGAGCACGGAAATCAAAGATCCTTCATCACATGCCATGCACAATCAGAGAATAAAGCAGCGTTAGCTGGAAACTGAGGAACCTTTCTATTCAGTCTTGGTGAACAACAGTAGGAGCACTAACACCACAGAGGTAGATCTAACTGTGAAATTAAAATTTGTGCATCAAATGATAAAATAACAAAATAATCCCACATTCTCTTGGCTGTTCTAGAGCTACAAAATGCACTGTGGACTGTCCACCATTTTTCAGCTGAGGAGAAAGGGAAGAGCTAGCTTCTGCTGTGTTGTGTTTGGCACAACATGCTGTGGGATGCAAAACCAGAGGAAATTCTAAATAAAACTGATCTGACTTTAATACCAATATTTTCTTTTTATTATCCTTAAGTATCAAGAGTTTTTAAAATGTAAAATAGCTATGTTTGAAGTCATCATATATTATAAAGTATGATAATTTCACATCATGCAAAGCAGTTCAAGCTAACTACATGGCACCTGGGAACAATGACTTAACAGTGACCTGCATTATTCTTGTTATTTTAAGAGTGGAGTATTTAAACCAAAACTGCCATTTGCGATGAAACCACAACATGGGAAAATATCCACTGGGAAGAAGAAAGAGACTACTTAACTCACTTAATATATGACTCAAATGCTGGTCTGAACTCAAATTGTTGGAGGTCAAAATCCAGTACATCATCTACTTTGAATAAAAGCTAAAACAATTAGCAAGAAATATGATCATGATTTCTCACTTTAATTTTATAAAAAGAAGCAATTTAAGGCTTATTTAAAAGTTTTTGTACTTGTTTCGTACTTTGTATCTTAAGGCATTTTTTATTACTATTTCACATCAGTATGTCATTAATTATAAAAATACTCTTTACATTACACAGGAGATACACAAATGTATAAAACATCTTGTAATGTAACCTATTTAAACAAAGACTGACAAAGTCTTCTCTACCAAACTGGGGAGCAGCTTTAGTGTCTCACCACCCAAACAGAGCCCTAAATAAAAGCCATTATGATTATAACTTGCTAGCTCTGCAAAATGCAACTGTAAGCTATAAAAATAATTTATTCTATGATAATTTCCTTTTAATCCCGTATTTTAAGGTTTTCCATGAATCGTCATTTATGCCATATATGATTCTTTCCATAGACACTATACTAAATCCCCAAGGGGATGCTAAATTATTTCACTTAAGATTTCAGATTTGTTCATTCATTGAATAAACATTCGTGAATGTTCATTCAAACCTTATTTGTTCATCGAACAATGAACAGTCTACAATACTCTTAAAAATAAACAACATATACATATGTATTATGTCCTCAGTCAGATAGCTCCTTGATTTTTATACTCCTAATTACTTCCTGATCAATCTCAGAAAGAGCTTGCATACCACAGCGCTTGGATCATGACATTGTTGCATATTCCCATATTCACTGTGGTTGATATTACTTCAGCCTGTCAGCTACTAATCAAGGTATCAGCTGGATCCACATCTTCTCACAAACCTTGCTGTTTTCCTGTCACATGAGCCATGTGAGTTTCATACTTTTATTACTGATGTTAGGAATCAGTAATAAAGTACTTAAAACTCAAGGGATCTGCTCTCCAGTATTAATAACTAGCATATCGTAAAGGTTACAACAAAAAATCCTGCAGAATTTGAAGCAAAAAATAGTATAATTGAGCAGCAGCTGCATGCATATGGCAGCTGTTAGGGTATGACCCAAAACAGAAGATCAAACTAAGAAAATAAACTTCAACAAGACTAAGCATTTTTATACTTTACCATTAATAGTGAAGAAAATTTTCTGATCAGTCATAGAGTTCCAGCATGCACTTAATGTCAAATTGTCATGAGTCCACAGACAAACTGAGATTCAACTTTCATACAGTCTTTGCTTTTCACTGTCAGTCAAAGACCTCTCAGCCCTGAAGTTCTCTGGTATAACAGTTGACATGCCCTTGTAGCTCTTCTCACAAGTTTGTAAGACCTCATGTTAAAATACCAGCTTGCTTTAGGAAGAAGCCTAACACTGGACATTTACTGTGACACAGGGCAGTCTCTCAAAAAGAAAAAAGTTTGGGATTTTCATCAAGTAGAATATAGAATACATTTTAGGGTGCTTGGTCACAAGTTCTTTAACTGAACTTGGTCCTTTGGAGCTTTACTCTTACCTTAAATTTATTCTGTTCCTTAGCTGTAACCACATATATTTCAGTGGTTGTAAATGGTCTCAAAACATCCAGGTCAGCGATACACAATTGGCATTATTGCTCTACCTCCAAGAAAGAGACACTGCGCCTCAAACACCACATGCCAAAGCCTCATCTCTGAGGAACAGCTGCTCTTTCTCTGATTCATTAAGTTTCTCCAAGAAGGCTCAGTCCAGACTCATCAGGACTACTTCGTCCACATCAGTCCATCCTTAACTAAGTTTGCAGTGCAGCCTTGTTTGAAGTTCATATAAAGAGAGAACAGTTTGAATTTCTATCCGAAGCTGCTGCTGAGGCAGGGAATACAACCTTTTCTCTTCTCTGACTGAAACTGAAGGCTTGCCTTGTGTACCCCTCAGGTTCCTGGCTTCTCAATGGAGTTCACCCTGACCCACATGAATCCCTAAATTTCCATTCTGCTCTTAGTATATTTAGGTGTAAATTCATAAAATAATTACAAATTCATGAGACCACCACAAGTATCGAGACTAGTGACTCTGTAATCTCTGTGCACATGCCTAAGGAGCTGGCAGTTCAAGACATCTTCCCTCAACTTCCCTCTTTCTCTTCTCTTTATTGATGTTCAAATGCTTCAGTGGTGTAGTGCACTTTGTGCTGCCTTTCCTTCCTGCTTTCCCTATTCAGCGAGCTGCTACTGCTTCAGTTTAAATCCTGTTCTTTCAGATGTAGTTTTTGCTTTAGTTCTTTGTGTATACACACAATCTGGAGAACTTAGTGCTTCTAGTGTCATTGCTGTGGACAGAGAAATTGTCCTCCTAGGAGTCTTCTGGTACCTCAAGGCTATTCAGTATTTTTACCCCATTTTTATTTTGAAACCCTGATACCACTGAGGAGGTTCACTACTCTGTAGCAGGCTTGCAGCCTCCCAGCTGAAAACTCACGAGTTTAGGCCTTCTGGGCAGGTGAATTCATGTTGTGACCTAAAATGTTTCTGATGCTAATCACAGTCCAAGCTGGTGTTACGATTTTTTTTTTTTTAGTTATTTGTATTTCATTGTAACTCTAGACTCCTTCTTAGCAATTACTACTTACTAGCTTATCAGGGCTCCCTGAATGAAACACTTCATATAATGATGCACCCAATTTGAGCAGAAAACAATAAGCATGATTACAGTGTCAAATGCCTTGATGAAAAAAAATCTACTAAATTTCACTACTTCAGTTCCCACCGAGTTCACATTTCTGTGGTGTTAAGCTGACCAGGAAGGCAATTTTGCCAAGGTCCCACATACAGAGGAATTAACCTTGTCTGAAACACTTAACTTCTCAATGATGAAAATGCATTCTTTCACAATTAACATCAAGAAATCATTTCCAACCTGATACTATTAATGGAAACCAGATGTTTAATTTTCTTCATTGATGTTGTTAGCCATATTCATATTTTCTGATTTCTCTGAATTCTATAGTATCACGTACATATATGTGAATGCTACACATGCATTCAAGCATGTGTTTATACACAGACAACAACAATCGGCAAATACCAACAATTCAACAGGGTCATCCTAGGTTTTCCGCTCTAACTACAGATGTTAAGGTCTTTGACAGCAATTCCACTGCTGTTTATGAAGACACCTGGCACTCATTTCTTCTAACTTTACATATAAACCAAAACTGAATGAATACAAACAGAATGAATTTCTGTCATTGTACACTTACGAAGCTTCCAGCTGTAAACATAATGAAAAATTGATCCCCAAAGTTTGAAAACACTGATTAAAAATTTTTACTGTTAGCACAGTAAGCAAGCCGTTTAAATAAAAAAATGTACTACTCTTGAAGCACTAGAATTTTGTTTAATAAATATATTTAATAGACACGTGGCTTGTTTTAGTTGTTGGCTTGCACTGAGGACAGATTAGAGTTGACGTATGGGGTGGTGCATGGAAGAATGATCACTACTACGCCATCCAATGGATTGTTCCTCAGCCTCCTTCTGTTAATTACCCAATTGTACCACCTTGTGCAGTTTCAGGACCTGGCCTAAATGGTTCTCTTCGCTTTTCAGTAATTCTTGGATTCAGAAAAAATTATAATGCTTCCAGGCTGTCTATAAATCCAAGAGACCTCTTTTTGCACACACTCCATTCCCTTGTGTGAAGGTGCACTACAGTCTGAAGCTTGTTTAAGACCCACTCCTCTTACCATATATGAAAACAGTATCTTATTTCCTAAGTCTCTTGAAAAAGCTCTCTCAAAAATGTAGCATTAGATTTCTGTTTCTCCCTCCCCCTTTAAAATTACCTTTGGTCATCAGCCACATTCAGACTGCTGTTTAGGACAATCCTCCAAAGATCGGACGCTATGAGCTCCTTCTGATCATTCACAAGGTTGATGATGGGCAGCTGTAGTTCACAGACTTTGCTTTCTGATAGACTAAATTCCCGGAATGCAACAAATGATTTCTGAAGCTCATCCCAGTACTCCAAGCTGCAAGGAATCTGTGATAAAAAGGAGATGTCGTAATTACTTTATGCTTCACGAATATAATGGGATTTACTGTACACACTAAAAATGGAAAACTAACTAAACTAAAGTTGACATGTGGAAAATCAGAATTGTAACCATTACTCTGTGCTGTCTTGACTTAAATCACAATGTTTTTTGAATTTCATTGCAGTATAACACTTCAAACATCCTCTTACTAGGTACAGAAATAGCTATTTGTTTCATAGCAACCAAAAATAACAAAGACAATGCAACAAATCATTATGTTTATTATGTAGTCAAAAAAATCCATCAGATGTCATTACAGCGTGCTATCAATTACATTTTAATCATCATTAAAATTACTTTTTATCTGAAATAGTTCTTTTATTTTTAATACCTAACAAAATATGAACTTGTTAATTACCCGTTTATTGCCATATTAAAATGATCAAACAGGCAGAGGAAAAATAATGAAGGCCAACATAATGCCAGGTGGAGGGCCAACACATGAAGAAAAATCCTGGGACAAATCACAATGTACTTGTAATCACATGATCTTTTTTTCATGGAATATACAATTTAGACAACCGCGTGCTTTTGAGACCCCAAGCCTAACAAATACATAGTAGCTTCAGTTTAATCACATCCCTAATTTTAAGCCTGTAAATAATCTACTCTGATTATTCCTGGAGTATCACTGAATTGGAGAGAAAATTCTTAGAAACATTTCTAAACAAATCAGAAAACAAATTTTAATACAAACAAAGATTTTAAAGAAGTGTGTCTTAGACCTGTTTTTTTTCCTTCTTTTTTTTCTTTTGGTAATATTATGAAAGTGAATAAGAATGTGAATTTAAAGTAAATGCGAACTCAGTAAGACAGGAAGACTTTACAATTAAGAGACAAAAATCCACAGTTATCACATTTTTACATACCCAAGAAATATTAAAGATCAAGTTGTCAGAAAGCAAATAGAAAAAAAATGCATACATATTCATATGTGTGTGCTACTCCATTTTTTTTCTGTTTACGTGTGTATATGCACATGTATAAATAACCAGGAAAGAAGCAGGAACATGGTAGAAATTTAAGTAAATCTAGACACAACTGAAAAAAAAACCCACCTCTATGAATATTTTTCCTTGTTACTTAGTAAGGTGACAGCAGGCTGATTAATTAATGGGAATGAAGGTTAAGAAGGAAAATTCAGGGAGCTCAGAGGTTCAAGCTGAGGAGGGCAAAGGAACATAAATAATCTCCACCAAAGAATTCTGCAAGAATTAACATGTGGAACCACAAAGCCTGGAGCACAGATTTTTACTACATCAGTCAAGTCACAGTGATACCTGAAGACTGAAAACAGCAACCACAGTCACTAATTTTTTTTAGGTCAGGATGGAAAAAAAATAAATCTGATAACTGCTAGCAAAACCCTGATGCCATTAACATATGTAACATAGAGTAGCATAGGAATATCAATCAGGAATGCCAATATAATTTCAAAGGCTTGAG
>VXAL01004409.1:1555-36219 GCA_013399475.1 Chauna torquata
CTATTTTGTGAGTGAGACTAAGTTCACTGAAAGTCAGTGAAAATACAGGAATCTCATGGAAATGAACTTGCTTAACCTTATGTTGTTCAATTAAGGAAAATTTCTCCCCTGTGAATGAGGTTAGCATCATGCCCTCTCTGTACTGCAGTATTTCTGCTTTCCTTTTGCAGAATTTATGTAGTGAGATAACTAAGGCAGCTCACATAACCAACGTCAAAAATGCATTCTTCTTCACAAGTTTAGCCTTTCGCACATTCAATTTGATTCCAAAACCTGTTAACAGGAACAGGACTGAACCCTACCCAAAGTACCCAACATAAAACCCAGCTTCCAGGCTACCAAAAATGACAGAAATCATCATTAACAACAAAGAGGTCAGGCTCGCTTCTTGTGGACAACTTTTTTTGGAGACAGACATATTAGAGTTTTTCCCAAATCACGCGTTACATACACCACTAATTTAAAAGAACAAAGGTAATGATAAATGAAACTGCCCCAGACAAGTTAAACTAAAGCTTATCAGAAGGCATTCACTGATCAAAAAATACAAATGTGCTAAGATACAAAAAGAAATCCATAAGGTAGATCTACACTAAATCCAATTAAGTTTATGGGGTCTTAGCATTGGCTTTAATAGGATTTAGATAAGGCTGTAACCTCAGCATGAGTTAGATCACATACTCAAGCAGACAGCTGAATTGGCTCCCTGCCTATTGGCAACCAGAATCCAGTCCTGATTGATGTGAAAATCTCTTCCTGCAATGGCCATCTCGGTCACTGAAGTGTTTTAAGAGAAGAGAGGAAGGAAGAGAGCCCGGCACAGCTGACAGCTTTGGAAAGCATTTAAGAATTCTCTGGCTCTGCCTTTGGTTTTTAAGGGAAATAAATGGTTGTAAAACACACACTAGCAAAATCTGCTATGGTTTTTAATTTGAAACAGAAGCACTCTCACTTTTACATTTAACAAATCCAAAACTATTCCAATTAATACATAACATATTGCTAATAATGAATGCTTTTGAGTGAGAAAGGGGACAAACTCATCAACTCTCTTACAAAGACTTATTTCACACAGAGATACACTGCAACTCTCCATATACGCAGGACAAATGCATTCCCTCCCGTCATAATATCAATCTTACTGCACCACCTGCAGTTACTCACAGCTAAATATAAAAAGATATCTTCTACCTGAAGTCTTCAACTGTAAAAAAAAATAATAAAAAAAACTATGCACATACAGAGACCCACCAGTTGTGGTACAGAGTAACCTACTTAGTACAGGCTACTCAGCAATTATAATACACAGACTTGACTGCTGGCTGTTAGCTTCTCCCATGTTCATTAATTACTTACAGACACCTTGTTCATACAGAACAATTTTGAAAGAACCCGCCAAACTGAAAACACACATCATGCAGCCTATTATCTTTTCTCATATGTTTAATGCGGCTAACGTTGCTGAAACCTTAAGGGACAATGAAGCATAACAACCATAGATGTTTATTTTGGTCACATATGATGTACTGGAGGCTCATACAGACTTCACAGACTTTGTGTGTGCCAGGTTGCAAAATACTGCTATAAACAAACAGCCCCCCAGTAGTGCAATGGCTGCACCAAGCTGCGCATCCACAGGGAACCAAGCTCTTCTTCCAAGACACAGAGAGTTCCCATCTCTGGACCACTTGTACAGTCCTGCCTGTGAAACAAAGCTTATCTTTGGCCACAAGGCTGGATAGCAGATCAAAGAACATTTATGGGTGCTCCTACACTTGCCCCAACTGGAGCCAAATTCACATTATCAGCTCTCATCTGCAGTACTTTCCATTGGCTCTATACTACACAGGGCCACCAAAACACACTCATTCACTTCTCCTCAATAATCAACAAATTACCCTTCAGATAAGAAACTGTTTACAAACACTGGAGAGTCCCTTGGTAAATATCTTCTTAGGCTTCATGTACAGCATCTCCTTGCCTATAATACTACATGCTCACATAATTTTCTGTTATTTCCCATTGAGGTAAAATTTGCTGAAAAAACATCCAGCTGAGACAATTAAAAATAGTGCATAAAGGGTATCGTTGGCACTGTGGAATGCTGTTGACAAAATTAAGACATTGCTTACAATTACACTCCTAGTAATTTATGCAGCTTGTAGATTATGCCAGCACAGGCAATGCCAGTTCTGCTAATGAAACCGAAATCAATTTGACAGCAGAATGATGGTGGATTTTGAAAACAAGTACCAACAGTTTGCAGGTGGTTTAGGCAGCTATAAAATCTGATTTATAGGGGCTTTTTAATCCTTACGTTAATTCACCTTGTGGGAATGCTCTGTAATAAAACATCCTGCCACATTACAAATGCCAAGCTGTTTGAGATCCAATGTGGTTCCAATACAGTGAAATTCTATAGATTTGATTGCAATTTTCATTTGTTAATACTCCAGGTACTCTCCCTCCTCACTCTCAGCCCCTGCTCTCAGACATGGGTTTTGTTTCCTGGCATATTTATTTACACACATGTATTAGAGAGAAATGAAATAGAGGTACTACTTAGCTTTACTTGAAAGTCAGCTATGCCTTATCATTAAAAGCCTGTAATTTATGTGTCCAGCATTGTATATGGAGGCACATGGCTGCTATCAATTTCACTGCAACACCATTTCTGCTCCAAAGGAATAGGCAGTTCAGTGCTCCTCAGTGTCCTGTCTGCATAAAACTGGATAGTACAAAGGGGACCTCTGAAACAGTCTTTTAAACTTGGCTATACAGTACTACTGTAATGTGTAGGAAAAGATCATAAGAAAAAAGTGAGGAAAAAAATAGCACAGGGGAAAAAAAAAGATGGATTTTTAAGAGGCAACCATTTCACCATGATTGCAGAAAACATCCTAATACACAAACAGAAATCTAGCAGCCTGTATTCCCCCTATATTGAGCTGCCAGTATACTACAGGACTCCCCACTTCCTGCAACATTTGTATTCCTGCCATCTACTGCAATCGATTCAGATGAGATACTGGTGCTGTTGTTCTCCCCTGCAAACACCTTTCACAATGCAGTGGGATTTTAGAATTATAGATTTTAGTCTGTTGTGTAACTACTGATCTCTATAGGAATTGATGAATTCAAAAAAGAACCAAATATTACCCAGGACCAAGTTTGCTTAAAGCACATGGGATGGAAAGAGAGGACTTGTATAATCATACGCATTTGGGAGTGCTAACGTTCTCCTATTTTCAGCACTGGATACAAAACAGGAAACAAGCAAACAAACAAGCAAACAAACCCTGAGACTTGAAGTCTTTCTAGGACTGGTAGAACTGTTGGTTGAAAACAACAGCTTCCCTCTCTTGGAGGAGAGAAATTGGAGTCCTTTAACTCACGGGAGCTCTTTAAGCAGAGCTGTTGACCCTGTGTGTGATTTCCAAGACTCACACAACCACAGATCTGAGTGCCAAAACATTATTAGTATCACTTACTGTAAGCAGAATTTTACAAATTTAAAGGATTTTAACTAGATGGAAGTTGAGAAAGGGTGAATCAATTTATACTCAAATAGAAAAACAATAGCACTTTTGCAAAGCAAAACATTACAAAACCTATCCAGAGAAGCACCTGAACGCGGACAGGTGGGAGAAAAATTAACTTTTCTCCGGCACCAACTGATTAATGGAAGGGTGAAGAAAAAAAAAAAAAACAAAAAACACATGTCCCATGGGGCTCCACACTTCCCAAGAGTTTAAAGAGATATAAACAAAATAGCAAGACGGCAGCTGCCACTGAAAACAGAGCTCCTGGCAAGCAGGACATTATCTGCGACCCTAAAGTGTACATAAGGGCATAGGAACCAATCCTCTGTCTGCCCAGCAGACAGAGAATTAGCAGATTTGGATTAGATCAGGATACATGCCTTTTAATTTGAAAACATGAGTTTATTCTCATGCTTTCTAATACCATTATAGATTTTAAAAAGTCCAGAGGACCTTTTACACTATTATGAAAGTGGTGTAAAGCAGACTTCAGATAAATTAGAATCAGTCTTAGAACATTCCTGCTATTTTAAGAGACATTTTCAACAGACTTTATACACAGCAAGGGAAAAAAAATCTTAAGAATTGTAAACAACACCAAAATTGAAGGGAAATCTCGTATTGTATGTCACTACTGTCAGTCATTTTTATTATAATGGTTCCTAAATAAGGAACAGGGACCCATCATGTAAACGTCAGAAGAGACACTCATTTCCTAACACAGCATAAGCTTTTCTAGCACAAGTATCAAGGATCTCTTTTTGGCCCAAGCATACTTTCAAAACACCAACAGGACTTCACAGCCTGCTCTCAATGAGACAGATCACTGGGTTCACCAAACACCTTCAGACACCGACATCTGCAAGGATGCAGAGGAAAGAAATAGTCTCTAACTGAACTATTAGCACATTTAAGAAATCTGAACATACACTACCTCCAAAATGATGGGTGGGGCAGAAACACTGCAGCTACTCTCACAAACTCACAGAGCACAAAATGCCCTCCATTCTACTTCCTTTCCAGTTCTTCCTGGAGCACTGATTAAATACCCATTGAAAGCATGAACAGCACCTGTCTGAAACAAAGCATCTGCAGCACCTGGGTTTTTCCTAGAGGTCTCCTACCTCACTGCTAATTCAGCCAAATCCCATTCAGTTTCTGTAATTTGGTGAGTGCCTTTTGAATGCTTACAGCTGTGTAAGCCCTTGGATTTTAGTGCTTTGTGCATCACCTTAGTTTATTATGCTTTAGGCAACTATTGCCCACTTTTTATTTTTTAATTTATTGTGTGATTACCTGCTAGCCCTCACTGAGAACACTGCTACTTTTCCAATCATTTATATCATAGAGGATATTGTCAGTGTGGCTCTATTAACAAATACATCAAATTGCTGCCCAGCTCCCAGAAGAGGCTCTTGGTGTGACTGCTGCACTGATATCCTCACAGCAAATTAAACAGATGAGACTCAGGTGCTGCAAGTGGCCATTGCATACTGTATCAGCAAACGGCAGGAAGAATGATGGGACGAAGCAATGAAGAAAATCAGTTCCATAACTGCGTTTGAACACTTCCTCAATCTGAGTAGCAGGAAGTTATTTCTCTTTGGTCAGATGGACTATTTAAAAGAATAGCCCTCATGCACATGCTGTGTAGGTGTCCTTTTACTACAGCTGTATGTTTACAGCAGCCATATGAGGATTGTATGGTTAAGCATGGGGAAATAATATTCCTATTAGTAAAGATTATTATTCTGTATTAAGAACAAACAGACAATTTTGTCACGAGGAGGAGGAAGCAGGTGAAGAACTCTTATGGGTGGTTTGTCACCATGGGGCAGAGCTGAAGGCTATTTTTCACGAGTAAGAGTTCACCACAGGTCACCCCATTCATTAGCACTAATTAGATGCATCTGTAAACAGGTGGACCAGAGCCTGGTCTGCTATGATGTCTTCAAAGTCAAATGGTCTCATGTTCTTCATAAAGGGAAATAGATGTGGAAATAACTGCAAATTTTCTGCCATTTCTGTAGGTCTCTTGTTAGCAACAGCACCTTTTTAAGGGAAAGGAAGTCAGAAGTAGACAGGAAAAGGGCACCTGCTAGTACACTCCAGTCAAGTAATATGAAATTATAGGTCACTTCAATTACAGCTAATTAAACTTCATTAATTTGACATCAAGATCTATGCATACCCACCACAGTACTTTGCAATTGAAAGGCAGCAGGGCTTTGCTGGTGTTGTTGTATTTACTCTCTAGTACGATTTTGCTGTGTGAACTCCATCTTTGTCTATGAGGAGTTGAAATGAGGAGATTGAATTTATCCAGCAAAACAGCAGGGACAAATCTGAAGCCTGACTTTGACAGCAGTGTAGACAAGAACATGGTCCATGCTCCCTACCAGTGCTGGCTCTCCCACATCCTCAAGCAAAAGGGATGGGAAACTCAGCCATAGCAAGGGTAGAAATAAGCTATAAACACAAAATTGTGCACGATGCATTTGAAGGCAACTTCTACTGCACTCTATGGGACAGGAGATGGTGTTTCAGGGTCTGCAGCAGGCCATTTCCACCATGATTCCCTTGTCACTCAGATCCAATGCATACTGCAATTCATCAGCTGTACAGCTGTGGTGTTTTGGGGATTTTTGGTCCTGTAACTTCCAACAATCACTGTTAATGCTGAGGAGTTCTCCCTTGAGGCTTACAGATCTTGCAGCTCAGCAGAGATGCGTCATCTCGGAGAGGAGCCATGCCCCTTTGCACTGAGCACTGCCTTCACGGCAGCCCAGATCAAATTTACATCTTTATTTTACAGGCATATGGGTTTGCTTTGTTGAAAAATATCAACATAAAGCTAGAATCCTTATCCATGCATGTTGGTAGCAGAGAGGAGAACACGGTTTTTGATAGATACATCTCACCTTCTCCCACCCAACAACACTCCTGCATTTTAACATGGAGAAAAGCTTCATCCAGAAAATATATGCTGCTACGCTTGGTAACAGGCTGCAGGGTACATTGTCCAGCATCAGACTGTTCCCAAGTGAACAAAGGAGACAGGGACTAGAAAGAGCTTATAATCTCTTTCCATTAAAGTCACAGTGACAAGCAATTTAACATTAGGAAACAAAGTTTTCGAAAACTAGGTGTGCAAGGTTACCAGAGTCCCCGGACATGTAATGTTTCTCATTTCCTTATCAAGACAAAAGTACTCATGTGAAAAACAAGGAATTTTTAAGTACAGGACAAAATAAAGTAAAACTTGCAGTTTATGCATATTTTTCTGCCAACAGGTACACCTCTTTTTATTGTTTGCAGCTTTGTATTTAAAAAACAAAACAAATCTAAGAAACACACAACCCCTTTTCATATTTGTTGCCTCTTAGAACTCTCTTCTTTTCTGACACTGTGACAATGCCCTGTGACAAAGAAAATCAGGGAGGGGATCTCTGCAAGTTTTATTTATCTGCCAAGTTTCATCAAAACGACTCACCCAGGGGACTGACTGGAATAAAATAACAAAAAAAACCCCACCCTCTTTCACGTTTCTCAAAACGTAACTGCCACAAAATTCACCCTCAAAAACCCTACCTGAGCCTGCATCTCAGCCAAACATTAATTTTAGTGCAATGTTTCTATCAGAGATCCAAACCTCAGTTCAACAACCTTCAGCATGTACATGATCTCTCAACAGCAACATGTTTAGCCTGCAAAATGGTTTCTCAAAACTTAATGTGAACAAACTAGGCAAACAGTTGATTGGATTTTTAAATTACATTTGCTAAAGTATGGGATAGATTCTACACTGTATAATTCCCATCTCTGGGTTTAACAGTGCTCTGTGAGGAAGAAAGTAATTTCTGTTTTACAAAGCTGAAGAGTGACATTCCTGTGTTGATGCAGGAAAATCAAAGAATAATGGAGTACAGAGAAAAAGTGGAATTGATCCCTGTGTTTCCCTGAACAAAGCTAGATCATAAACACATTACAGATACAAAATGGGATTGAGACACTGCCACGGTCTCAGTTTTTGTTTGTTCATTTAACTGTGCAGCATTGCATCATTCTCCCTGGTCCCTTCCTCTGGTATGAAATTTGTGGTAGCCTCCAGCAAAATGAAAAACCCAGGCCATCATAATTTCTAGTCACACATTAAGTGTCTTCTCCTGCTTCCTGAATCTCTCGCAAACTACTCTATTATAAGTAATGGATAAAACTGCATACAAACCCTTATTACCTCAACATAAGGGGTTCAGTCAGAGACCTCCATTTTCAGCCCCTCTGAGATTCTCTTCCAAGACAAAACACCCTGCCGGTATAACTAGAAATATTTTCATTGCTTCTTTTTGCTGTAAGACCCTGCCATCTGCACCACTGTGCCATCTTGGTGGCCTGGTCATGCTGATCCAATTGCACCTAATCCACCCAGCTCGCCTCTCTGTGCTTCACTTGCGTGTTCAGCTGCCCTGGCTCAGCTCACATTCTTTAATCCCTGGCACTAAGCATGCCAACCAGATGAACTGTGTCTGATTCAGACCAGTGGAGATTCCCAATACATCCTTCAGACTGAGCACAGAGCAGAAAGCTTTCTTTTGTACATATGGTTATTAATAGGATTCATAAAATTTTTGACCCTTCTCCCTGTCTGGGGACTGGCGGAGCCACGCGAGCAGGCTCACTGGCAGCTGGTGGGAAGGGAGGTCCAGCAGAGGGAGAAGACTTTGTCCCATCGCTTTCTAATTACACCAAGGACGTTGGGATGTTTTTCACAATCCCACAGCGTAACAGAGGAGATAAGACAAGGCTTTGCTAGCCTCTGCTGTCACCGGCTGATGTTGCATGAAAGGCAATTTAACGAAAAGAGTTTTTGTTTTACTTGGGAGAGGACTGTTTGGAGTGGTTGACTTTTAAAATGAAACCTTCCTATGCTGAGGAACACCTGTAATAAGGGGCATAGTAGTGGGAGTCTCCTGCAGATGGAAAAATCTGCAACAGAGAAGCAATTCAACAGAAACATCACTTTCCACAGGCTGCTTTCTTGTTTTGGAAGAAGGTAAGGTCAAAAGACATGCTAGGTCTGTTATTTTTAGAAGGAACATTTTCTTCAGGTGGATAGGTTCATTTCTAAAGCAAGACACACCAGTTTTCAAAAAAAATCCATCTCCCACAGTCATCTCTCAAGCACAATGCCTCTGGACTCTCATTCCCAATTTTTCACTCTGTTTTTTTGACCATCCCTGAAATTTTAACATCACCTAAATAGCTAACGGCTGCACCAGTGCCCCGTGATGCACTTATTCTACAGATAGAAGTGAGTCAAGCTTTGGGAGAAGAGAAAAGGCTGTCACTTTTAAGATAGGATCAGATCTCATTTACTGTGTATTGTCAAAGTATTGCTTTTGTAGCACAATCCTTTGTCTTCTTTTATAACAAAAACGAAGCTGCAATGGCATCCACATGGAATTATTTGCTCCTTGGAGGAGTAAATCCAAAGGAGCAGCCACAAGTGGGGTGTTATTATTTTTTCAACAGGAATCTTTGCTGCTGTTCTTTCTTTCATTTTTCATTTCAAGAAGAGAACACACAGTTCAATGTGCAGATCCTTTACCAGAATGAACTGGGCCAAGAAAGGTCAAAGATCAGTTTTTCTAGAAAACCAGAAAAGGAAAAACGTTCATGTTATTTCAGCCTGGACTAAGGTCCTGACACCAATGCATGTAACTTTGGGGGGATCAGTCAAACAACTCTGAGGCTGTTTGTAGCCGAGGATTAGGCTGTCCACGCATACATGTGCTAGAAAGAAATTTGGAAGAGGTCGTACACAAGGACACCATCTTGATTTGGGTAAACAGCTCTAGTCCTGCACTTCAACTCCCAGAGACAGAAGATGGTTCTTACTATTTGGAGTGTGAAAGCCTGCATTGCTGCAAGTGCACGACATCCCTGAGGTTCATTGATACGTATAGCTCCTTTATTTCCATCTCTATGACCTCATTAAGATTTAAACTTTTAAATTTATTTATAGTTAAAGTTAATTTATTTTATTAATGACTAAGACAGCAGGAAGCATTTAAGCATCTCAGATGGAAAATTTGGAACTATATTGTGATCTGCATTATAAAAAGCTGCTCTTTGCACCTCAGCCTGAAGACGCAACACCTTGAAGAGGCAGCTCCTTGGAAAGCCCATTTATACCTCAATTTTATTTGCTGGTGATGAATATCTAATTCCATGTCAGCACATGCATAAGAATGCACCTAAAAGTTATGAATCTTATCACAAAGGATTAATCCAAGAGACTCACACAAGAAAGTGCTTGCATGTTTCTGATCAAGGGGATAAATGTCTTCCAAAATATCACTTCTGTTTCATAGAAATGTTTAATTTTCAAACAAGATGGAAACAAACTCTAGAAAACCAGCAGAAGTCATGATCGACATCTGCTGACATGGATTCACGTAAATTCAGTATCACAATATGCTAACATTACATCAAAGGCAGAGCAGAAGCACAACCCTGCTGTCCTGTGGTTGTCACAAATGGTATCAGTTTGGGATAGGCTGTTGATTAATTTGAAATTATTCTAGCTCAGAGTTTTCCACATTAAAGAAATGCAGTGCACCAATGCCAGCCAATTACCCCAAAATGATCATTAAAACAAGGTAAGCTGAAGTGAAAGAAAATTTCACAAAAATTTTAGCTAATGGCTTCCTAGGAAGAAGAAGAAGAAAAAAAAATAAAGTAAGAACATATTACTGCACAGTAGCAAAAGCTGCAACTTTTCTCTGAAATGTTTTTTCAAGGTTTGGTGGCATGTCCTGTAGCCCAAATGACCCCTCAGATTTGAGATGAAGTATATTTGAATAAGACAGTTTGTAAGAAAAAACTAGTTAATTCTTTACTTTCATTAGTGAAAAATAATACCAGTGATCTTGAACAATTAATGTTAATTTCTTATGCTTGTATGAAAGACCTTGACAAATTTACAGTAATGGTTTATCTTCCTTTCGGGGCAGAAAATGAGTAGCTTTCCATTGGCTTTAGCGGCAAGATATGATGTTAACCCTGACTTAGTTAACCATTTAAGAACCAATTATATTGCATCTGTGAAAAGGGGAGGAAAAAGTACCTGATAATAATGGTCATAGACAGATATACTCAGAAATTACTCCATTCCTCTCTGAATATTTTTAACTCATTTAAATAAACACATTTAATGATGCTTGCAAAACAAGCAACTTCAATTAAAGGAAAAATAAACTGCCAGTCCTCTTAAAGAGCAATTTATAAGGCGTCTTTAGCTGAAAGCTGTCAGCTACACTTGCCACTCATATATGGGCTGTTCAAAAATAAATTTTAATTAAAATTTAACCTGTGTAAAGATCTTGCAAAACAGGTAAAAGAAAGATTTTCAACTTTTTGGGATTTTCTCATCCAAGGTATTAAAGAAAACATAAAATTTCCGTGAAATAAAAAGAGTGAGAGGCATAACTTTTGCCTTCAGTTTCCTCGCCATTGAAGCCTATTCAGCATTCAAGCACATACAATATTCAAAGCATTCTTGGACAAAATGATATTGAGATATTGAAGTGACACACATTAAAATTCTATGGAAAGATTTCTTATAGTCTTTCTGTTCCCTGTGTGCTTAACACTTGGTATAGAAGGATGCTAATCAATGCCTAGGAGTTGTGGATGCTCCTGAATATAGCACAGACTTCTGCAGTATGAAATTGTGATTAAGTAATTTCCCTTTCTGCTTGCTATTGTTCCAGAATAAAAGCTTAGGAACATGAGCAGGGAGAAACTCTGTTAAAATAAAAGTGCTAGGCTGCGGGCTGTCTTATTTTGTGCAAAGTGCATCTAACAGCTGTGTGGGGTGGATTACTGTTTGTGAAGCTACTGTAGCTGCGCAAACTTGGCATGCTCAGCTTATATGCATGCTGATTGAAAATGATTTTCTACTTTAATAAAAAGAAAACAGAAGTTGAGACTGGAAGGCTCTTTCCAAGTACTTGGCAAGTTTCAAAGCACAAAAATCTTGTTGATCATGCTGTAAAATCATGTCATTAATTCTCTGTTTTGGGACATGCAATGGAACCCTTCAGGATAGCTTTCCCAGTCATGGTAGGGAGGAAAAAGTACTTCACAAATCTATCATAGGGTGCTCAGGAGCCCCCAGGCTTGGTAAGATCGTAATCTGAAGTTCAGAAATTCAGCTGCTCTTTCCAGGAGGCTGTCACACACGTGGATGGCTGCTGTTTGCTTCATATCCGAGGTGCATCCAGTCCATTGAAGAATTTTTGCTGTGCTCAGTGCTGCAGTGGCTGAATGTGCTGTGACACTGGTCACTCGTAGAAAACAAGACAACAACCCAAGAAGCTGTCTCCTCTTCTGACATTGCCACACTCTGAGAAAGTCAGCCTTCTCATCAGGCATCTTAAACACCATCTGTCCATGTTGAGAATCCATTTCTAAAACTTGCTGAGCCTTATGATGTATGTCCCTTGCTAAAAGTAAAAATGCTGCATGGAAGATGATGAATTGAACAATATGCTTGCTTTAAAGCTTCAAACTGCTTTCAGAGAGTATGGAAATGCCAGGCAATTATTACACACCTCTGTAATTCTTGCTCAAAGATATTTCCCATTTTAATTCTCTTCAGAAGAAGGTGCAACTACTTGGCTCCATCAGGGAAAAAGAAAAAAAAAAAATCAGTTCTCAATGTGAAGGTTAAATAGAAATAAAGTAGAAATCATATATTTTGTCTTATGCCCTTGAATATTCCTTGTCTTGGCTACTCAATAATAGAGCTGAAAAGAGATTTAAAATTCTAACATCAGCTTTAGGGAAGATTCTAATAAATTTAGAATTGCTGGTCTGGGTCAGGTTCTTGATCCCTCCTATCCTATCCACATTGCTGTCAGAAACAGCGCAACTGTTGCAGGTGCTCTAGGGAAGAGCACAGGAGCTGCCACATCAAGCTCTCCTGGAGAATTACACCCAGACCTTCGATATTTCAGAACACCTAATCACTAGCACTATCTTACCTCTAAATTCTCTCATTGTCCATGTCATTTTCCAACCCTTCCCTCAATCTGTTGTTCGTGTTCTTAAAGATTTAAAGAGCTTTCTAAAAATATAAAATAAGATATTGATTACTGCATGCTTAGTGGAGATTTGACAGAACTGAGGCACTGAAGTTTATTTTACAGTCCAGTAATAGAGTGACAAATTTGTTGGTCCAAATTCTATCCTCAGGAAGACCTGACCCTAAAGAATAAAAATATATAGTTCCCACAGTACTGAATGTCACCTACAAGGCTTGAAGCATTCTCTGTTGACACGAGGGTGGGTAAATATGGAGGAAATGTGAGAAGTTTAAGAATTACATCTTGCATTTTAGTGTGGCTTCTGGGATGCCTTACATATTAAGCAAAAATTACCTCAGTTGACAAATGTGGTCAACTTGAAGTTGCTGTTTGTTTTGGATACCATTGGAAGCACTGGAAATATATTCTGATGGAGCACAAGTTAGAAATCCTTAGGAAAAAATCATATTATTGACATACATGAACCATAAGCATTCTTGTTTACAAGTAGTGCTTCATATTTCTGGATCACACAGCCATTTAGGAAGTTAGTGATAACATCATTGTATACACAGGAAAAAAACAGGGGCACATAGCTGAAAAGAGTTGTGGATAGCCATGCAACAGAGAAAAATTGCCAATAAAGAAAACACACACACGGTCCTCAGTCCAGGAAAGGCACTAACTTTCTCAGTCAAGTGAGCGGTGGCAGAAGCTCACCAGATAGGGTATGAAATAGTCCTCTCCCCTTGGGGCTGCACACGCTCCCTGCCTGGAGTTGCATGAACCTCCTCCTCTGCACCTCTGGTGAAACCACAGCATTTGAACAACACTATAAGCGATCTTCAGTGCTTTTTCTCCCACCACAACCCTGTATATACTCTATCATTAACAGTGCAGTGGAAACACAGAGAAGCTAAATGGCTTCCTTTTGATCACACAACAACTGTATCATTATATTGGGGACCATCAGGATTAAGGAGAATACTTAGAGTCAGGGTATTTAAATGCCACACCTCTCCAAGCATCATCTTCCTAAAATCTCTCTGGTGCCTGAACTTTTCTGTACTATATTGATTCTGTCTCTCAGCAGAGGAATGCTATTACAAACTACCAAAGCACGCTTCAAAAAAGTTTTCTCCAAAATAGAGGATTACCCCAAAGAGAAAATGCAGAGAATTAGGTATTAAAATGCAAATTTGTTTTAATTCTACATCAAAGTTACTTGGCGATAAAGCCAAGGGATTATCCTGCTTTATGAATACAAGATTCTAAAGCCTTTTCTTCTGTTTAAAAAACAGTTCCTGTACATTCCCAAATGGTTCATGACAGACCTGCTTTGTCTGAAGATCTAGATTTAACCAAAACTATCTTGATAGTACTTAATTTTAATAGTAATAAAATGCAGTCCTTTATGTCTTCTATTAGTTCATTAGACTCCTTAGAGAAAATAAAGGGTTTGTCTATATGCATGCATAAGAGGCGAGCTTTTCAACTGCTAAGCCTTTCTTTGCTGCAGAACATGACATTAGCTGGATCTGAGCTGCTATAACATCACTTATCATGGTATTGGCTACAGTAACACATTAATTATCAAGAGAAATTTAACCAAACTGCAGCTGCATGGTGAGGCAAGGTAGGGCAGTAGTAGGACTGGTACAGTGACTTTGTGAAGCTATAGGACAAGCCTCTGATTTGGAACAAGCCAACCGTGATCAACATGGAAACGCCAAAACAGTCTCAGGTTTTCACAGAAACCTGATGTGGGCCTGATCCAGTGCACTTTAAAGCCAATGAAAACATTCCCAATCACCTCCTAATGGACCATTGCAGCTTATCAGTATTAGCCCATTCCTGCCAGCTGCAGTCATCATCTTCCTATCACAAAAAAAACAAGTTTTAGCCCATCCCAAAGGATGGTAATTTTAATCCCCAAGTCCTTACACATAAAACTTCACCTGCAAAGGAGCTGGGATTTAAAATGGCATCCTGCGGGCAAGCCGTCCAACTTGGCGCATCTTGCTGCAGGCCACCAGCTGACACAGCCTTACCTATAAGTCTTAAGGAACCAAATCCCTGCCACAGCCTTTCCGCAGAGTTTTATTCTTTCTTGCTTCCCAAATATCTACATGGGGCAGACAACTAAATTCAGGTATATACCCTTCAAATTCGTAATCTATTCCTCTGAAGAAGTAAAGTCATACTTGGCTACTTGACTATAGTAGTGTTTTGTAGGTTCTTGTCTGCAGGAAGGAAGAACACATGAGAGAGGACTCCTCAAAGTCAGTGAGACTTGATTCATTTCAATTCATTCTTGAAATCAGCAAAAATGTAAAAGCATAAAAACCAGAAAGTATTCTCATGATCTGAAGCCTGCTGACACCACTTCTGAAACAAAACAGTCTGAATTGTTTGGTGAGGTAGGGTAAAGGAAATTAGCTACCAGTGATCACATTAACTTTGTTCTGATAAAAGCAACCTACATAAAATGTGGAAAAAAAACCATGTTGCTATCATCAATAATGAACCTTTTCAGGCTTTTCTTATTCAGTAGAGCTACATTTCAGCAGCTGTAAACCAATTAAAAGAATGCTCCTTTCATTTCAAGCAACTGTATGAGCATCGCATATTGCACCCTTTCCATCACAGAGTATGTAAGGCTGACAGAGACTTCAGGTGGTCATCTGATCCAAGCCCCTGTTCAAAGGGAAGATAACCATCTATTTCCAGTTCTTTGGTTTCTGACTAGTAATAACTGCATTTTTCTAGCCCCTCTTCTTGTATTGAGCTGCAGTCAACTCCAGTGTCAGTCTAAAAACTCTTGCACACAGAGCACATTAACTGGGGGGAGGGGGGGGAAAGAATAGTCAGTAGCTTATAATGCAAGTGTGTTGTGATAATTTAACAGGGAGAAAACATTATATTCTGCCATTTGTGCACTGGCAGAACTCCTCAGCAATGAGCAGCCAATTCTACACCCCCCTTTTTAACATCAAAGTGACTTTGAGGAAACAGCACTAATGATTCCCATGGTGAATGCCAGCATTTGAGCTATTCAGGGAAATATAAAGAAGGAAAAAAATCTTTCTAAAAATCTAAGATTCATTCTACTTCCTCCCTCTACCCCCCAAAAAAGTTATCATTCAAAAAGTGATTCTTGGGGCCCACAAGGCATATTTTGAGAGACACTATGGACAGGATCTGAATTTTTACTCCAGGCTAATGACAGTGTGTTGCTGACACTTTAGAAGTACCTTTACAGTAACTACAGAAGACGTATTTTAGGAATTTACTGAGTCTCTAAAGTAACATCTTCTCAGGGTAAGAAAAAATGAAAGAATCATTTTCTGCATAGCTGCAGTAGACATCATAAAATGATAATTTAAAATAACCTTTCCAGAAGTACTTAAATGATCCAAAAGTCTGAGCACCACTTTCTTTTCAGTGTCTTAAATACCCATTTCTTTGTCCCCTGATAAGCTGAAGTTGAACTTCAACCAACAGTTCATTAACAACTGAAAAATGAGCAAAACTGCTTGATTTTAATTAAAATATTATTTCATAGTTGATTTAATTTCAAAAATGTAAAGTCTGGTTTGGATTGATTTACTGTGTGGTGGTATCATATGACAAGTATTTTTTCAAGTGTGTAATTGAAACAGTCAAATAAACACAGATAAGATGCTTCCAAATTGGCTGCAATGCTGAAGAGACTACTGGCAAAGAAGATCCCCTCTGTCTTTGCTTTCTATTGTACCTGTCAGTTGTTCTGTGTAATTCACTGTTAAAGCATTTTAACGTGTTTCAGCTGCTGAAATAGTAAGCATTCTCACTCTGCCAAAACAATATGGAATTCAAAAATTCAAAGGATTTTTTCAAAAACAGAAAATGCAGTTTCAGTTCATTTGTCATCTGCAACAATAAAGGCAAAAACTTCCCTGGGAAATATATCTGCAGGCACACAAATGCGTGTCAAAACTACCATTGCCATTGTACGTAAAAATACTTTCCCATATGAACAGCAAAACTTAAGATACTGCAGGCAACCTTAAAAACCAACAAACAAAAAAAAATCCAAAACCAAAATAAAACAAAAAACAGTTTTGCCTTTTTCACTTCATTACTTCTTACCAGGACAATTCTATAGCTTTTTAAGAGGAAGTGGAAGAAAGTGGTTCTGATCCAAAGAGAACTAATTTTTTTCAAATTTACAAGTTACTGTAACGTATGAGGTCTGTATGACTTCATTTTCACTCCCTGAAGTTATATGTGAGTCTTATCTCAGTTAAACTAAATATTCATATAAACCTGAGCATCTCTCTGCCTCAGTTCCACATCTGTAAGCAAGCAGGAACAATATTTCCAACACAAAGGAATATGCATATTCCTGGTGTCCATATGTTTATATATAGCCTTAGCAAAACAAAATAAATGCATGAAATAAAGGACACGCAAATGTGGAAGAAAAATACTGAACAAGACATTTTTGTTCTGCTTCTAGGTAGAAACAATGAAGATATTTTTGGTCCAAACACATCATTCTGTTCCAATACATTACTTTATTCTATTTTATGAAAATTGAATGACCAGAACATAATTAATGGTAGAAACTCTTTCTGTTTAACAAATTGAAATACTTTGAATACTAACTAACCATGTGTAAAGCTCATCAATATTAATGAAACTTTCTGAAATGTATCATTTATTCTTGATGGATAGAATGGATGTTAATTGGAAATAAGTCTAATAAGGACTTAGGATAAGGAAGAGCACAAAAACAACTAGGAAAAAATTCACAGTTGTGTTCAAGAGATTTAGGGGCCCAAATTCCATCTTAAAACCATGAAATTTCTGAAAATCTCTGTCACCTATCCTCACTGTGAATGCCCAAATAACCTTATAAAAGTGGTCTTCAGCAACAAAAACCAGGATTCCCACTTGTTTACAGTAAGACACAAGTTTGCACATGCAAGATCTCAAACTAACCAGAAAAATAGAAAAGCAAAGCCAGACTCTCAAATTAGATGGTGGAAAAAAAAGTCACCGTGTTGAAAGAAGAGAATATTAGAGCTCTTACCTCCTAAAACCCACTGTAGAACTACTTAGAGATATCTGTGTTGGTTTCACAGTCCTAAAGTTTATTACGGGGAGACGTTAAATCATGTAAAAAGTGAGCCATGCTTTGATTGTAAGAAGTTGGTGCTACATGTCCTTGCCTCACAATTTTGCAAAAGAACAAACACCTCTTTTGCACCAAGAAAACAAAGAAAAATTAGAAAAACTGAACAGATGTAAAAAGATGCTGCAAATATACCAGAGCAGGACCACACTCAAATAATCATAAAACTAAGAGGCATAAGACTCTACCAAAATATCCCAACCAGCCTGCCTGCACTCCCCCCTCCAGCTGCCCATGTCCCAAAGACTTCTCCGTAGGCATCGCCAAAGAAGAAAAAATTTTGCTAACACGCATATGAAAATATATATCTTTTTTTTAAAAAAAAAAAATACTACCCAGAATTTTAAAAATGAAACACAAAATCAGCAGCCCACAACCTTGATATCAAGTTTTGCCTGATGAAACAAGCAGGTTGTTATCCTCATTAAGAATAAGCAATTCATTTGTGTGTCTTCAGGTGCAGTCCTTGAACACTGATGTAGGACACTATGTTATTGGCAAAGGCAGTGTATTACCATAACAATTATTTATACAATGCTTCACATAGTAAAATACAATAGAAGTCATCTAACATTGTAACATTATGTGAATTACTTGAGCGACAACTTCAGATTATTCTGCAATGTGGTGGACTGACTTTTCAAATACTTATTAACACAGTTTTGTCATTAAGTAATTGCCAGTGGATTTTTTTTTTTTTTTTACTTTTAATCTCCTTCTCTTCTCAATTGTTTATTAGATTAAATTTAAGAAGGGTGAGAGAAACATGAGTCGTTAAATCACTTGAAGGTGCTTCCTGTTTATGAGGCAATAACCATTTTCTTGGGCTAATAAATTCAAGGCCCAAGGCTGAACATTTATTAGCCCAAGATACAGTTATTGTTAAGTTAATTGGAAGCACCCTGAAGTTGTTATTATAATGAAACTTCTAATGATTAAATATTTGGGAGAAATAATCTGTTTTTAAAGTATGTGAAGATTTTTTTTTGCTTTTTTTGTTTTTGTTTTAAATTTTAAATTACAAACTGAGGAGTTTGGGCAACTCTACTGTTCTTTATGAGTTCTAGCACTGAAGGAAAGGAATTTTATCTGATCCAAATTGTGAAGCCAGTAATGCACATATTTGACATGAAGTGGTTCCTGATTTTTTTACTGACTTGCTACAACTCTCTCACAATCCCCAACCTAGAGCCAAACAGGAAACTGTTGAAGACCAAGGAGCTCCTATCCTTTGCGTGCAAATTGCTGAGTGTTTGCAAACCTGCCTGACTGCAGCGTGAGCTCCAGCTGGGAGGAATTACACCCATGGACAGTTAATGCCCCAAGTACAGGAGAAGTTGCAGTAACTACTGAGCTGTATCAAAACAGAAATTCCAGTATCAGAGCGATCTGTGAACCACCCAAAGCAAAAACTGAAGCAAATTTAGCCCAATAAGTACATGAAAAAAATTCCTGTTGATGAAGGCATGAATTTCAGTGGCTAACTTGCATTTCATTGGCTTTTTCAGAGGCAGCTTATGGAATGAGGATCCCTAAAGCAGGTAGATGCTACAAATTTATAGACAAATTTATACTGCAATAACAAGAGGTCTACTGAAGCTTCAGCAGTCCTCCTTGGTGTTCCTATGAAGCAGATCCTAAATCCATCACACGGGGAGCGCACCTCCCCATCGCCTCCAGCAGCTGGCCAGCTCAGTAAGCCAGAGCTAAAGCAAGGCTGTGCAGATGAGTGTATTATTTCAATCCAATTTACTATGTAACACTCACAATAAGCAGAATGACAAGCTGTGGCCCAATTTTTTTGTGCAAGGGTTTAATGGGGAGGTCATTTGAATTTCCCTCAGTAAGGCAGCAAGGATGATGAAACAACCTTATAAAAAAAAAATCTCACTTGTGGGGCAGAAATACGTACTGAGAACCAGCTGAAAGGAGAGTAACAAATGTAAAAAGAGAGTCAAAAAGAGAAACTCACCCTTTGACAGGCAGACTTGGCTTCCTCCTTCTTGACTTAGCTCACATTTGGTTCCCAAAGCATCAATGAATCTAGCTGGTATCATTCCACTATCATTTGCCTTCAATACCATCTCTTTGAGAGACAACTGTGTTTAGAGTATTCCTTGTGTCTTTTCCTCAAAGCTCTGGGGGAAACAATGCACAAAGCCAACTTCTCAAGTAATGAAATGCACAGTTTTCTGTGCTGCTATGCTGATACATAACAGCTAATGTCCCGCCAGCTTGCAAATGGTGGGAAATCCTCCTGAAAAAAAGCTCTGATGACATCTCCTCGCACATCATTGTCAGTCATTTATTTTTAGACAATAGCCATTTCCCACTGAATGGTATTTTAAACAGATCTGTTCCGGAATGTGGGACAATGATAATTAGTGTGCCAAGCAGCTAGAATAAGTTTTAAATTGGTAGTGGCCTGGATGAGATTATCAACAAGTTATTCATTGCAACAGCAGCAGGGAAAAGACTTTGGAAGCTGTCAGTGGAAACACCAATCGCAGGAAATATGAGTAGGCGTACTGTTAATACTGAAAGTTTATGAAACTTCATAGTCATTTCGAGGAATGCAAGCAAGGGTGGACTACACACAGCTATGGACAAATATGTGTCCATAAATACTATTTCCATTCCATTTAAAGCAAGGACAACCTTTTCCATTTACTTCAGTAAACACTGGATCTGATATAAAGTGATCTGGCTAAAAGGCATGTAAATGCAGCTGTCGTTTTGAAAATCATGGATACAACTGATTTGCCATTTGGGCAGCTGAAATTAATTTGCCTTGCTGCTGTACCCTTGCACAGCCCACACACTCCACTATAAGTATCTATTCCTGACACCATAACAAAGCAACTGTTACAACAATTTTAGCAGTTCTTATTAAGAGATGCATATATAAATAAACTTTAAAGCTTATAACATCCATGGGTGAGCCTCAGAATATGAATTTTTCAAACAACTCCATCTATTTGGTTTCATAATCTAATGCATTCATATAAGCACACTCCACATTATCCTGTATATCCAGATTTATTTTTTTCTTCAGGCTTTTCTATTTTTCCTCATATAATCACTTCTAAGAAAGCATTATCAATCTTTAGCTTGATTCACACTTTGCAAAAAGTTAAATATTTGATGGAGCTCAGATCCTGGGAAATAAAACATACAAATTCACTGTTTCTTCTTAGTTCGACTACAAAAAATATGATTTATACTCGTTTCACTACAGAAAAGGTTTGTAGGCCCAGTGAAGGAGGCAAAAAGAGATAGTACCATCTTGTTAAGTGCATCAGTGTAAGGTGGTGTTTGTACAGGAAGGAGACCTGGGTACTCTGCAGCTCCCCAAACCCAGCGCATGAAGTCTAGGCACTGGAGAACACCAAAATTAAGGAGGTATTTGAAAAGTCTTATAATAACAATAGGTCTTTTATTTCTTATTACTTAACACAGTCAGCTTGTTGTATGTGAACCAGGAAGCTAGATCTGCAATCTTAATACATTTCTTTTCTCAAAGACTTCCTCAAAATATCAGAAAGCAGCTTAACCTTGAAAATACTGCTTAGCTCACACACACAAAAAAAGTAGTTTATTCAGAAAATGGTAATTAATTTTCTACAGAGGCTGAAATCACTCTGCCTAAAGCAAAATTCTTCTGACATTATTAAATGTCACAGTGCAGTTAAAGCACAATTATAAACTAATTCACAGAATAAATCTCATTAGTTTCCTGAGGCCTTATGAATAAACTAAAAGAAAAAATGTTACCATATTTGACTCTCATCTCAGCTTTCCTAAACAGATATACAACCAAAAAGCATAACATATTAATAATTACAGATGATCAAAACCAGAGAGTTTGGAGAAACAGCAATTCTGTGCATATGCTGCATGAGAGCAATGGAAAAGTGCTCTACCTTTTCTCCAGTGCTAACCTGTAAGATACCATCTAGAAACGAAAAATAAAAAATGAAAAATGACAACTTGAGCATACCCCAGGCTACACGCTACATTCAGCAGAGGGTGTCACCCCTGCTCCTGAAGCTGCAAAACTGAGTTAGTTCACTGCTGGAATCCAGAAAAACAAGCTTCTTCTCTCACTGACAGCTCAGAAAACAACTGCATTTGAAACAAGCAGTGATTGCAAATAAGTTGATGGAAAAAGTTTTTCATCAGTTAAACTAAAATATTTCAGTATTTGGATTTTTTTTTTTTTTGAAGAAAGATGTCATAAAACCAATAAAGATTTGTGAAGCACTTCTATTTTAGCTGTCTATAGTTCTGTTAGAACTTCTTCAGATTTATCTGTCTTACACTCCTCACGGGGATGCAGCCAAGCAAGGACTGGATGGTCTAAGTGCTGGGAGGAAAAAATACCTTAGTTATTCCTATTCCCTTCCTTGTGCTCTGTGTATAGCTTTCACCTCCACACTAAGGCAATGAGGTCAAAATTTTCCATGGGGACACATGCTGGGCTGAATCCAGATTGTTATCTACTTAATAGATAAATTAAATTCTGCTGAATAATTAGGATGATGAAAAGTGGCCACTAAAGGCAAAACTTGCCCAGCTGAGCTGATGACAAGGGATTTATTCTCTTAAAATCTTTTGGTCTGACTTGTGTAAAAACCTTTTATGAGCTAACTAACATGAAGAAAACACATTTACTAGAAAATTCAAGAAGGGTAAATGCATACAATCTCCCTGTTGGATTTGGTTTCAAAGGAGTAATTTCCTCCTACTCGGTAGCAGATACACATGCATGGTTGTCTCTCTTTGTTTAAATAGGGATGAACCTTCTGGGCCTGGGAATTTGGCTTTGATTCAATTACAGCTGAAGGCTAAGCAGCTTATCCACAGCTTAGCTGAAGCAGAAACCCAACTGGCCCATAAAGCTCAGATGATGACTGAAATTTAGAGTAGAAAGCATGGATCCGAAATTTGGTTCAATCCACTGAAAAGACAAAGGGCAATCAGAAATTATGAGGACTCTTTGTCCTTTTGTTTGCTGCTCCCCCCTTGATTCATGCGGGTCTAGTTAAGAGATCTGCTGCTGTCATAGTTCTTTAAGTGAAAAAAGACTTCACCATCTAGAAGGAAAAACCATGTCCTGCGGGCTAAAACACAGGAATGGTGTTCAGAATATGGGATCTGGGTTACCAGCCTGCGTCACAGGCTGCACAGAGATACGGCTCAAACTCAGTTCTGCAATTCCAATTCTGCACAAAAACTCAGTATTTGACTCAAAAGTATTACTCAATATTTTCTTCCAAAGATGTTCTAAAGAACTACTGATATCCGTACACTACTTGAATACTACAAAAATGGGAACTGCCTATGAAAGTAGATAAACAAAAATGAAGCACTTCTAATTTCACTCTGTGTAAAAGGAAGAGTGAACCTGTCAGATCTTCACAAAGCACTGATAACCACAGAAAAAAATTTGGATTTTAACACAACAGTGGCAACTTACAGCAGCAGAGAACCTGACTGATCACATAAGAACAACTGCGGAGGACTTTTAAAGAGCTCTGCAGTTAAGTTCAAAATCAAATTTCTAATTATGGAGTCATCATAAACAACTAGCACCTGAAAACATAATGCAAAACAAATTGAAAAATGGTGGAAGAGTTCACTAAATAAGGAGTGTGCAAAAGTAACATACTGCAGTAAGAGAACGTGCTTAATACCTTACGATTACATGGAATAGTGACATTTATTTTTGCACCATCTTAAAAGTGTTCTTTACATCAAAATCAAATTCAAAGGTTTCCTTTTCTAGTTTTTGTCTCTGTGTATGTGTGTGTGTTTTCCCCTATACTGCTACGGTCAGTGTATTATACTTAGTTGACTGCAAAACTAAAAATATGACATAATTGGAAGCAATCACAACATTTGCTTAAATCACGTTGGATTTGAAAGGGAGAAGAAATATAAACAAGCATTATTAAATGAACTGAGACTACAGTCTCCTGTGACATCTTAGCTGCCAGCTTTTTTTTCCAGTCTCCTAATGCATGGATAATTTTAGGGATAGAAAACTGAATCAAGAGGTTTAAAACCTTAAAACCTTGTTGTTTTTGTTTGTTTTTTTGTTTTGATTTAAACATTCAATTATTCTGTTAAAGGAAATAATAGTAATAATAATAATAGGACAGAACAAAACTTAGTGAGGACTTAAACGTTTTTCTTTTTCCACAAAGGAAGGAGATAAATGGGTGCTCCAAGACCGATATCCTGAAAAAAACCATAACTAAAAGACCGAAGAAACATGTCCACACTTAGGCCTGGACTCAACTCATCTAAATTAGGAAACTGCATGTGATAAATTCACTCAACAGCAGATGATGAGGCAGGCAATTCCCAGGCAAGTCAGATCTGATGTAGGAGCATATTAAGCAAGGCTGACTACATTAATGCCTAATATTAGATGGGATGAATTTAATCTTAGCGCTTTTCTGGTGCAACCAATTTTAGTGACTTGAGAAATCGGTTATAATTCAGCCCATGGTGCAATTGTTTCATGGATGAAGCTGCAGATCCAGTTTAACTCAGTGGGACTGTTGCAATCATCTTTAAGTAGGTGGATGGATCTTATGAATCAAAATCTAATCGTTTTAGCGACGTTACAAAAAATAAGAAAAATGTACTTTGTGACGGAGGGAAGCAAGTGCAATCTTGGAAAGTTACTAAAACAAGGGGGGAACTGCATTTGTTTGTATTCCATTCGTACTGTGGTAATTATCTCTGCAGATTTCGTGATAAGTCTCTTGGAAGGAGTCACTGAGAGCTGTAACACATTATTCAGTAAATGTCACTTTGTGGGAATGGAAGCAGTGTTCATTAGAGAGCCATAAGCAGACTTTTTACAATGAAATTGTAAGGAAGTAGGCTGATCTGATGTTTGCAGAAGGAATACTAATTTTCCCGCTGTCTCTGGAAAAATCTGCTGTTTTCAAGAAGAGTTTTCTAAACCAATAAATCCTATGCCAGCAAGTGGCCCAGTAAAGATGCACAGATCTTAGTAACTCATCATAATCCTTTGCAATTCCTTCCAAAACATAACCTGCTTATAAGGATTCATGATTCTTGTGTTCCACAAAAATACTCCCAATCAACCTGAATGGAGGGACCCAAGGGTTTTTTTGGCTATGCAACTGAGATAAAAGACAGTGATTCACACACTTCATAGACCTGTGCTGCAGCAGGTGCAACAGTCCTAGTGCACAGCAACACAGCTGCTAGAGGGACTGTTTCCTCAAATTTACACCTATACAACTCAAGTCTTGTGTCATCCCACCCCACCAGCTCCAAGGGCAAGATGGTCATTAGGCATGAAGTTGCCAGATGGGGCTCACAATGCTTGGAAGCTGTGCTGTCCCTGTTGTGATTTCAGATCTGGAATTCCATCCATAAGTTGAATGCCTCTGGTGACATGGCATGGGGTTTTCTGTGCTCCCTACCCCAAAAGGCAACTGAGAGGATGTGGAAAAGGTCTATATTTCATAAAATTAGACCCTATTAGAGCCAATCTTGCAAAATTTTTCCTGTGTTTTAGGCACCTACAACCCAGCTCTCTGGAAAAGAGACAGAAAAGTACAGCTAGATCTTTTCTCCTACCAACCACCCCTCACGTACTTTCATGCTACCACATAAGCTGTGCCTAACCACTTAGGAGACATAATATTTATTACATATTTATTATATTTATTTATTTACACAATACATTATATTTATTTATTTACACAATATTTGCACTTCCTTAACAATACTGTGTTAAAGAAGATGTGCTGTTGTTGGTACGATAGGTCATTCCCACTAGTTTGTCTGTTCCTGTACAGGAATGAAAGAGCTATACTGGAATATGTACAGACTGGCCTGATTTGTGTCCATGCTAGTAATTTCACTCATATTAATGTATCTTTATGCGAGATGAAACAAAAAACAGAGAGATGAAGAAAACCTCCTTTTATCCTAAAAACATAAGATAAGTGACAATCTGGGAAGTAAACCAGCCTCAGATGATAATCCGGACTGAACAAAGGATTCTCAGTATCACAGGGAAAATAAAAATCTGCCTTGAGCTGCAAAGTTACAAGAAAGAAATTTAGTTTAACTCAAATCCATGCTTTAAAAAGTTTTTTTTTTTTCCCTATAGATTTCAAGTCTAATGGGGGACTGGTTAATTGATTTTCTGATCCACAAAGAGAAGAAGGGCAACAAGCTGATCCTTAACTGACACAGGAAGGCCGATGGCAAGTGGAAGGGTAACTAATTTATCTTCAAAGTCAACACGGTTTCATGCTCTGGGAAAAGTACATAATTAACACTGCGAGGCGAGCTCCACCACGCTGCATCAAGCAACACTATCGATGCTCCTGTCCTACAGGTGTAAATCAGATTTGGAATTGGAGTTGACAGGACAGGCTCTTAGTTGATGTAAAGCAGCCCAGCTCCATGGCTGGAGCCCACTGGCATCAGTGGAGCACCTGGACCCAAAATTGCAGGCAGACAGTGAGCCCTGCAAACAGGTCAGGGTAGCTGCACCTCAGCAATTAGGCAAGGTTTTCTCTCTTGCAAAAATTATTCCAACCATTAGCTGAACTTAAGTCAGCTCTCCCATAAATAATTTTGTTAATAAGCAGATGTTAATTATATTAACTAGGCTTTTATTATTATTATTTCTTAAGTTTGTTAACAGTTAAATGCATCAAGGTCAGAGGTGTACCAAACAAATGATGCCTGGAGGACATAACTCAGAAGTCAATGGTGCTTGGAGACTAATAATTAAGGCCTGATCTTTTGCATATCAGACACTTTGAACAGCAACAGTCCACAATTTTTCTCATCTTTAAATAAAGGGATTAACTTCCCAAACCGTATCCAAGGAGCCTTACAAAATGAGAGCATCACTGTTAGCTACATTCTGGGAAGTTTGGGGGAAAGTTATCTGCTGATGTAACTATAGCACTTAAGGACAGCACGTAGTTTAAGAAAGAAAATACATGCATTAAGTACGTTTTATCCCCAAACTTTTATAAACTAGAGTATAAATGCTATACAAGGTGCTCTTCTTAGAGGTAGGCTTACAAGTCTTCCATGAACCACAATATAACATGGAGTAGTGCTTAACACATACCTCAGATACAGCATCAGTGTAGTCTGAGGCTTGACCTCTGTATAAGAGCCATGGGACAAGTCCTCAAACACACACTTTCTGCAACATAAATAAAGGAATTTTTAGCATGCAGGGAAGCTGTGAGTAATAGAGCAGAAACTAAAATGCCTGTGTGTGGTAAATATCCATGCTGGCCATTAGCAAAGGCAAATAAAGCTGTTCTTTCAAAATGATCACTGTGGAACAGAAGCATAACCACACTGGAGTATAGTCAAAGCTTTGTGCATAATAAACTATTTTTGGCTTGCTTGAACAAGAGAAGTTATGGCTGAACCTCTGAGTTTTTTCAAATAAGAAATGCACTTTTTGTTTTCCATATGTGCATGGATAAAGTGTGTAACTAACAACATGAAGAGAACGTTACCCAGTGAATCACCAGCATCATTTACTGCATTTCTTATCAGGAGCCTGACTTAAAACTGAAGAGAATGTGTTTGTACACATACACACAAAATGTGCGTTTATACACACCTACACACGTTTTAAAACACATGGGTTAATATCTGTTGCACATACAGTTCTACACATGCAGAATCTCACTGCTTTCAGTCAGAATTTCTGAAGTTGGAGCAGCAATGCACTAAGACCAGAATGGAGACAAGGTTTAACCCCAAGAAGGTGATAGTTGGCTATATAGGAAGCACATGATGTGTCATCCCCGTTGCATGACAGCTCTTCACCAAGAAAAGTGACATTTTTCTACTATATGGGGGGGTGGAACCACACATTTAAAGCTTTGGGCAAACAATAGCGCACAAAACCTTGATGCTAATTATTTACTAGCCACTAATGAGATTGAAGCTGCAACTTGAAGGCAAGAATGGCAGAAAGCTTTGGAAGCCAGTCCTTGCACCAGGAGCTGTGCCATCCCACTGACACACCGCTGCTGGTATTAGGGCTGTGTGGCATTTTAGCAGCTAAACAGTCCACGGCCAAAGGGATTTTAGCTCAGGTCTTGGAGCCAGCAGCTCTGTTCTCATCTTTGTCCTTCTCCCAACAGCAATCTTCAGTCAGCAGCAGCACTGCTCTGGATATTCACGTGATCTGCAGAGTGTGGTGCAGTCACGGATGTGCAACCATTTGCTTTTGGCTTCAGCTACAGCTGGCCTCTGAAAGGAGGCAAGTTGCTCAATGACGTAAGTGAGAAAAGAAACAATCCCGAAGGGGCTTATTTTTGGAAACTTTGAGCTCCTTCAACTCCTTCTCTGCTTAGCTCAATACCTTGGCAGATCAAGTCCAACAGCACTACGCTTAGCTGTGTGCTTAGATTTTATGGGCTGGGCTGAAAATTATTAGAGAGTTTTCGCGTTCCCTTTCGTATATATTTGCAGTGTCTGTCTCTAATAAAGTTAATTCACAGATATAAAAAGAAAACAGAATCGGACCTATAGACTGCCACTTGCTATGGCTCAGCTTTGCTTGAGCCTTCTGTCTTTGACACTGATTCAACAAAATCACATCCCTACTTGCTAACAGTTGGCAATATACCTAAATATGCCATTATATAGCATAAATGATAAACACAAGAAGCCATGATTCAGCAATACTATCTAACCTCCCTGCGTGATACAGATCTGTCCACTTAGGAGGGGTCTTTGGACTAACTTCTAGAACTTTGTAGAAATCCAGATATTATTTTTTTAAAAAAAGTTTCTACAGAGTTTCTTTTTCCTTGTTACACTTCCATCTTCCATGTGAAAAAGTTACTTATGCAAGAGACATATCCAATACTCATTTGAAGCTTTCACTGTGTGGAAGCTAGTCCCAGAAAAGCATCAGCACTGGATATAGTCTAAGCACACACAACTGTCCGGATTCAATTTTTCAAGGATGCTTTGATTAAAAATACCAAGCTGGCCTACAGGCTTCCTTGGCAGCTTGAAACACAGGTCTGCTCCCTCCTTGCTGCACACAAATGTTATTCTTGAACTATTTATCACCAAATAGTTATATGTGGATTCTCCCAGGCAAGCATCAGACCCTGACAGCTTTTACCTGTTGTTGGCAGAAATCGGTTCCTGAGCTCTTCTCTTGCTGACGCATACCAGGCCTGCTTGATTGCTTTCTTGGAGACCAGTCTTTGAGGTGCTGAGCACGTCTGTGACTCCCCCTGAAGCCCCTGGGAAACACGCAAATTCAGAAAGCCAGCAACATTTGTTTTTTTTCTCTATCATCTTTAGCTGAGATGTCGGTCCAACACCAAGAGGTTTGGAGCACGCTGGTTCAAAATGGTAAGGAAAGTCAGCTTTTCTATATTCTGTTTTCATTCTGTTACATCTGTTTCCATGGAGAAACAATACACTGTTGGTTTCAGAACAGTCGGTTCAGCATTTTACACATGAAAAAAAGAAAAAGGAAAAAAAAAAACGTTCAGAGCTTTCAAAATATGCTCCTTTGTTATCTCAAACAACCTTAGTGGTAGCCAAGGATCTGCAGCACTCAGACAGATGTGCATTTCAGCATAGAGCAGCTTGCACATTTTCAAGCTGCTGGTTTCCATCTGATTTAATATTCAGATTCGTTGGCATAGTCCAGCAGCTGAAAATGAAGGCCTTCCAGAAACTCGACTTTTCAACTCATCATACAATTGTTCATGTGCAACAAAACAGAAAAAGCATATGGGGCAGGCACACCAGTGCTCTGGGAGTAATTTCCCTCTCTACTTTTCTGAAATGCAACTGGAAAACATTTTGAAAAACAGGTTTTTGAAAAAGAAAGCTAAACAAAGTTTTATCTATCACTTGTCACATGTGCTAACAAGGAAGCACACACTCCAGAAAAGGGCTGTGCTGAACTTTGTACAGCTGTGAGGAAAGCCGATCTGCTCAGAGCAAGGAAGAAATTCTGTACACTCAAATTCCTCTAATTACAAAAGCATTACATCAGCCCCAAGTTGGATTCAGAATTTAAAGGTTATCCTGAACATAGCCATATGTGAGTCAAATTTTACCATGAACATGTATGATGGTATCAGTTTTATTCAGGGTGACATTTTTCACTACACTATAGTAATTAGATTAAGTTTTGGGATACAGCTGTCTCATACAATTGAAAATTCTCCCTAAGCTGTCATTTACAGAAGGCAGTCCTCCATATTTCCCATGTGGTCCTTTATGCTTGTAATTTGAATAAATAACGTTCCTAAACTTACTTTTAGCCACAAAGCAGTTTGAAAATTATCACTCTGATCATGATAAGTCTGTCCTGATTCTAACGAGTTGTCAAGATTTTGAAACTGACAGCGAAAGGAAGGTCATTAGTGAGGGCAAGGAGATAAAAAGCTGAGGAACAGATTTTCATGTTGGCAGGAAGAGGAGAAAAATCAGACATTCTCTCTCCTGTTCTTCTCCATGCTGTGAAAATATTTCTTTGAGTCTTTCCAGAAGGTGTTGGCAAAATACTAAGGCTCGGATAGAATGGAAAGGGAAAGATCTACAGGTATCAGGTGCACCTGCTTTCTGCCCAGAAGTTAATATTTTATGATAATAAAGGATTATCTCTGTATTAAAGGTAGAAAAGAACAGAGATGCTATACAAACAAAGTGAAAAGACAGAAGCACTCTGGTCCACACTTATGGTCCATGTTTTACTAAAATTTTACCAAATGTTCAGGCAAAGACTTTGTCATGTAAACCAAGCCTAAATGGTTTCCCCAAGGTAGCACAAAAAGTTGGCAATAACACAGAGATCTGAAACCTAATTGAAAAGCCCAGTACTAGCTCATGTCTTATTTCCCTGATACAGAAACCAGGCTGCCCACAGATTGATTTAGCAACACATATCTTTATCCTTTCGGAATAAACCAAAAGTTGCTGCTGTCAGTGAACTCTGACATTAAATGCTGAAATGAATGTTTCACCTTACGCGAGGCAGAGCCTCCCAAACAGCTCTATAAAGAGCAAAGACAACAGCTGCTAGCTTGCGCTCTCTATGGTGTACTATAACTAAAGACTTTCTCCCTGACAGCATGCAGCAAGTGTCATTATATTACTTCGTGCAGCTGAACACTGTAGATATAAAGAACCTAAGACACATCCTTCAGAATCATATTACAGATAAATAAATAGCCTTTGACATTCCCTGTTCCTCTTACACTTCAAAAGACAGGCTGAACGTTGGAGCATTATGAATTATCCTAGAGATGTTCAAGCTAATCTAATAGGAATAATCTCTTTATTATAATGCACACAGCTCCAACCCATCAACCGTAGAGTGGCTGCATGACAAGGTTGCTCCCTTGGGTACTGTAACGGCTAAGCCCCAGTGTGTGCTTCAAGCAAACTTGTTGACTAATATATTATGCATCATATCTCAGGAAGAAACTGTATTCCCAGTGGACCCTACACTTAAAAAGAATGAGTAGGAAGACAGTCTATGTGTCACCTCTATGAAGTAGGTGTTGAAGAGGAACAATAAACCAGAAGAGCTTTTTTATAGCAGACAGGATCAAAAGAGAAGATGACAAAAGTGAGTAAGGGATAAGAAAAAGAGACAACAGAACCTGTCTCTGCAATCCATACCATGGGTTGAAGTCCTTTGGTTAGATTGCCTCCCTGGCTGATTACAGGTTAATTCTCAGTTTTTACACTGTTGGGCCTGTATAAACAACTTCCACCCACTTTAGGGCCAGTCCCATGCATATAGGTCTTAGTGAGATAAAGATAAAAACTTCTCTGGACATTCTGCTAGGGGTATGGCTCAGACTGCTTCAACAAATCACGACATAAAAAAACATTTTTTAAACCAGAGATGGAGCCGATACCTGGAGAGATTAAGGAACTTGTTCAAGGTCACAGAGCTTGGAATAGACTCCCCACCATCACATCCCTAGCCAACAGGCTGTGCTGGAGGAAAAAAAAAAAAAAAAAAAAAAAAAAAAAAAAAAAAAAAAAAAAAAAAGTAGACCTTTTCTGCCCTATTTAAGTCTGTGACTTTGCACTACACCTAAATTCCCCTTTGCCTCATTTATTTGAAAAGTGGCTACTTCCCAGAGATGTTAAACCTATTTCTATGCTGGGAAAAGATAAACCCTGTGTACAGAGGTCCATCATGCCACAAAACATCAACTAATTACCTTTTGGAACAAGAACCACTCTGCTAGGTAAGAAATCATGCATAGGACCTCAAAACCATTACATTTAGTCTGAGCATCCCTCTGATTAACACTTGGGCAGCTTCTTCTCGTTTTCCTTACTTGGTTTCCTTACTGGAAGACTTGTGATCTGAAATGAGGATATGTTAGTATCCCAAGACCTATTTCTGAACCTAGTTACAGTCTTAAAAATCTTTGAAGGCTTACATTCCAGACTAGGCAGACTATGCAAACCAGACTAGGCAAAACGTTGGGAGCTGATTCATACTTGCTATCATTTCCTAACTTTTTTTTTCCTTTTTCATTTCTATAAGTTACTTTTTCATTGCTTTTTTTCTATGGAGACAGGTTTCTCAGTGGATTTTTTTTATCTTTCCTCTCAGAGCTCTGGGAATACACATGAGACCTCACATCAGCACATGGATTTGATAAAATGAAATGTAAGAAACAAATTTCCATACTTTCACACCATCTGCTTTTATGGGACATCAATTAAAAAGCACAGAATGCAGCATCGTATGGTAGGGACCAAACTTCTGTTCCAACACAATATTTTACAGAAATGTATCCATCTCTTTTTTCCTCTCCAAAGAGGTAGGGGGAAGAAGTAGAACATATGTAAATACCAAAAATACTGATAAGTTTCTCATGTGAGGTTTGATGTTTGGAATAAGACTATATTTAGACCAACACAATTTAGTAGTTGGCTTCTTCCCAAAAACAATGAATCAGGTATTTTACTGCTTCTCTTCTTTAATGGTACTGTAAAACTACTGACAAGTACAGCCTGGAAGAGCCTGAAGCAGAAAAGGTGCAAGCAGTGAAAGGATTCATCTATCAACATGCATTGCTCAAAGCCTCACACAAGTATTGCTCCAAATGCTAACTTTAAATGCTAAATGAACGGAAGAAACATTTGGCCTTTGGATTTTGAAGATATTTGTTTTAAGGCCCTCAATTCTGATCACTCTGAGTGAACACAATATAATTCACACACTTGACTCCGAGCTGTAATGCACACGTCCTTCTGATGGCAGAACTCCCTGTATTTTTGATATTTGTAGCAATAGTACACAGCTACAATGGCTTTTCACCTTCACAGGACAATTTTGACATCTAGCAGAAGAAGTGTTTATAAACAAACAACAGCAACAACAAAAAAACACCTAAAATTTTTGCATACTCCATGGATCCATGAACATATATGGAGAGATAACAGGGGCATTTCTGCATGTATGTGCTTTAGGAATAGTAGGCAGAAAAATGCCAGAGACACCAAGAAATTGAGGCTAGGTACTTTTTATCTTTCAAGAACGTAAGCATTGAAGAAGCATAGGAACACACAATTTCAATGTAAATTTCATGGCTGAGGCCTTCAGGTATTTTAAAATCTTAGTCTAGTTGGCTTGGTGATATGAAACAAATTGCGTAGCAGAGCTCTGGGTTTGCTGTCAGAAATCAAGTGCCAATTTACTGCCTAAATCATGAAATCAACACTTCCTCTAGTGCTGGGCATAATCAGACTTACATTGTTTTCATCTTTATTAAATGCTAGCTCCAGAGGACTGAAAATGCAGAGACAGTGTCTTCTTCTGGAGTTCACGTAGTTCATGAGATCTAAGGATCAAATAGCTGATGAACAGACAAAACAACATGAATGGACTCAGACAAAAACTATCAAATACAAGGGGATCAGATAAATCCAGAGAACGAACAATCTGATGTCAAAACCTTCTCTTACGATGAACCTATTCACTCTGGCAAGAATGACTTGTAAAACCTATTCTCATTCGTCTGATCAACCTTCACTTCCATATGAAAGCCTTAAGAAAAAAAAAAAAAAAAGAAGTGATCTAAACTATCCAAAGCAAATCTGCAATAATTTAAGCATAATTTTTACCCTGAAGGAATGGGATGGATAAAGACTCAGCAATAAATAAATAAATAAAGCGTACGGGATGATTATTGATTTTACTGAAGCACATTGACTGAGGGGGTCGTCATCTATGCACATCGCACTAGGATAGAGTGTTAGATGTCATGAGCTGGTATTCGGATTGCACGTCCCCCGAGAAAAGGGCACTGGGTTCTGCCAGGTCCATACTGCAAATACCAATATCCCTCCTCCATAGCTTGCAAAGGTTGACAAAAATTAGAGGTGAAGTCTGAAGAAAAATAGGTTGCCCCTGAAGGCTGGCAGTGTAAGTGAAACAAAGAGTGCTCAAGATCAGAAAGGATAAAATTACACCAGGTTTCTGCAAAGCCAAGTGTATTAAAGGTGCTGGGAGGATAGGCATGGAGCTGGAGAGCAGACAGTACAGAAATGTTTAAACAACTGGGATAAACAGCACTGAGATATACAGGCACGCTGAGAACCATGTAGTTTAATTTCCTGTTAAATTATACTGTTTTATAAACAAGATTCTGTACAGTTTATCTTTTTTTTGTTAGTGGATAATAAACTGGAATGGATAGTTGGAAGATAATTAGCAAGAGCGCTTTTACAGTTAATTGGCAAGACTTATTTTACTCTGCACAATGCCAGGTGCTGTCTGAAGTGCTCATCTTCTAAGGC
>VXAL01004409.1:37866-67942 GCA_013399475.1 Chauna torquata
AGAGAGAGAGAGAGAGACTTTAAAAAGCTCTTTATTCTCATTTTTTGATGATTTGGAGTAAAATACTGCTTGATTAGATTCATGGTTAACTCCAAAATAAAACAAATCTCCATATAAAAAACGAAACTACATAGCTATTTCTTTCTGTCCTGAATACTGAATTTTGAAGTTATAAAAATTGAATTTGGCAAACTTTTGAGTATATCCTATATACTTATGCTACTAACTTCTTAAAAAAAAAAAAAAAGAAAGAAAAAAGAACATTTATCAGGGGTGCCACCTTTCCACCATCAACTCATACACCAAATAGGTGCTTTTTATGGTAAGTACTGTGAAACCGAGCCTAAATAAGGCTTTTTGTCTCGGATGGCTTGCTTCTTGCTCCTCTCCCTCCATCAGCCTCCAGACCTCTCTCCCTCTTCCTCACACAATTAATTTTTTTCCTTGAAGTTTCCAGAGGCTTGCTGGAATTTTCTTTATCTGTCATTTTGCCTGTGATGCTCATACTACTCCCCAAAAGCACATTTTTGCAGAAGTCCTATGGACTTCAGTAGGAATAGAAATAGCTCAGATGCAGGAGACTTGGGCTGTCTCACTGCTCATATACCTGCTCTTTAAAGAACAGGGTAAAACTGAATTGAGCAGAAGGAATTTCTTCCTCTTCGAGTTTAATCTTGCAAGATTTACATAATGAGAAATAATTTCCTCCTGGGAATAAGAACAGAAGTCCACAGAACTACCACTATATATAAACATGAGCGTGGCTGGTGTCACCTCTTGGAGAGCGTTACCATCCAACTTTGAGGTGACGCTACATCTACACACTCTCCTCAGAAATGGGTTGAATCTTTTATGGAAGAATACTAGGTGCAAGAAGTTCTGGTCAACAGCCCTTTTTTCCCTTCCTCACCTTCTTTTCTTCCAGATTTTTATTTTTCCAAGTTCCTTGCACATAGGTAATTGCAGGAAATAACTCTTGGCAGAGTCATGCTGGTAATAACAACACAATCATATCAAACTGGTTTCAAATTAAAGGAAAAGAACGTTTTTTAAATATCTGATGTTTAACACAGTCTAGCAGACAAACTGTACCCTCATTTTGTGCTACATGTAAGTCAGGTGACAGAGGAGGTCAAAACCTCTTCTACAGAAGCCTACCCAGCTCGTCTATAGCTGGCAGAGTTACACTGACATATGTAAGTGGAGGATTTGACCAACATGTTTGGGTTTTGTTTTTACTGCATATGTATGGACATTGTTCAGAAGAAGAAATTTTTCATTCTGCAGCAAGGCTTAAAATGGAAAAACCCAAATCTCTGTAAACTCATGCAATATTATCAAAGTACATGATCATGTATCTATTTGCAGATCAGATTTTTAATATCAAAACTCTCTTTGAATTGCAGTAATTAGCACACAATGAGTGGGTGAAATTAGACAAACCCATAACAGAGACACAGATTTCTTTGCTAACACTACAGCTTTGCTAGGGTGAATGGGAAGTGGTAGACAATCTATCACTTTAAGTCTCCGGAAAAAAAACACAACCTCAGTCAGAAGTTATTATCAGAATCAATTCAGGAATTACTGAGTGCGATTCCAGCATGCATTTTATGAGCAGGATTAAACCATGATAGTCTGCATTGGCCTTAAAAAAAATCCAGGCCCTATGAAAGTAATCCTGCTAAGCCCCTTGGTTTCCTTGTATGGGCGAAGATAACCACATGCTTCAGTATTTACAGGATTAAGAGCCAAGGCCGTTAGATACTTCTCACCTATGATTAAAACAGATCTAAAATGCGTGTAAAAACTTCAGTAACAGCAATGGTTGAGACTGCCACCGGCTTGAGTTTGGCTCACATTCCCAAAATCTTGCAATACTTTTAGAGCTGGGTACATAATGGGAATCATTTCTCCCTCAAGAGCAATGTGCTCATGACTCTCTGAGCTTCTGATTTGCATTTAGACTGCAAGTAAAAAAATTTCCTTTGCAACAGTCATCACCCAGTTCTTCACCATATGAATATTTCTCCCCTAATTAATGTCACTTAATGTAAAATATTATTCTGTATTCCACAGAGCGGCTGTAAATTATTTACTTGTAAAACATGTTGACTTTTCATGAGTTGTTTGTACAGTAAGCATTGCACCATCTAAACTGTAGGGGGAGAGAGAAATCAATCATTTGTAATAATACCCAATAGGAGGTTTACCACATGTTATATCAATTTTTATGTCTGACACAAATAGCTGCAGCCATTACTTTGGATTTTTATTTTCTGAAGGGAATTAGAAATTCACTGTTACCTTCTGCTTCTCATATGTTGCCTTCGAACTAACACAATTTAAAGGTGTTTGGAGCCTTTTTTACCCACTAATTAAGGCAGCACATTAATAAAGCACCATTTTAGAATATTCATTAAGCATAGTCTGTAAGAAGCAAAAAAACTAATTTGTGTATGTAACTAAATGAACCCACCATGAAACAATGATAGAGCATCAAGTTAATCAAATGCTTTTAAAAAAGCACATTTAAACTTAATGCTTATTTGCTCTCTGACATATTCTGTATTACTTATTGTATCCATCAAAATTTTCGATATCACTTACAGTGAATGAATTACTTGTTATCAGTACTGATTAGTGTTGTTAGTGAAAGGTGTCTATATTAGACCACCAAAAGATACCCTTCATAAATTTCAAAGACCTATGAATGAAAAGCACAGGTTTGTTGTCTTTCCATGCTCTTCTGGTGTGTTTTTCCTTTGGGTATTTATGTTCCCCATTTTTTTTCGGAACCTACAGTAAAGATTCTTTTCCAGGTAGGATAAGCATAAACCCATCACAATAATGCTGTGGATTTAAGGATTTCCCACAATTGCAAGATGATGTTACGCTGTGCAACTGCCGACCTGTGCTGAATGATGGATCTGAGACAGTTCCTCTCACAGATATTCAGGTTGTCGGTTGCCTTGGGCAGCATTGACTATCTGGACACCTAAAAGACCACCTAAAGCTCTACTGTGACGCCTGTGTTTGACAGGTCCACTCATCAGGCACAAGAAGACTTCCTGGTGTAGGGATGAAGTTCTATTGAAGCCATTGCACCCAGGGAATGGGTCAGAGGCTTTGAATGGCAAGGAGTAAAACAAATTGTCACAGCCTCACCACAATGATTCAAGCCATCTCCTGAAACAGTAGCACACAGCATAGCGCTTACATATGCAGAAAATCTGATGCTATTTGCAAGAAGAAAACAAATCAGAAAATCTCCATTCCTCTCTCACAAGGGAATGCTGAATCCAACTCAGGGTCTTTTTCTTTCCTACTGCAGAAGAAAAACAGTGAAGAAAAATTATAAAATACCAAAGCTAGATTCTTCTCTGCTAACTTGGTTTTGCCAAAAGAATGAAGGTTTTAGGACTGCTCTTGCTGTGCTGTTGTCCTCTTCCAGACTCCAGCACAAGCCTGAGTGGTTGCAGAGTGCTGCTTAGCATCCACCCACCCAACAGCAAGAGCTCCGTTCTCCCTCAACATGCCCCATTCAAGGCACAAAATGAAGCAGAATAAAACAAATCAACAAATCCACTAACTCTCTGCCTCCTATAGGTGTCCTCTGAAGGTTGACTCTCTCTATAATGTCATGGCTTAAATGTAACCGATGTGCAATGATAAATGCAATTGAGAACCAAGGTTGAAAGCAATAGTGCATAGATCCGTCGGTAAGATGTAAACTTCCACAGCAATATTTCACCTTAATTGCAAGCCTGAATCAGAATTCACAGTGATCAATGCATAGAAAGCATCCTGCCTGCAAAGCAGTTTCTGTCTCTCACCAAAAACCTGCTCTCCACCCCCGCTGTCATTCTGCCGTACATCAGAGGTCCTATTTCAGCAAGTTCTCAAAAGCAACCAATGAACCTCGACCCATTTCACTCTGCTATTTTTTGCAGCAAAGTAATCTGTAAGCAATGAATTATGATGTGCATTAAGTTTATGACATTTAGCATACAGAGAAGCTCGCTGTCAAAATGTTTATTATAAACCTTAAACACAGAACAGATGTACAAAACTGTGACTCAGGATGAATCACCCATACTTTCTGTGCTTTGATCAATACATCTGCTTTGGTGAAATATGATAGCAACAAAAACTTGTGTGGATACTCTAACTGAAACTTCAGAACTCCAACAGAAGCTTTCCATTTATTTGGAGTAGTTTAGAAGGGTCCTCAAGTTCATACTATAGGGAAACCTATTTTCTCTGTGTCAACTGGAATACATTTAAAGCAGCTATTTATCTCCATTGATGTTTAAAGCATCATTTGATCCAAATTTCCATGACATTTTCCCCTTTTTAGAGTACCTAAGCAACTGCAGTGTAGCTAGCATTGAACCAAGAATTTGTCCGATAAATAGTAGTTTAGCCTCTGTCCTCAAAAATTAATGAACAAGCTCCCTATAAAAATCCAATCTAGTCAGAATGACACTAGATTGTTATTTTCCTACTCTTACACTGTGCTTTCTTACACTAATTTACATACCATAATAAATGATTTAGAAATCAATTTCAGCTACAGAAAGTCCAGTTTACCCATTCCTTATAAAAAACATTACAGATACTTAAGTTTCCTATTACAGCCAATTTAATTTATTGCAAAAAGAGCAATGTCATAAGATTTGGATCTATCAGAGGTACTAAGAGGTAATGGAACGTTAGAGGATATTGTGACTATGAAACATGAAGAAGGGAACGAAGTGATTTCCATTTATAGTGGAAAGTAAATATTTGAGATAATAAACTGGCCTATGTAACTAGGATTAGAATTAGAATAGAATAGAAGAAATAGAGGGATTCCATTTTTTTAAAGGCGTATTGGTTATTTATGAACATGCTATAACTACAAGTTATAAAAGGAAGAAAAATAATCTTGTGATAAAAGCTGCTTATTGGAACTAAATCTGAATTCAGATTCTGACTGCTCCTATATGAAATTGTGTAAGTTCTTTCAACTGCCTGTGCTAAAACTCCCCACCCGTAAAATGCGAACAATATTTCTTTCTTTGCCCAACTTTCATTTCTTTGGCCTATTTAAATCTGACACACACACACACACAAGACAGCTGCTTTCCACCAAGACAGAATAACAAAGTCCCTGTGTTTGGAAAAGAGTTTTGCATCTTTATTCACATTTCCTATGAAATGCTTATTAGTTTCTTCTAAAAATAAAAAGTGACAGTTTGCCTCAGTTTACTGTCATTCTCTCTATGGAGTATTTTGTTTTGTTTGCATTTTTTGTTGTTGTTGTTGTTGTTTTAATTCTCAGATAATTCCGCTAGACAAAGAGGCATGACTTTTCTAAACCTGTGCCCGATTGCACCCATTTTCCCGTGCTCTCCCAAACTTTGCATGGAAGAGGAATCTGTAACAAGCCATGGCAGATTGTCCTCCCTTCCAATGGGATGAGAATTGGGCATGCAAAAGAAGTCAGGTTAGCTAAGTATATTGGACACAGTATAGAGCCTCTGCAGGTTTTATTCACCACTGATTTTCTGTGTAAAATTTTTCAATTCCTGGATTTTATTCTGCTGACCTTGTTTATCAGTCATCTAGTTATTTTGGTTATTTGTTCTTAAGTAGATACCTTGACTTGGCTTAGAAAAAAAGATGAGTTCGCCGATGTTACCCAACACCAGGCAATTGACAAGTTATAAAAAAAATGTGATTTTAATCAAACCACAAAAACAGATTGATGCCAACAGCTGTAGCAATGAAGGGAAGCTGAAAACCATTATACAATTTACCAAGCATCAGTGAGCAGGCTACAGCTCAGTTACTGCACTCCAGCAGATGATTTTTTTCTTATGTTATAAAATTCAGTGCTTCATTGCTGATAATCCAAAAATGGCAATTTGCTTTTCTTTTCTTTAAAATTTACGTACTGAAAATGAAATGGGGCAAAAAGTCACAGAAAATAGCTAAATGCCTGGTACAGTATAATTAAGGAAACATCCTGTAAGTCTATTCTTCCTGATGGGTTTTCACTTAAATACAAAACCTTGCTTATCACAGCTAATGCTTAACCATCCTGATCAGCACTGGGCTGAAATATCAGAAAAAACTTATCTTTATGAGTTAATGCAGTACAGTCTCATATCTCAAAAATAAAACATCTGCTCTTAACTTCAGGCTTCAAAGCAGTAAGATGGGACTATTTACCCTCTTTAAAGATTTTGAAGGATTGGAATATTGGAGTTATGTTGTATTTTAACACTACTATCTTTCTGGGTTGTTACTTTGACATATGTCGGTTTGTGGCAACATTGGGCTAGGAGATGCACAAGTACAAAACAGATCAAAAAAGCAAATGAATAAGCAAAATATTTCCGTGTGTGTGTGGTTTTTGTTTTGAGGTCACACAGTTCAAAACTGATGCTAATAAGAATTTCAGGCCCTACTTCTACATCTCAACCATAAAAGCATCCCTTCTGCCTGCTGTTGATGATAACAACATTGCAGTTGCTTCAGTTCATGCAGCAAGGAAAGGACTTTGACTTCAGTGGAGTCTGAATTGTATTGAAGGTCCGCTTCACCTCTACAACTCTAAAACAAGGCACAGCCAAGCGTTACCCACTCAACATGGCACCAACAGCCCTTCTGCCAGAAGCTGGACTGCTGAGCTGTTCCACTTCACATCTACAGACCCCAGCACAGACAGAAACAGAATGTCTTTAAACATCCTAGGGCTTATGTGTAAATATTTGGGGTTTAATATCCATTTCCTGAGGAGTACAAGGGCTTTTCTGAATGGCAAGTAGGTAACAATGAATCTGAATTATGACTTAATGCTGGCTGTGGTCTGCAAAGTGCTGGAATATTGATATGGGTTTCCTCCTCTAATAATATGAGTTAATTCAGATAAGCTGATGTTAGCATCTTCTTGGCAAGCAATCCACAATCAATATATCAAAAAAAAAATAATTATTTATTTATGCAGTACAGCTTAGCATAGGAGATGAATTTTACTTCTCCACCTGCCATTTAAGTTAACATAACTCCATAATAATGCTGACATCATTATCTGAAATGCTAGTGCTTTAGCTTTTTTTTTTCTATATCACTGAAAACAATTTAGTCAATATGTTTGCTTACAGATGGCAATTTTCCAGAGTAGGCAGAGAAATTAACCTAAAGCCAAATGTCATCATGTAATTGTTTACATATTGTAAAATATCTATTTATTTTATTTGTTCTTTGTGGCCCAGCTAATTTCATCAGTGCAATTTATTGGTCCAGGCTGCAGGCAAAAATTAAGCATCTGACCAGCTACAATATTTCTCTCACAAGCATCCTTAAAATATTCTCACCCTTGACAGTTGTTTTGATTTGAGTTAATTTTTTTTTAAAGGAAGATTTTACAAAGGGCAGCTAATTGAATTGAGCCATGTGCAAGGTAGGCTCAGCAAAGATTTGAGTGACAAAGCTCAGAAGATGGCTCTTCCCACAAGGTTCCACTCTCTCTTTAAGAAAGCAAGCTCCGTTTTCCTCCCAAGCAACTATGATGGCCCTTTGCCCATCCATTAATTGCGGAGCAGAGCAGGTGGTTGAACATCAGACATGATATTTTGCTGTTGGTTAGACACTTTACGGTATGAATAGCCCAAAGTCTGCCAAGCCCACCTCATGGGCTTCATCCAAATCCCTTTTACAATCCAAAAGAGACGCAATTTTACACATTGAGTATCTAGCAGAACAGTAGCTGAAGGACTTAACTATTAAAATCATGATCTATCTACGGACATCCCATGAGCTGACAGCACAGAATTATTTCTCCTCTCTTAATAAGCAACCTTGGAGACTGCTCACCTGGAAGTCCTCCTGGGAAGCATCTTTAATTATTCAAATACTTTATCATTCCCCCTTGAAATAGCCTTCCCCATAGACTTTTGTTTTTATTTTAAATAATCACAATCATCATCTTCTTAATCTTGGCTTCTCAAATCAGTGAATTGTTTCTTTCCATTACAAATAAACACAGCCAAGCATCTTCGTGCCTGGAAAGCCCCCAGCTTCTGGTCAATAAAAGTCTTGGTAGTGACCACTGTAGTATTTTTAAAACGCAAATATGGAAGTCACATAGGACATCAAAATAAGGCACTCAATTGCAAACTTTCCAGTAGCATCTCAAGACCCTTAAAACTATTTTCTGCAATCATGTTAGAAATAAAGCTTCAGAAGTTCAGACATCTGGAGAGGAATGCTGCCAGAGTGAACCTTCACAAAATTGTGCTCAGTAGCTGCAACCAACAGCTCCACTTCTGACTTCCAACAGAGATTATATCAGACATTGATTTTAACTCACACAAGAAAGTACTTGTTGAGATGCCTGCAACAAAAGCAACTGATTGTACCTTTCAAAAATACCACTTGAAAGGGAAAGAGAAAAGAGCTCGACTTTGCAGAGACAAAAGTTAAATCTATCATGCTATTAACTTAAAAGATGGGAAAATCATCTTATTGCAAAGTTGCCAACTTTAATCTTTCTGAATTGGTTTGAAATACATCTTTCAAAGTGAAATGAAATATGTGTTTTAGTGTACAGTAATTTCTGGACTGAGGAGGGGAGGTTCCTTCTTTCTTTGCCCTTTTTTTCAGTTGAACTCATTTCTAGCAGCTTACTGCTGTCTAGTGATTGGTGGATAAAGGGCAAACCACAATATTTGCTAAGAAACTGCAATTCCTAAGGATTAGGTGCTAAAGATTTCTAAACTTTGTACTCTATTATAAATCACCAGTACCTTGAACATATCAAATTGAAATGAGTGCAGCAAGTGCCAGTATACAGAAAACTTTTTAACACATGCAGACTGCACCCAGGCAGAACTCCTTCCCAAATTCTTATGCACGGCTGTCTCCTTCATTTCCCAATGCATGCTTTTTAATTTTTTTTTTTTCCCCTCTTCGAGTTTTTGGTTTTATTTCTGTCTTGGGATGGAACAGTTAAAGATTGTAGCCAGGATTAAGAAATATCTCTGTGATGTGCTATCCTATCTGAATGAAAACCTTCGCACAAGCGAAGCTGTCAAATGAGAGAAAAACGATTTCCTTTGGCAAAATGCTAATTAAGCAGAGCCCAGGTGGTCCAGCTGTATGTTCAGTGGTCTAACAGAAGTTGTATATACGTAAATCAACAGAGGGCAGGAACTTTGAGAAAGGGTCTGAAGTGCCCTGATTAAAGAAGGCTTTTGAGCAAATGATACCATTTTGTGTAACCCTGGTAAGATGTTACTTCACCATACAAGCCAACAATAAGTGAGAGAGAGGAAAACAATAGCAACAGAGAGGAAATCAAAGACAGAAAGCAAGCCTAGTACCACACCAATGAAATGCAAAACCAAGGCACCTCTGTTCTTCCCAACTCTGTCTCAACATCAAAGTGCAAATGTGCCTGAAGAGTTAAGAGCGGCTGCTTATCCAGGAGACCAAGTCACCTTGACTTTGCCATTATTGTAATTAATTTCCTTGGAAATGTTATATATCTCCCTCAAGATCGAATTCTTCATGTCTCAGTAGATTCATCCACCCCCACTAAACGTATTGCTGCATCCACTGTAGTGATGATTATATACTTGCGATCAGGTGCAATTATATGTGGTATGCTGCAACTTGCTAATCTGTCAGTTAAAATGCTTGCAGAGAGGACCCCCTCCTTACTGAATAAAAGAGCACTTTTCTATTTTCTCTCCATTTCCACATATATATATATATATATCTACCTTTGCACAAAAGAAATCTTACTTCATAGCACAAGTCCACCTCTCACATCAATAGTGCTGGAAACACTCATATACTTTTTTTTTTTCAGCTGATGGTATGGAAAAAAGGCTCCACATGGTTTCATGATCACACAGCCTGCAACACTATTGGCTACACTCTCCATAAGGACATTTTATTTAAAAAATAAAGTCACAGATTAACATCAAAAAATTCTCAAACACTGAGAAGTGGTTGAAAACTAATTTTGCCTAAAGCTTGTATCTTATTGATATTTTAAAATGTCATTCAGAACTTGCAAAACACTTACGGAGAATACATGAAAATGGCTTTTCTATTCTGGAGAAAGTTAACCTAAGTAAAACAAAGAAAAGATTTTGATGATCTACTCAGTTATGTTTTCCTCCATAACAGATTTTTTTTTTTTTTTTAAAATTCTGACTGGCACATACAGTAAGGGGGCTTTTACTTGTAATTTTGATTTTCCTTGGCTTGGATCTGCTGCTGCTGCTATTTCCCCCCCAAAACATCACCTGCGGTACCCTCCCACTACAATAACATCTTCACCTGCTTTGTGTGCCCATTTTTTAGTTTTGGAAACTGAGGCAACAATATTTATTGAAGTGATTGCCTTTAAATTCACTGACTGCATAAAGAAAGACAGCAACTGTTGTTCTGCAGTGGATGTTCCTAAATAAATTTCTTTTTGGATAAAGGTATCTTTTTTTTTTTTGTCTGTCAAGCCCTGTACGAATGGCAAGCCTGCTCAAAAGACTCTTTATTTACTAATACTTAAACTAAGAAAACTCCATTTATTTAAGCATTTAATGCTTCTATTTTTCTCAAAGCAGAGGAGGATGCCACACCAAAAAAAAAATAAAAGTTACTTCTTTATGGTGTTCAAATACTAGGATCCTGAGATTTTGCTATTTCACTTTTGCAAAGGTTCTTTTATTCAGTCTTCACTGCAGCATCCGAAAAGGTACAAGTTGCCATAGCAATCTGAATCTCCATGGCAATGCACCACGCAGCAAGACATCACGGTGTCAGTGTGGACGCAGAACATGAAGCGCAGACTCTGTGGGATTGCTAAGAAGCAGGATATGAGATTTTGTGTTTGTAAACACATCACAGTATTAATTGGGCTCAATTTTAAAAGTAGGATGGGAAGAAAATGCAGTTGAAAAGCAAGCAGCTGGAAAACAGAATAAGAAGAAGAGCTAAGGGGAAAAAGAGAAACAGCTGTTGGAGTATGAGACCTCTTCTGCTGTGAAGCTTGTGTTACTTGAGCCTGTTTGCGGTTCCAGCTTGAGCAGTGGCTAGCTCAGCTCTTAATTAACCTTCTCAGCATTACCCTGTGGGGCCTTAGAATAAATAACCTTTCAGTGAGTTTCTCCTAACAATTACGTACTCTGCAAACCTTCCCTTCTTCTGGTCTCCATCTCTCTTGATGCACAACATATCATGGATTTTTTTTTTGTTTGTTTTTCTCCAGAAGAAAAAACTGACAGCCACTCAGCTTGCTTTTCCTCCCTGGACTCTCCTGCCATCCTGTAGCTTTTCTCCTCCTCCTCAGCACAGTCTGGGGAATATCCTCCTGTCTTCTTTACATCCTCAGCAATTTCACACCATCTCCTGATCTCCCTTCTCATCCCGTGGCTTGTTCTTCCCTTTGACTCAATACACACTTCAATACACAGTCTGCCTAGGCTTCTCTGCCTAGATAGTACAGATGTATTCACTCTATTGATAAATTAAATGAAATTTTTAAAAAAATCTGACCATGCTTGCTTTTCCAGCTAATGCTTCATCTCCATTTCTTTTCTAAATTCATACAGATGATTTCATAACCCTCCCACATCAACTGTTTGTATGGAGAAGAACTGCTTCCAATGTCCTTTCCTCTTTCTTGTACATCTTGTCCCTGGGGAATCTTATTCAGAAGTACAAACTCAGCTCTGCTGACAGTTTGCAGATCTGTCTGTACTTCTGCCTTTTCCCTTAATGAAAATTACATAGGCTCTAAAGATTAAATCACTTCTGGGATGGAATTTTCAAAAATGTTCATTAGCTTGGAAATAGATTAGCAGATATTTTTCTGCCCATCACCCATTCCTGTGCATAAATTACTGACATTTGTTTTAAATAAATGACTGATAAGTACTTAATATGCAATGTAAAATCACCTGTGACATGATTCATGACTTATTAATCACCAAGCCCTAGAAATATAGACCAATTACTTCTTACAAAGAGTATCTTGCACATCCTTTGTCAATTCTAAATCTCCAGATTGCATAGAAGGAAAAAAACCCACAAGAATCTCCTATAAATCATCTACAAATTTAGATAAATCTAATCTCTTCCCAGTACTATTTCTCTTTCTAGGCAAGGAAGACATTTATTTGCTCAAATATCCTTTCAGTTACCAGGTACTTGGCCTGCGTTTGATCACAAATATAAATAAAAGTATATGTAACGTACTGCTGGAAAAACACCAATAAATCTGCCATTGACTTTAAACTGAAAGCCATGCAGTAGAAAATTGTTTTTTTACCTACACATGGAAGAGCTGCTGGAATAAAGAAAACAGGAACCAAAAGTATTAACTGAAGCTATAATATTGAGAAAGAAGACAAAAGAAGATTCAACATCAGAGGGAAACATTTACTCTACGATCCTTATATTAGAGGAGAGTAGACCTTTCTCAAATATGTTAAGAAATTCAAGGCCACTGAAGTCCACTGTTTTGAATTAGACCAAGATTTCACTGCACAACACAACCTGGGCTTAACTTTATATGCACTGAAAACAAAGTGCTAAACTTAGCCCCTATCAGCTCTCTTTTCTGTATGGAAGAGCCTGCAACAGCCACCTGATAGGTGGTGATAAAATAGCTGAAAATAAAACAAGCCTGGATTTGAAGCAATACTCTGCTTCACACATGGACAGTAAACCCCTGTGTAGACTATCCTCTAGTATAACACACCCTGGTAGCATCCAGGACTGATCACCGTTGAAGCTCAGCCTATGTGGATCACCAGAGCCATCCACAATGGCAACTGCAGCGCTGCTAGGGCATGCGTTGTGTCCCCACACCTGAGGGCTGAGCAGAGAGGGGACTTCATTTTTCTGCCTCTGGGAGAAGGCAGGAGGGTGAGACAGAAGGATGGAAGAGAAGTGTTCATCATGTTACACCAACAGCTTCCCTCCTCTTACGTATTCCCAGCTGCTTCTTAGCACCAAGCAGAAAAACAGCTGAGATATTGCTAGGAAAATGTCCCTTCTTGTTGACACACAAGCTCAATATTTATAGAAATGTCATTAAAGACAGTGACACTGTCATTCAGCTTCCCAAGGAGGGAGGTTACACAAACACTTCTTGTTGCTTTCCACTGCACTGCTTGGCCATTCATCTAAGTTTCTGTGCCAAATGAGTCCCTAAGCTCAGAGCAAATACCATGCAAGGCTAATGAGCATTTGCCTAGAGAGGGGTTCAAATACCTGGGCCACTGAAGTATTAGAAACTGTGTTAAGACTGCAACAAGGGGCCCAATTAGCGCCAATTGTAATGGCAGATTTCACAACTTGGACAGCCATCTGCTGGGAACTGAATCAGGACAGAGCTCCTAATGGTCAACTAAAAATAATCGGGTCTGTGAACTTCATTAAAAACTATACCTTGAATTCAGCTTAGTTACATTGGCAATAAGCTTTTGTGGCAGAAAGAATTTAGACCTCACTTGGTTATTTCACGGCGAGAACAAGGGCAAACACATATCTAATTGTGCAGGGCTACATGCATGCCTAGAATAACCAACCAGCTTTTATGACTTCAAATTAAATAGCACTGAGCCAGCTCCTGCTCCTATATAATTCTACTAGTTACAGCATTGCCCTGGCGGTACCACCAGCTCGTATATCAGACTACCCTCCTACTTATTTTCACTGCTAATCTAAAGAAAATTTTTATTATTGTTGTGTGACTATTCGACCCAGAAGAGAGGGAAAATAACTGCACAACTAAAAGCAAGCAAGCAAAGTTTCCCCATGGGCCACTGACAAATGCTATGTCAGGTTTGTGCTCTATCTGTACGTGGGATTCCTGCCTGCCTTCACACTACTTTTCAAATGGAACAGGCCTCTAGACATCCAAAAGGGAATAAAAACCATATATATGTTTGAAACTGTCCTCCCTGACATTATCTGCCCTTTATTGCAGACCCCCAAAAAATTAACAACTCCAGATGGGGAGCACGGTTTGTGTTTTACAGCAGCTAGAGGCGTAAGTAAATACTTTGCTGAAGAAAGCAATAGGAACAGAAGCACTCAAAATTAATTCAAAAAGAGTCAGTGTAGGATTTAGTACAATGCTCTTGCTACTCTGTAGAATCTGCTAGTGCATATACAGCAGACTTACAAGGAATATTTTCTTACAGTTGGAAGGACCTCCAAAGATGAACAAGAACTTTGTCATGGAGCAACACTTACATGGCACCAGAATCCACTTCTGCCTCTGCTTTTCCCTTCATAAACTATTTTCTCTACAGAGCAGCACATCAATATCTGTATTTCAGACACCAGCTTCAGGTGTGCGTTCATTGCTTCAACATCCATCAGCTTTCTGCTCAAAAGACTTAAAACGTCTCCTGCTTCCACCTTTCTGTTCCTGCAACAGGGACTCCTGACCCCACTTCCCTCTGCTGCTCCTGTGAGAGCTTCCCCATCTACACGGATGCCCTGTGAGCTGATCTCAGCCTTCTTCAGGAGAGAAGCAGCTGATTAATCACAGCTGGTACTGCACTTCCTTCCTTGGAAGAAATAGCATATGACCTGCATCAGCCTTGATGACAAGGGCTAAGGAACCTTCTCCAGAAGTTATTACCAAATCAGCTAGAGCCACTTTCTTTGACCAGTGATTGTCTGTTGGGTTGCATAAATCACTGGTTTCACCCAGCTTTGACCTAGTGCAATGCAACATGCCTTCCTTCATCTGTTTGTTTGTAAGCTTTGCTTCATATCTGTCTAGATGCCCTGTTTTGTTCCTCCCCTTTTTAGTTGCGTACCCTGTGCTCAGTACTTCACACAATGCATAAATGAGGCTGCAGAATTTACTTTTTCCTCCATTCCAGGGGACACCGATTCATTGGAAAGCTTTCAGCCCAATTTGTAGCTGTGCCAAAAGGATGTGCCAAAATTTATAAGAAGTTATAAATACTGGCAGATTAAATCTATCTTTCACATCTAAAGGAGTCAGTCCTTTGATACTTTCTGAAGGCCCGTGCTTTAAATGGTGAAATTTAGAGCTCAAAAATCTGTAGCTGAAAGATTCTAATAGTAAAACATCATAAGCAAATGGTTGAAATTGAAATGGTGCTATTAAATTTTATCATGCTCTAGGTGGTTTGCAGCTTGAATGGATTTTGACCAAGTGTTGTGTATTTACAGGACATGTCAAATATTTATTATACTTTGTCAGTCAGCTTCTGCCAGGTGCCACTTATTCACTTCTATGCATAAAGCTTTTATTGCCCGCTGTTTGGCTTCATTTTCATAAACCATTCAGTTAGCGTAATCCATTGCGAGTGTCAGAGTAACACAAATACAAATAAGTGATTTTTTTCTTCCTCATATACCTATCTGACAAATACTTGAGCTTCAGAAATCTCTCAACCATTTAAATCAGTACGTCTTAAGACTGCATTAGTAAGAAAAAGCATATCTGACTACAATTACAAAAACAAAGCGCCTACATCATCCCATGGCTCTTGCAAGTAAGTGAAAGAGAAAAATCAGAAAAAAGTGCAGCTATCCTTTAATTAGCTAGGCAGTATTTTCTTATTGTTTTTCTTTCTTCTGTTCTAAAGCATTGGATAATGTAACAGCATAGAGATGAAGTGACACACGTTTCTTGCTACGCAGTGGGAAGGTGCTGAAGTTTTGTCATTTTTGTGTTGATTTTTTTTATTTTTTTAAACCTCAGAAAGTTGAGGCCTCCAATTATACTGTAGATAAATTAAACTGGAATTTTGCATTTAAAATGCAAACCCCACATTTGATGAAGTAATGCATATGCACTACAATAAAGTAACTATGCATTGATGTCTGGCACTCAACTACTTTGTTCATAAACCATTTGGTTTTTTAAAATTACTGACAGAATTCAGACTAAAAATCAGTTAAATCACTAGTCCTTTATAAGCCTCACCTGCATGATTTGGTTCAATAATTATAATTATTATTATTATTAAGACAGGGGTACACATTTTCTGGTTTCAAAGTCAATTCTTAATTATTTTACTACCTAGGAAATATAAACCCAGAAATGAATGACTGGTAAGTAGTCCCATGGCATGCCCCAATATTTAAAAGATGTAATAAGGACATAGGTTAGCAGCCTTTATGATGTACAGGGCTCTGAAAACTTATCAAAGCGCGTTTCACGACGGCTTTCTGAAGTTTACAACCTAAAACTGGTAGAGTATACCAAAATACTTGATGCACACAAGAGACTCCAAAGATTTTATATGGAATCTATTGAATCACTTGAATATTTTTGCCACTTACTTCCCAATGCTGCCCATATTTTACAAGGCTGGGCTAATCACTAAGTTAGTGGTTAAGCTTGAAGTGGGAAAAATTCCAATACCACATAGGTTTTTTGGCTGATACCGCAGGTCCCTTCAAGGTCACTTAACAGGTCACTTGAACTACCTGTTAAGACAACAAACTGCAACAGTGCCTTATAGTTGGAAAGCTGGCAGTTTCTAATTGCTTTGCTTTCCAATTTGCTGAGAGTAGCATCCTCTAGATGAAAAAGTGCTTGTTCTGATAATTAAATTATAACAAAGAGGCGACAAATACATGTGGAATTTACATTTTTATATCAAAGATGACATTTGATAGTGACAATCCAAATGCCTAGAAATCTGTCTTTTCAGCAGTAATGACTCTTACAGTAATAAACACCTTGTGCAGTAACCCTTGCCAGGCTCTTTGTAAAGTTATGGGGACGTTTATTACCCTGTATATGCCCGTTCTATTAAAGTTATTGCCTAAAATAACCATATTCCTTCAGTTGCCTTAGTGGATTTATCCATGTTTTCTTATTTTATACCTTTTTGGTGGAGAGACTGCTTACATGAAAATTTAGCATGCTATATAACTCGTCAGGAAAAGAGATCTTGGAGCATCTGCAGATACACAACACAGAGCTTATTAATAATTCTCCTGTAGCTGAAGGCTACAGACAAAATTAGAGAAGTAGATAGTGAGCATTTTTCACATCTATAAGGCTACTAACTAACCATTTCTGGGTGTTATGCTTTTTGCTAAATTAGTTATCTGCATCATTGAGCAAGGGTATGAATATGAACATTAAAAAAACTGCACACACACATGAACATGTCCTTGTTTACATACAAGTACTTATTTCTTTTACAACTCTGCTCCAGGACAGAAGATTAAAAATAAGCATGTGATTTTTTGTTTCCAGTCTCCATTCCTCAAAGCCACTAAAAATTTCGGCCACAACCCTGGATTCTTCGTGTGGTATACATGCATCCTCTGCGACAATCTCTGCCCTGAATCTGTCACAGCTACAAATTAAACAGACCAAGTAAAGGGAAGGTTATAGAGTAGGTCAGTGGCAGAAGGGTGGATAGGAGAGCTGCGGATTTCTGTCTAATGGACAGTAGGGCAATTGGTGAACCTGAAATAGTCTGCTTGAGACCTTCTGAATTCCACTAACACGAAAGGGCTGGGAGGGAGAGGGGAGAGAAGATGGGGAAGAAAAGGCAAAAGAAAGAGCCAAACAAAAACCCATGCCTGGAGTAAGCTTTGGATTAATTTCAGGGAAAACCTAAGTAGTGGTGTGATTTAAATTGTGACAGGGATTAAAAAGAGAGTAAAACACCCAGCTTACTAAATACTTCCTTTGTACCCAGAGATTTCCTGTATGTCTCAGATGTTCTATTTCTTTGCAAACCTCATCTGAAATCTCATCAAGGTGGTGGTGTTTTTTTGTTTTTGTTTTTGTTATTGGTTTGTTTGTTTGTTTTAAGGTTAAGAGCATGTGAACAAACAAAAGGGTGCAGTGGAATTGTGCTGAAGGACAGAAGAGCTGCTAAGAAATGGGTGTCAGGGCTAATGAACCTCTGAGGGAAACTTGTTGAGGACAGAACAAGAAAGATTTACCCAGGGAGCCTAAAGTAAAGGAAATAAAGAACATGTCAAAAACATTACCCCAAACTGTGAAATATACACTGTCAGCAAAAGGCAGATAAGGCAGTGTTATTTTAAGTGAGCCTTTATTAGTGCCGCTAGGAAAAACAAGAAATTCCACATCAGTCTTCAACATTATTTTTACATTGACCTTGATAACTCATGCTTAAGCTATTAGCAAATCCCATGACAAGAGCCTGATGAGCAAAAGAGACTGGTGCAAGAAGGACTAGGCAGCTGGGTGCTAATAAATACATTTGGAGAAAAGACTTTTTGGCAAAGTGATGAAAATAGAACCCGTCAAAATAAGAGGGTGCTGGAGAGAAAAAATGTGGGGAAAAGGAAAGCTGAGGAAAAACTCAAACACATTTTTTTCTTCCTTCCCTCATTTTTGGCACCTCCTTTTCAGTCATTTCCATCTTCTCTGTGGGTGACAGAAACCCTGATCTTTGGGGAAAGACAAAGGGGTGAAATGAAATTACAACTGTTGAATGAGCCGTTTTTGTTGAACATCTTAACTCCACCAGCTGAAGTCTTGGCATCTTGAGACACCGGCTGTCCAGTTTATCCCTATTCATGTAGTCTGAAATCCAAAAGTCATTGGGAAGGCTCCAGCTGGGTAAATGCGTGCAAGGGCATATATGAGGCACACACTGCTCATTACCACCCTGGGGATGCACCAGGCTCGGCATCTGCCCTGGGACCACAAACCAGGACAAGGTCCCAGGGTACGTCTTTTATAGCAAGGAAGAAACACAAGGTGTCACCACCTTTAATTTCAATATCACATCATCACACCTCAAATTCTCCTGGGCTTAAAGCAAATAATCCTGGACAGAAATCAATAAAACCAAATGCAAACAGCCAGCAAGGCTGATGAACACCAGTACTTCATATGTGTACTGTCTTATTTAGCATCCAGCTAATGACTTTCTTCCGGGGGGCGGGAACCAAACTGCAACGTGTTCCCCAGGAGAGATGGAGAGATGGATTATTTTTCTCTTGCTTACGCAGTACAGAACACCGCTTACATTATACAAGAAGGCATTTGTCAGTGCTACTTTTATTGACACCAATTAGTCCATTATTACATTTTCTGAGATTCATTATGTGCAGTAATTAATATACCAGGCTACCATTCGAATCAGCATCTGTTTAACATTTATGTAGGAAGTGAACTAAAAATACAAAAAACCAGCAAACTGATCTTACACACACACCTAGGAAAACCATGGCAAGTCCAAATCAGAAAGCCAGGCTTCTCCAAGACAAATGAGAATACTTGACTTGGCATAAAGAAAAGGAATATAAAAATAATTTGCAGATGAGTTTGGTCCAGATAAATTATGTGCAGGGGTTTTGAGTTTTTTGCCATCTAATTACTGAGCTCCAAATTAGCTAATAGAAGATAATTACCTGAAATTATATTAACTTATACATATTTTGCTGCTTTTGAAGCAAGTCTTGGAAACTTAAATCTCTCCTTCCATGAACTGGTGACTCTGACTGCTATTCCTCATCTATCCTTTTGACTCTGGCCTCATACACCATGTATATATTTTCATGGATGACTAAGTGCCTTCTAACATTCTTCATGAACAAAGCATCAAAAGCTTACCGAAATTAAGCGTACTCAGGAAAGCACCGACACTTTAATTGTGAGCAGTTTTTTTTTAAAGGTGCTTAATTACAAATTGGAAATACGCATGATAACAGAACCATTCATACTGTATATTAAAAAGATTTCATTATTCACAGACTCTTTCAAGCAATTGAACATAGTCATTAAAGAATCCCCTTATTTGAAGCAATGCTTTCCTAATGGAAGAAGAAATCATTATGTAACAGCTTATTTTCTTTTTCTTATTGAAATCCCAAAGCCTTGACTCTTCTCTCTTGTGACAGGTTAAAATTCACACTTCAGTGAAACATCCTGTCTCAGTTCAATGCAAAATTTGGATTAGATTTCCCTCTTTCCCCCTCCATGCCAGAAGCCACTTGTTTTCTCCAATTCTTCTACACCTCAGTCTCACCTTGTGATGATTGAATATCAGTAGAGGACATGGAGAAAGAGATGTTTTAGACCATGAGCTGCTCACAGTAATTCAAAGAGTCAAATGAAGGATACGAGTCCAAGCACACTCAAAAGAGTTCCTGCCTTTGCTCATTGCCCAGTTGGTTCAGTTTTCACAGAAACAGTGGGTTCCTGATGTCTTGTTTGCTTTGGATATTTTGCTGTTTCTGGACCAAGCTCAGTGGAAGATGAAAGAAGGGAGCGGCTAAGCATGCTTATCTGCAGAACACTGCCGTGTGACGTTACAACAGCCCAGTGTCATAATACTAGCTCAAGCAGCTATACTGAGTGTTATGTTCTCTGCAAACACCATGCTAAAAGACTCCAAAACTTGACAGATATGCATAGGAGTTTGGAGAGTTGAATTCAGTCAGACTCTGGCTTTCATTGGAGACTAGAGCATATTCTGCCACAAGCCTATTAAAAATTGAACAAAAACTAAAGCTAAGTACTCAATCCATCACTTGGATCCAGAGACAACATTTGCCCTTTCTACCTCGCTGTACTGCACATCTGTAGTCCTTTTAATTGAACACCTCATCCTTCACACAGCATGGAAAACCTATGCAGAGGCATGCTTGGCTGGATGAGGGGTCAGCATGTACCTCTACCAGCAGCTCACAACTGAATATTAACTTGATTCAGCTTCCATCCAGGGCTTTTAAAATGAGGAATGTCGTTTCAATAGAGGCAACACCTAGGAACACACACAGAATCATAGAATCATCTAGGTTGGGAAAGACCTTCAAGATCATGGCACCGAACAGTACATGGTACTAGTGTTCCTGACCACACGTGTGAACTGCAACGATCACAATGATCATACTCAGGTTTGGAGCAATTTTCCCCTAAATCAGAAGTGTGCACCCTAGTATTTTCAACAGGGAGTAGTATTTAAAATGGGTAAATCACATATATAAAGCTGCACCTCCCAAAAACCAAAACAAGTCCAAGACCTGTAAACACAAGTTCCGTGTAGTACTGGTGCTGTAAGGATATTCAAGCACAGTAGTACTATTCAGTATGCACTTTGGGGTCAAAGAAACTACTGAAAATAACAAAATATTTGCCTAAAGAGACAAGTCTCCAGGTTAAATGCAGTGAAACCAATTCCTCAGCTTTCCCACAGCCCACGTGCTGGGACAAGGTTAATGCTATGCTGAGCAAAAAAGCCATTGGGTAACACATAAATAAGGAACTGTTTAAAAAAACCACACAATTGTCAAGAAACACCAACAACTGTTTAACACTTCCTCTAAATCTATTTAATTAACAGCATTTCAAAGACAGCTTTCCTTCCTCATCACTAACCAAACGTGTAAGAGTGAGACTGAATTGCAAGGCACAGGACAATCTGCTTGCAAATGCTTTATCTTGAGGGGAGCACGACTGGTCAAAGGCATTGAACTATTTGCCATGACACATGTTTCTCACTTATATAACCAAAGCTTACCTTAGGAAGGCAGTAATAATTCATACTAAATAACTAGAAACCAGGCTATTTGGCCCTGCAGACACTGTGAAGCAGTGTGCCATTTCTGCTGGGAGCATTTGAGAGTAGTATCTGGCCTATGTCATTAAACTGTTCAGAAATTAAACACAATAACAGGACTCTGCTCACCCCTGTCTTCCCTGCCAACGTCTACTTTCTGTTCTGCACTGTTGTACTACACCTGGGTGCTCATTAGGCTGTGGGTAGTATCTGAGCATCTCATGGACATCAATGAATTTAGCCAGACACTAAGTCTGAGCTAGGAGAGATGATGTTGATATGGAGGGAATTGAAATCCAGAAGGTAAAAGCCTTGCCTGGGGTCACACTGGCTACTGTAGCAGAGAATTAAATGTTTTGCTCTCAAGTTCCTGACTTTCACCTTAAGTCCATTCTTTGGTTGGTCGAGATGTTCAGTGCCGGGGACACGCAGCTTCCCAACCCTTCTTCCCCAAGCTCTGTTCTTCTTAACATGGCACGTGGCAATTGAGATTTTCTGCTTAGACTACTGGAAAGGATGTTTTATGAATCATGAATAGAGAGGTCCTGCATTTTAAGTACAAACTAAACCAGCTGAAATGAGAAGATATATACGTTTAATGAAGTGGGACCCAGAAGAAATAAAATGTGTGCAGAAAACCAAAAAAACTTGCATTTTCTAGATATGTGGGATTTACAGCAAAGCATAAAGCTCAAGCATTAATAGACGAGTTAACTTGGCCTTTTAATAGAAACTGCAAAAATGTTTTATTTCTGTGGGAAAGTTCCAGCCACTGCACTTTGATATGACATTTGCTACATCAGCTTGATTTCCATCTGAGTCTGTCAGAAATTGCCTTTAAGCAAAGGGAGAATCAGAGTGAGTGTGGAAAGTGTCAACATTTTCTCCCTTTCTTACAACTTTTGCATGATCAAACTCTTTATATATTTAGTTCCTGTTAGAAAACTTGCAATATCTTCCTCAAGTTCACCTCCTTTCCTAGTTCTAATGATGTAACTATAGTGGTTCACGCATGTTTTCTTCACCAATGTTTTCTTCCTGAAAAATAAACCTTTTGCTCTTTTTGTGTGAAAAAGCTGAAATTTGAAAAATGCATCAATACAAAGTCATACAAAAGGAGCAGAGAATTAGAACTGTTATCACTTGCCAAAGGATAAAATACTCTTAGAATAGCTGCCAGAACATTTGCTGGTGTGCAAACAAACCTACTTCCCACTTCAGTGTGCTCTTTCATCAGTTTTACAGAGTTGTAACCATATTCACCATATTCTGATTTTGAACAGTAACACTAAAACCCAATCAAACTTAGAGGAGAATATTGTTTTCTGATGGAACCTGAATTTCTTGAGAGAAAGAGAATGAGGGCAGCTTCACTGTTTGCCTTCTTCTCCATAGGTCCAAATAAAGGTAAATTACTCCACTTCTTTACCTTTGGTGTTTCTATCACCATTACACATCTGCAAGTTTATCATTAATACATCTAAAAGTGATGGTTTGCCACAAAATCTTTGCCTAAATGCATTTGAGCTAGAGAAGAATAACTCAAGGTAGAGAAAATAAAATTGTGTGCTACATAAGCAATAACATTCATGGCAAGAGAACTAAGCATATTGTGTATATGATAATTAACACTTGCGGTATGAAGTTAATAGCTGTAATCTCCTGACCTGTGTTATGTGGGAGGTCCAACTGTTGCATTGTCTCTTTATGACTTTATTTCATATTCTATAAATCAGAAGAGAATAAAACTCTCTTCCTATGAAAGTGAATATAAAGCTCTATTGTGAGAAAGTTCACTGTATTGCGAGAAAGTTCAGATTCGTGCACAGTAAATGACAACCACACATACGCATTCCATTTTTGTTAAGAATGCAGTTTCTAGTGAAAGTGAGGGGGAAAACGAGAAATAACTACCTGTGTACTAGCCATTTGCCTTTAAACAGCCCACTCCTCTGACACATGGAATAAAAGCAAGGTTTGAACTCCTATTCCTTCCACTATCATTTACCATGTACAGGTCGTAGCTATGAACCAGAAGCTTGCTTTCCTTTACCGGTCCCACACAGCCATTTGAAGAACAAGCGATAGAAGTCATGTGTACCAAAACTCAGTGACCACATATTTTCCACCTACACTGTTGGACACTAACCCAGTTAAACCCAGCATATCCTAAGCCAGGCTTGAGTCTAGCTTGGCCTGGATCCCCACATATCCACACCTGTCTACATCTGATCCATTTGGAAATCTTTATAGGAAGATTTACAGAAAAAAGTCCTTAGCATGCTAAGACAATTGATCAGGAAATAGCTTCCTAGGCAAAAAATACATGACTGGCCATCTTATTTTAAATGCTAAATACATCAGAAACCCCAACTTTCAACTTCCATTAAAAATATCTTTTTAAGGGAAGTAATCTCTGAGATAATCTACAAAAATTAGATCATTTAGTGTGTCTTCCTGTAATTTATTAAAAAGGAGGTAACCCCTCCAGGTTTTATCCTCATTTCCATGATGTCATTCTTCTGGGTAAATGGATTCATACAGTGTTAATTAGCCTTGTGTTCATTCCCAGTAGTCCAACCGGGGGAAAAAAATTGCATCGTTTATAATCCTCAGATGTAGTCTGCTGAATAAATGTGAAGGGAAACAATTCCAGCCACTCTGTCTAAAAATTACTTTGGAAATATCCAGTATTTTAAAACAAAAGCATACTCCTATTTATTCAGAATCATAGCCTCTCTTTACCCATTTCTTTTGTTATTAGATGGCACTCAGATAATTAAGANTGTGTGTTAAATGCCAATCCTTCGGGTCTAGTAAATTGAATCAAGACGAAAGCAGATGTTAAAGACACCCATCTTTAACAAATACAGAACAAGGGATTAGATTTTGATCCTGAGAAAGAAAAAGACTGGAAATGATGAAGTACTAAACAGATTTTGGATGAAAACAAAGAACAGATTGGTTTTTCCCCTCTCTTCTTTCCTCTTTTTCTTCATTGTTAAATCTTGGGTTAGTAACTTAAAGCACATTAGCAGTTTGAGCATTTAATATTCATTGCATCTCAGTGCAACTCAGTCCAGTGCAGTGACTTGGGACAAAAAAGATGAGCCAGTGCAAGTCCATCAAGTCCCTCATACAGGCCTGTAATTGGACTGGTGAGTGGGTTATTTCATGCTTTATTATTGCATAATTCCAAGCAACTTTGCATATTTATCTCAAAAATGGCTTAATTGGACTTGCAGGCATCAGTCACCTCAGATGGTGTACAAGGGATGATTGCTCCAGGACCACCTAGAAGTGTGCTGGAGTCAGCCCAGCTGAAGAGCATATGCAGAATTTCTGACCCTGAACTCATTCCAAAATACACATTACCTGTCAAATTCCACAATAACATTTTATTTTTTAGGTTCTGTAATTACATTGTGCCACATTAGCAACAGCAAATATTACTCCAAAAGTCTCCAACTAGAGGAGCTTGATAGCAGCTCAGTATAATGTTTTGATCAAAAGCCATTGCTTAAGTCTTTCACTACTTCTTTAAACTAAAAAACCTGCTTCTTTTTCTTTTGTAGCCAATGCAGAGAGATTCAAAGACTTTCTGCTTAGTAACTCTCTTCTTGGTGCCAGTTCTTGTGTTTAGAGAATTCCAAATTTAACTGAGTCATCACCTTTATCAGACTCCATGTACCTCAGCTTTAGTCTGCACATTCATATTGCATATTCAGAGGACAATTAAGCCACAGTCATTGAACAGTCTCCTAGATTTGTGCTTATTCTTGTAAGCCTGCATCTTCTACTAGCAGTATTCTCCAGGACCTGCGAGGAGTGTTGGTGTCACCCAAAGTATCAGGAAGAGATGGATGCCCAAAAAATTATTCCTGCTCTGTACGTCTATATGCCAGTCACTGCTTCCTTGCAGGGATCATCGTCAGCAGAAATCTACACTAGCCGAGTTGCCAAAACCTGAACTGGCATCACGTACAGGAGCCAAACTGAATGACTGAAGCCCTGAGATAACATTCAGGAAAGGATTGCTTTGCTTGTTCCAAATGGGATTTGTTTTCAGTGTGTATGTGCAAGGTGAGGATTAACTTGCATTGCTTTCATGTTTACACTATTTGAAGAGACAAGAGAAAGTAAGGAATACAAAGGAAAGCAGCAGGTCAGATGAGATCAACAAGCAGATGAAGGAGCCTGAGGACAGAGAGGAAACAATTGGAGACAATATTTTTGCATTACAGCAGCACCTCTGGACCTCTAAGGGGAGGAAGAAGGTCCTCGTAAAGTGCCTCATGAGTGTATTAACAACAGTCTTTGCCCCAGCAATCAGCAGAACTGATCATTCATAAGCTTATCATCCATAAGCTGCAGTGGAAATGCCATGAATTCTGCAGAAAAGCTGTTATGGCAGTGAAGCAAGCCAGCCTGTGTGGCCATGCTGCACCCTGCACACGTGGTGGCTTATAGGGCAACCAGGAGAACAGGTATCTTAAGCTTGTGTGTATCACTTCCTCACATGGAAATGAAAAGCTCTCCAGTTTGTGGTAATGAAGTGAGAAAGGAATAATTGCTCTGGGTGAAAAGTTGCAGCTGCTGTCTGCACTCTGCAAAACGGGCTATTTTAGTTCACATTACAGAAAGAGGAAAGCTGGGACAAGGCAGCAGAGAACACAAGCATATCATCAGCCACCTCTATTTCTCAAAGAAACATTTTCCTTTTTGCCAAGAAGTCCTTCCTACCAAACTCCACTGTCAAAATTCCCCTGATGTCAGTAGAATTAACAACTTGAAGGAAAAAGCCAGATTTACTCAATTAAAAAAAATCCTTAGCCAAACAAATTCCAGATCCAAATTATTAACTGCCGACTTNTATAATAATTAAGACTCACAGTTCAGATGAGATTTTTCACAGCTTGTTACCAGTGGACCTCAGGTCTTTCACTCCAGTGGTAAAGCAGAGCTGAGCTCTATGGAAACCTCGTCCAAACCTATGTTCAGTCTTCATTTTTATTTCCAACTTTTTTGTGATATCAGTCTGAAACAAAGTTGGGTCAAAGAAGGACACTGGCTGAAGTTACATGGAACAACTTGAACCGGAACTTCCAAGCCTCAAAACCCATTTAACCATAAGGAGATGTTTATCGACCCCCAAAAGTAAGATTACACCTCAGGGGGCTGCACAAACAGAAGTCCCAAGATGCCCTAATAGCTTTCCAAACAGCTTACTGTCCATCTTTCCTCCTTGGTAAAATAACCCCAGATGTCTAAGCCTGCAGGTAGGTAATGGCGCACAGACATCATGTGATAAGCGATACCCTGGGTACTGGTTTCTGATTACTGCAAACCATACTAATTGGATAGTCTGCAATAAACTGGCATTTTACCAAAGAGTTAGTGATCAAAAGTTGGAAGTGGAAACTGGGACTTCTGAGGCAGGCTGAAAAGAAACCTGAGAACAATTGACTTTGTAATCACCCGAAATGAAGAGAGACGGAGTCTGAAAGGCTTTTTCATTTTCCTGTTCAAAAAGAAAAAAACAGAGCAGATAGACTTAGGTGAGCAGTCAAAGGCACAAAGCTGCAGCCTGTTAGAAATGAGAGGAGGAGAAATGAGGTAAAATTTTGGCAAACAGGAAGAGGATGATAAGAAAGTCCTCACAAGGCCCTGTACCGCGATTTTTAAATGTAGTCCAGACCAAGGCAACCCGCACAGTCCCTGACAGCCTGGGAGCCAAGACAGACTCCCTTTAATTTATTTTTATTTCTTCATTTGTTATTAATCTCCAACAATCACAAACATTTACACTTCCTCAGTCTATCAGTTTGCCGTATTTGTGAACAGACAGGACTTATCCACATATTCCTGCTCCCTTTCTTTGGGTTTGTAATCTCAAACGGTTTTATGATCAGCTTTTCTCCTCAGACAACCCCAGGTGTCTAAATCTGCCTGTAAGGTATTGCTTATCACATAATGCTTCCTGTCACGTGGAGACTGGTGAGGGGTACTGGCAGGAGACAGGGAGGTACCAGCCATTCATTTCATCTACCTCAAAGCAACACCGAGCTAACCCAGATTAGGACAATTTTCTGCCTTTCTTACCCTCATCCCCTTTAAAAAGTATTCTGCTCATAAGTATCGAACTCCATCAAGGCTTTAGCCTTGAAGTTCTCTATGGGATCCTTCCGCTGTGTGAGGTTACGGTGTTAAATAAAAGGACCTTCTACTAATACTCTGATTTTAATAACTACCCACCTAATTCCAACAATTACGTTAGTGGTGGGTATAAAACAGCACAGACAAATCAGAACGTAAGGTGTCTGTTCTCTATGTATGAACTGACACGTGAAAGGCTTTGGTTAGAGCACAGCACTGAGTCCCGTGGCTCCAAATAGTGCCTTCACCACTCTTTCAGCAGTTATAAAGAAGGCAAAGGGGCACTAGGCTGCTAGAACACAGCTAGAAATATGGAAATTCCCTTTCCTAATTGTAGGATTTAATAAACACCTGCAGCTCCTATTGATTTAGGTACCTCTGGAAATCAAAACATCTCTATTATATTCTCTCTTCACTCTACTTCCCTCCTAACCTTCCTCCTTTTCTATTCCCATAAATAACTAATCTGTTTTCTGCATTTATAAAGATTTTTTTTTCTTTTTAAACAAAGCATGACAGCTTCTGGGATATTTCTGCTGGCAGTCCTGAAATGATGCATTACTTTCATACATCATCAAAACAATAGCACATAAATGATGTATTACAGCCATGGATTATCCAAATGATAGCAGCCTGATGACAGAGTGCCACATTGCTGTTAGAGCAACGTTGGCAGGAACATTGCAGGCATGCCGTGAGAGTTACACTTCCCTCAAAACAAGGATTAATTTTGTGGTGTGGGAACAAGCTCAGAGGGGAAAAGGGACGTAGTTATACTACACCAAACAATTACTACACTTAATACAGTAATGAGATTACAATGTCTGTGTTTGTTTGGGAAACGTATCACCACTGTTCCATACCTGGGTGCTAAACCAGAATATTGCTCATTCCCCAGTGACAACCACTTGAAGGTTATTGGCTTACATTTCATAGCCTGTTTTAAGAAAAATATCTGGAAGAAACTAGTATCTCATCTGTTGGTTTAAAGCTACAGAAGTCTTCAGATTACTTGCATACATAAATAGAGATAAAATGATAGTCTGATTCTTATCTCACATTTATTAGCTGTTACATTTGCCTAACTTTAATGCCTTAATCCATTTTTCCAGAATTATGCCACTGTAATTAAGACTGCAATTAGTTCTGTCATTTACAACATTTATAACACTGAAATGGTGAATACTCACTGATTTCTTTTCAATCCATCTCCCACCTACATCCATCTGCTGTCTTTTAAGTGTCAGCACTGCATTTTCATATTTTCACTTTAGAACCTCCGACCTCAACACAATTAGGAAATAGCATACAATATGAACCAGTCAACACACCTAGAAATATTAGTAAAAATTGGTGGATTTTCCAGAGACTTGCATAGCACAGCCCCCAAGACGCTCCTCTTCAATTCCTTCATACTCCCTCAAACAACAGGCATTCCTTTAGGAAAATTGCTACACTCTAAATAATGTTGGACAGCTTCCATCTTTGTGAGCAAAGCCCGTTTCCTTGTTGGTATGCTCAGCTACAGCACAGTGAAACTTTCCATTTCAAATATCTTCTCCACTCAGAGAATGCAAGGGAAGCAAGCAATGCTATGCAACTGGCAACACCAAAGTCTTTTTCAAATTCGAACTGGTTTTGTAAATCACTCATATAAAGTAAACTGAACAAAAAATTGCAAAACAAAAGTCAAAATCAATGTCTTTGATATTCCTAGATTTTTTTTTTTTTAAAAGATCTTCTTCCTCATTTCTTAAAGACTATGCAAACGCTCACAACCTTACAGTTCGATTTCATCTTGGGTGAAACAAAAAATGTTTTATTACAAAGAAAACATTGGTGCAGCTCAGCAGTAAACATCCCAGGCCCTCAAGTCCACTCTGAATGCAGCATGCAGCCGCTGTAGCCCTGAAATAAAAAAAATTTTAGAAATATAATGTAAATTTCCCATTCTAGCACATAAGACTGCTCTCTTCTTATTACTGTCTCATATAGTTATTACAGAGGAAAAAAATATATGATAACTTCACTACAACATCTGACCTGCCACTGTGAACACACTCAATGTTCCAGCACTAAACTGCAACAGCACTGAATATCTAAAACTAACTTCATTTTTCTGCTTCCAGCTGTAATGATGTATTTGTTCTCTCCCAGCTGAAAGGCACACTCTGCTTGCACAGCCCTGTGGTCTTAACCGGTTTCTGTACTCCTGTTTTCTTCCTGTTGCGATATCGATTCTACTCCTGCCCACCCAACTCCCCTGGTTTTCTTCAGTGCTTTTCTTTATGGCAGCCCCTAATAGCACACTCTCTACTTTCCCCTGAAACATGCAATTTCCTGGGCTCTGCTGTCAG
>VXAL01004409.1:67952-78758 GCA_013399475.1 Chauna torquata
TGTAAAACACATGAAGATCAGAGTTCACCAAGCTAGCTTTTCTGCGAAAAGTACTCCAGGGGAGGAACAGGACATATATCATCAGGATTGGTTCAAGCAGTCTGTGACTTACATCAAGAGAGAATAAAACGCCCAAGACAGTATAGTTAGAGAGCAAAGTAATGGTTAGAAGAGAGAAAGACTTTCCGGCTTCTGCTCACAGTTTCTTCCCTGAAAAAAAGCTTATTACACATAGAGAAGAGATGAACATGGAAATCAAGAAATTTGGTCACCATTTCAAGCTCTGAGGAGTGTTTTGTGCAAAATAAGGAGCAAAATAAGGTGGCTGGGAATCTGGACCCAGGCTTTCTTGTCAAGCTCTGGGGAAGGTGCAATTTAATGAGCAGCTCTGAGTCTCACGTGTACCTCCATGTTCTCACTACACCAAGCCATTGGACTTCATGTAAAACAGCTCTTGACCCTTTTCAAGTCAATGGACCTCTATTAGATTTACACTGCCATAATAAATGACCCTAGAGACTAGGAAGATGAGAGGGGAAGCCAAAGATGAAGTTGCTAATAAATAAGTACATTTAGAAAAAAAGAATTATCTAAAGAAGCAACAGCAGGTAACCTATAGGTCTGGGTCTATCCTTTTAACCTTCCCGTTTGGAATTTGCTCAAAATGCCTCATCAGAAGGCTTCAGTATTATTTGGGATCCTCACCCCAAGCCTCAAGCCATTGGAAATTGTCTCCAGAACTTCTACAAGCTTTGGAAAGGCGCAAGTGGCAACATCCAGGCGTCAGGGGATCTCAGCGCTTTGCACATTTTCTCACTGGGTTGCTGATGAATATACATTTTGAAGGCAAGTGCTGTGACACTGGTGTTTCTGGTCACTCTTCAGATGACAGAGACCACCTATTTACCTTGGCAGACTTTTCACTGCTAGGCTAAGTGATGTCCAAATGTCAGACTCTGACATTAATGACTGAGATCTCATACAGTCCTGAAAGATCTACACGAACATCATTTGAGCTTTCCCAATTAAAGGCAACAAAATCCCTCTATTAAAACTGTGAATTAAATCTAACCTAATGAACAATTTGTCCCATCTCAGCTATCTGACTACTTCAAAGCTTTTGGGGAATGTTGCATTTTCCAGCTACACTCTGGCTAAGAGAAACTGGAGGTGCACAGAGTGATCGGAAGATTGCACAGACTGTAATACAGATTTGGAGTCTGTCATCTTGCTGCTGGTCAAAGTACTAACGACGGTGCTAAACTGATCTTTTTATGCTTGCTTCAGGGCATGCCTGACTTTTTATTTATGCATAGCTAAGAATAGTGGTACTAATTTCCAGAGAATAAGGCCATGTCAGAAATATATTTGTGAGCCTGTTTCAATTCTTCAATTGCCTTCAGTTATCTTCATTTGAACTTCTGGATTTTTCTGATCAACAGGTTGCTCAGATAAAAACTAATTCTTGACATTTAAGAAGCCAAGATGAAATTCTCAGCATTGCATGTAGGTTTCAGATTTTAAAACAGAAAAAGGGATTTAATTCTACTATGCAATAACAAGTTTCATATCAAGAGTTCCTTCCCCAAAGTAATCTCAAATCACTTTATAAGCTTTAATAAAGGCACAATACTAAAGAGATTTCTTCTACTCTAATGATTTTTAAATCCATTTTTATATAAAACATCCAATTTTGTAACCAATTTTTCTCCCCCACCTCCCTTAAACTTTCATTATAAGCTATTATTCAGTTTGCTTTTTTTGTATGCTTTCAAAGGTCTTTTCCATTTGGGGAAATTCATTTTCAAGGAAAACAGTGAAATGACTCTTATACATAAATTTTGTCAAATACAGAAGCTATAAAGAAACGAGGCAGCAATTTTGTATCAGATCTCAAATTTGATTAAAACATCACGTGAAATTCTTAATGAGTGGCTGAGTATTGAGCACCCAGGCCCTTAATCTGTTTTCCAGATGCCCATTTAAAACTGTGAAGATAACACTGTTTCTTCCATGTACAGCCCAATTTTACTCATTTTTAGAAACTGCAATATCTGGGACAGGTACAGTCTCAATCTCATTTTCTACTATATCTAGCAGGGTAGACCTGATTTACTTTAGGTATCTAGATATGTATTAATTATCAATCTGGTTTTGTATCTCAGAAACACAGTCCTTTCAATTTAACAAATAACACTTTCTGTTGTTTCATAGGAGCCCCAAAATATCTCTACTTCACAACTTTTGGGAGCAATTACCTAGTATAATATAGTTTATCTGCACTGCAGTATAATTTATCTGCACTGGCTTTGTCTACCTAGAAGACTCGGTGTGAAAATTGCACTGCATTATTTATGTCATGCCTGGGGTGAACAAAACTGTGCATTATTGCCTTTAGCAACACCTGTATAAAGCACACTTCAATGGAGGGCCATCACTCCAAGGGCTTACAGTCCTCTGCATTGTATCTTGTAACTATATGTAGAGTGGAAAAGAAAAGATGAATGCTAGTGGAAACTCATAGCATCCTAGGTGACTTTACTATTACTGCCATGGCACAGAAGTGGATTGCCAATGACTTTTTTAGTAAGTATTATACTAGAAAATTATATGCAATAAATGAATATTAACACAGCAGAGTCTAATGGACTGTGGAACTTCAGGAGTCGAACACCAGTATGGTGTATTTAAATCCAACACTTTCCAGAGCAGTCATGGAAAACCAGAATTCAACTCAGTCTTGGTTCCATCATGCATTCAAGAGATGCTTATAACCAAGGCTTGAGAAAAAGCTGAGGCTGAAAAGCAGCAATAACATACACACCTAATTCCATTTCTGAAGTACAGGAGACCACAAAGGTACAAATATGTAAACACAGACATTTTTACAGAATTAAGACCTAATATTAGAATTACTTTGCATACTACTTCATGTGGAAGAAGAATTGGCTCAGTCTTCTCTCTGCAGAACTGACAAAATACAGGGCCAAAGCACAAACAGAGCGATGCAGATCTCCTGAGTCTCAGAGCAATTTTGCAATGTAAAGAGCGTTTCACTTCTTCATGGGCTTACATGACCAGCAAGAAAGTACACAACACATAAGGCAACCGAAAACCCACCAGCCCCTGCCAGTTAGACTGCTTGGTCAATCAAAAAAGCCAGGAGGATACTGAAGTCACAATTGTGAACGAGAGGCAGCATGAACTGCGTCTCTTCATTAATGCTAAATAGGTTGAGTCTATTGTAAAACAAGCCACTGATAGCATTCAAGAGGTTAGGGTTTGTTTGTTTTTTTAATTGCATATGTATTTTCCCAGAGAAAATCAGCAAAGCATACGCTTAGGAAGGCAGCCAAGAAGGCTGTTGCCATACTTATCTGCTGTGTCCAGTTTGTTAAAAAAGATCATTCAGATGTAATAGGTATTGGAAACTCTTGCCCTTAAAGTATGGGCTAGCAGCCAAAGAATTAACCAAGGATTCAAGCACAGCGCCTATTCCCAGCTCTGCAAGTAGGTTACTACCTGTGTCCATTCAGAAGGAGAAATGACCTATGACAGGTGACAGGAAAATTCTGGATAGCCTCTTTTTAATGACCAGTAGAGACAACTGGACTTTATTCAGCAGGAGTCAGGAGTAATGGCAAGGAGATCATCCTTCCTGCTCCACACACTCCTGGACCTTTCGTGAGTCCAGATATAAATTATGCAACTGTAAGGATTCAACCATGTACACACCTGAAATTTCATTGAGGAAAAGGAAAACCATTGCAATTCATCAATTTTCTTCCTTTGTGTTTTTCTTACAAATGTTGAAATAAACGCAGCTTGCTAGAGGTTGAGAATCAGTATATGAAAGAAATACAGAGCACATTAATAAGTTTGCTAACTGTTGTTGCATAGAAACCACTGGATGCTATTTATATTGAGGTACTATGGAAACAACAGTAACTGGTTTTTCCTTTTCCCTACTAGTAAAGCAAGTAATTATACATATTTGCTATTCAGGTACTTGGTCGTTACCAGGCCGCTCAGATTCAACAATTTTAAGTCTTCTCCTTCTCCTTTTTAATCTTTCAAAGCATTTTCGGAGTCTCTCTTCAGCCTACTTGAAGAGATTTGTCCTGCAGTTTTCTTCCTGGGCACATCGTATCACATTTGACTGTATTAAACACATGGTGTTGGAAGGGTCTGGGGAGGCAGAGAGAAGCTGGCACCTCAGTGTCCCAGTCTGACAACAATTGTGTGACACATTAGTCACAGGGTAGAGAAGCAATGTCCTAACTGCCTTCTCTAGTCCGGTCAAAATAAGAAAAAGCACCTAGCAGGATGAAACCTTAATATAGAAGATAACAACTGCACCCAGGATGGTTGAGGCAGTCAACTGAAAAGAACCGCTTGACCTGGACATCTAAATCAGCCTGTCACTCTGAATGGTGCTGGAAATAGGACTGTGCATTTGGGCAACTTCTGTTCATCACTCTCCAAACATCTGTGACCTGAATGTTTCAGGTCAAAGAAATGAAAGACAAAGTAGTTCAGCACCAGAAAAACAAGTTCAAGAGGGCAGGGAAAAGATACAGCACTCAGCAACTCCAGCTTCACACTGCAGTGGTTGTGTCTTTTGAGTATACCATTTAAACTGGCAGAAACAGCTTTTGTGAATGGTCATTCCAAGTCTTTCAGATGTCCCTGCATGAAGCACAAGATGTCTAGCTACCACATTTAGCTCAAGTGAGCCCAAAGCACTACATAGGTGTCACAAACCTGTATACCCCCACTATTGCTGCTAAGAGTTTGCGAAAGTGCTGTAATTCAGTTTGCAATTAAAACCAAGAGCAAGCAAAAAGCGAAAAAAAGGTTTCCCAACAGTCACTTTCCTTCTTTCCTCAATCACAACAACCCCGTGAGGCACTTAACTGTTAAAGCTGGTTTTCTGACTGGTGTTGAAAAAGTAATTTACTCCCCCCACCCTTCTAGTAGTTTAGGTATATGTACGGCTGCTTTGCTCTTGTACCAAATCGGAACACTCCCTTCTATAAAACACTAACGCCTTCACATTTCCAACATCTGTACGCTGCAAGGAAGTACTATCATTCACTACAAAAGGAGAATGGAGGGATTGAAAACATTTAAATATCTGAACAAAAATATTTGGCAAAGCTGAGAGATGTTTTGAGGCCACCTGTGATTTAGCTGTATTCTTGAAATAGAAGGCTGCTCTTCTCCCTTAATACAAATGAAGAAAACCACATAATCACACTGCAGCTTTATTCTAGCTTAGCTGTAGCCATTCCTCACTGCCACCACATACCTTCTCTTTCTTTTTTTAAAAACTTCCTTAAAAGAAACGAGTTTCTATTGGATTAAAAGAGGCACCTTCCACTACGCCAAGTTGCCAAATACCATTCCCTATCAGATTCCAGTGCTAAACTTGGGTAAAATGGGTGCAAGCCTTACTGTATGCTATTCTTGACTTTAGGATGTTGCCAAACTGAGTAGTACTGAGTAAGTAATGCTGACAAATTAAACCAAACCTCTCCACTGTAAAGGCATTCTTCCTGTAAAGCAAGAAAGTTCTTTGAATTCCCCAAACCTTGATTACATCTCTTTTTTTTTTCCCCCTAAAGTAAACAATCATTGTTTGCTCTGATTCTCTCTCCAGAGAAAATGTGATGGTAGAACTACACAAATGTTCCAACCCAGTGAAGTGGTAATAATAAGAAGCTGGGAATTATGTCCTGCTTGAATGACGGCAGGCTTGGATGTTGAACACAGCCTGCCTGCTCTCCCCAGAGATGCAACGTGTAACAGAAGTACATGGCTTTGGAAGGGGCACAGGCAACAGATTTCATTCCAGGCATCATGTTGTGTTAGCGAGGTAAGCCTAGTTGTTAGCATCCTCTTTCCTACAGGGTAAGCTTAATTAAAATGTAAAATGTCAAAAGCCAGTATGAAATATGATATCCCTGTGGGCACTCAGAGTGAATTAAGCCTATCAGCAAGTGAAGAGCAGGCAGCAACCCTCCATTTGGAGAAAAGATTACAACTATTAAATAGAAAGCAAGGGGACTACAGTGTTTCCTGAGCCTTATATTTGACTGCACTTGTCAGCCTTTACTAGCAATTGCACATGAGGTGGACCAACACCATTTCTCTGCACTTTATGTGGAATATGCACGTCTGGCACCTGTGTATATGGTACCATTCCCAAATTCTCTTTTTGTTCTGTGGTGATTTAGTTATGCAGTGCTTTGGTTCTGCATGACAAGCCAGCCTCAAATCTAAAGATTTTTGTTGCTTGAAAGAGAAAGTGTCACTTACTGATATTGATTATTCACACTGAGAATGAAATGGGATTGAAAGAATGGCATGAGGTCCATGCAGTCCCATTAAAGGAAAACTCGTCTCAATTTTTGCATGTTCCAGTGAGACCCTTTACTGTACTTCCTGAAATTAAGTAGGCCACAGAACCTCCATTCTTTGCCTGCCCTTCTTCTCAGAAAAGCTCTGTGTGTACAAACACAATAGAAGTCCAGAATACTCTAATGTATTGTTGAAAGAACTGTACTTCTGCCCTCCAGACTGATAGCAAGAGCTATTACTGGAAGTATGAAGTTCTAAACCCTGTGAGCTTTTAGCTTGATGTTTTAAACTGTTGCATCAGAACATAGTTTCTACTTGGAGAATTATTGGAGTTTTAAGATATTGGTGCTTCTGAGCTCCAAGCAAGGAAGCTGGTTTGAAAATCATGAAGATCCTCACGGTCTCTATGTTGCACAGAGCATGAATATAGCTAAGGCAATATCAAATCCTAATTGATGTTAACTTACGTTCCCATTGCAGGTGATGGATGCTCACAGAAGATAACCTTATTCCCTTTAGTGTTCTGCTGACCTTCTTCATCAAACACATGCAAAGACAGAAGTGGAAGATATGCCACACTTCAGAGCGGCACCTCACAGTTTGCACATCTGTCCAGAGAACTGTGTATGTCTACAAATGATTGCTCAGAACAGTGAGTGACCGCTACATACCACTGGAGAAAAGCAAAAGTTAATCCTGGAGAAGAATCCCAGTTCAGTCAATAGACTTACTTTAATTGATTAATTTAGCACAATATTTCTGTATGTATAGTACTTGATTCTCCTTTTATTTATAGCATTCCAGACTGGGACAAGGCCACCAAATCATCCAAGTGACATGTCTGATGGTGAGAGGATAATCAAGCTGTCTGCAGTGTCCCATTTCTCCTTCCAAAATCCTGTATGGAACATGTAAGAGTCTCAACTGGCACAGACAAACATTGTGATGTGCTGTGCATCGTGTTGTTGAACTATTTAGTGAAGAGTCTCTTTCACTGATATCCTGTGACATAACCCTAGTTTCCAAACAATGCATCATTAACATCTGAATATAACACAGAAAAATGAAATAATACTGCTTTGTATCTGCATAATGGCATTCACCAGAACTATGTTCAAATGTCTTTGCAGCCTGAAAATAGCCAGAGAAATTCTGTTGTAATTGTCCTGATTTGGAGGGAAGCAGACAAAGGAGAGACTCACAAACCTGTACTTGTATCCACTTGAAACTATAGAGGGAATTTCAAACACATAGCATGTAATTACACAGATGTAATAGAAAGCTTCCCAACCATACTTGTTTTCAGGTTTTGTAAGATGAAAAATTAAAAAAAAGGGCCTTCATCCAGATCCAGTTCACTTGGACTAGTGGCATTGTATTTTGTTCCCCAGTTGCCATGACACAGCAGAGCAGGTAATACCTGAATTCTAATCACTGCCAACCTGAATGGAATTCACATTTCTAATATCCCATCAGTAATCCACGAGCACCTCTGCAGAGAATAATTGATACTGCTTAACATTAAGAAAAAAAAAAAATCAAATTACTGTTTAGTGCAGTCTAATTCTATGGGAAAAATATGTAAAGATATCTACATCTGACATCCATTTTATTAATCAGACTATTTTTAGAAGATAAACCAGTCAAGAGAACAGCAGGAGTTTAATAAAGTATACATTAGTAGAACAATTATGGAGTAGTTGCAACAGACTGTTCCCTCTGATAGCAAGCAGTAGGAAACATTGGTTGGAATGCGATGCAGTACTAAAGTGAATAATAAATTTCACGGCAAGTTAGCCTCTAAGTTATATTCTGCAAAGGAAGTTTTGAAAAAGTTAGGGAAAGCCTGATATATTTCAGCAGTATTTTTACCAGTGAAGGATCTCAAAGTAATCTATGGTTTTATAATCATATCTTCCTCCTGTACAAGAAAGCATTAATATATGTACTTAGCAGAGAGGGATGCAGTTTGGATTTTATGTCTTAGTCAACTGAGCATCTATGTCCAGAGCTCCTGGACTCCTGCACAAACCATTCCAATTCTACACTTACGCTTTAAATGTGCCAGATGAAGGCATTTCAAGAGAATAAAAATACAAAAATATATCATGCATTTTCTTTAATGGCAAAGTAGATCATTACATACAGATGTCTGAAATATCACTTCCATGTTATAGGTTATTTTTACCTTCTAAAGTACTAACAGTCCTCAAACCTGTAGAAATGCTGAATGAGAGACATGCTAGACACCTTATGTTTTAGATAACACTCATGAAAAGCACGATACTTTCACCTTCCAACTTACCAGCCAGGCCAAGGATGAAAGTTTTAATAAATTTGATGTTAACTCAGAAGCCCCTAAAGACAATAGATATCCTTTCATCAACATCAGCTGGTGCTGTCCCTACCAACTCAAGTGCTAACACATGCACAAAATGATTTTAAGAGATGAAACAAAAACGAGCTGTTCAGGCTAGGACTTCTCGCTTTATTCCTTTTTGTCTATACATTTTGGTAACTACTCACTATAATTATTGAAGCTCATAAAAAGTGAATTTAATACAGTAACATGTTGACTACTATGTTTTGTTTCAAAGTAACTTGCGGGTACTGTATTTCCCCACTGCAACATTAGTCCATTGCAGTAATAAAGTTGTTACACGCGGTATGGGATAGACCTTTTTGCATTGCTGTAACTGCCTTTTTCTGTATTATAACGGTTTGCAACTTTGTCATCTTCATAAATGTGATCAATAGCAATAATAAAGTTGCAAGACAGCTTATTTTTTTTTTCCCCTGCAACCCCAAGAGTTGCCTTACTGTTGGTGGTAGCTCTACATTGATTCTTTTCTCCTACCTTTTTGCTATTTGTTTGTTGAACTTCATGTAAACAAAAACCTCAGCAATTTTCTGCTGCAAACCATGGAGCTGGTATAGATGCTGAGGGCTGCATCTCCCATTATTACAGTGCTGCTTTTCATACAGTGCAAAGTAGCTGAGTTTCACTGGCCTTCTGCCTGTGAAATATTTGGACATATTGCTCAAGCTGAACTACAGTGAGAATTAAATATGTACTTGTATTCCTTGCTGATCAGGAGCATAAGACTTTCCTTAAACATTTATGCTTCAAGTTTTCATATGCTGTGTTTGTCCTGTGCACACTTCCACATAATGAAATATATGGCTTGAAAGTCTCGTGTCCCCCAGACTCCTGTACAAACCAAAACACCCGAAGCGAACATTCCAGGTAGGCATACAATGCCAGATCCTCAGCAGGAGAAAACTCCCCCAAAAAGGAACTGCGTCAATGAATACTCATCGGGATGGTCACCAAGCAGCTAAATAAAGCCATCATGATTTCAGTGTGCATAACCGGATAACTCGACTCTTTCTGCGAGAGGAAGAGTCAGCAACCAGACCGTTTTTCAGACAGTTTGAAAAAGCAAGTAATGTTTTGGGCAGAGAAATCCTTTTCAATGCTGAAGCAAATAGGAAAATTGAATCTGAACATGTATGACTAATTAGGTTAATCAACACCGCTATTGCTAAACCTCAGGCATTTTGAAGTTCCAAAAGAAAAGCGGTGTTGCAGACTCCAGCAATAATGTATTTGTTAAAATAAGTAGTGTGGGGCAGAGCTGGGAGGGGGGAGGAGACAAATGCGTACAACCTTGGGCATTACTTTACCTACCATTTTCTTAATGACTGACTATAAACTTCATGGTTTGGGGAACTGGAAAAACATTGCTGCCAACCTGCAGATTTCTATTCTATGAGGCTCCTTCATGCAAGTTTTGCTTTGAGTAATTCCATTTATTTCAGCCAACCCTTAGATAAAGGCAATCCACAAGTGTTTACAGAGCTGGGGCCTGAATGAGTGCTGCCCCAGGGAGGAAATACTTGGCAGCGGTGTCATGGAGCATAACAACGCGAGCCGTTTGACCTCAAAGATCCATTGTCTTGCTGTGGCAGGCAGGTGGCCAGCTGTGCCAGTATTTCCCAGGTTCTGCGAGATGGTGCCACTGACTGCCGCAGAGCTGTACTGACAGCGCTATCTGCCTCGCCAGCCAGCTAACCTGCACCTGTGGATATATAACTTTGCTGCATCCTTCTGCCTCCCTGCTCAGCTACGTGACCCTTCCCGATGAGACAGCACGCATCTCTGAGCTGGTTGGCAATGAAAGCAGCGGTAGGAGCTCAACAGGTCAGCCTCCACCTTCTCAATGCAGCTTGTGCTGGTCTATAGCAGTTATAAATCAGTCCTGCTCCTTTAGCTCTACAAAATTTCCTTCACTGTAGCCTCACTGTGACCTCTTTTTCCCTGCTCTGTTTTCCCCCTAGGCATTGAATGCTCAGCTGAAAGATTATCCTGTTCTCCTCAAATGCAACCTATCTTCACTCCCTTTCATTTATTTTTTAAACCATGCTTCCTCTTCCCACCTC
>VXAL01004409.1:78773-98303 GCA_013399475.1 Chauna torquata
CCCCCCCCCCCACCTTATTCTTATACTTTCATAATGAATCCATAACAAAACTACATTCACGATACACACTCAGCTCATCCTGATTAGCGAGACAGCTTCTTAGCATTTAGCACCAGGGTGCATCAGCAGAGAAAGCTGCTGAATGGGGAATGGCTATTATTAAAAAGGATTTTTTGCAGTTTCTATTATGACTCCGTGCTTTATCTAGAGATGGCTGAAGTGCGGCCAGTGGGTTTAGTCAGATTTATGCAAAGGTAGCCTTTCCACAGGTTTATTTGTGCCTCAGCTCACCTCCCAGTCTTACCTCCTGTCTTCTTCCAATTGGCACCACCACCAAATGGATATTCTTAAAGACACCAAATTGTGCCCAGACTTGCTTCAAAACAAGCAAGTCTGAAAAGCTCAACTGCAGCTCCCTTCAGAAAAAGGCTGAAGCAGGATATCACTAAACCATCCCAGTGACAAGAAATCAAAGTTCAGGACGACTTTCTTTTTGTCTAAGAAGGAGAACCAACAGAACATGTCAGGATTAAGACCAGAAAACTTGCTGATAAAGAAATACAAAGCAAGATGCATACACCTGGAGATCTCTATTATAAAATCCTTAATAATTAGGAAGCTTTTGGAAGGTTAAGGAATATGATGCTGCTCTCCAGACCAGAAATAGAGTCTCTTCTGCTTGGATTTATTTTTAAACAAATTTACCACTGTTCATGTGGAGATTTTGTGAGAGATTAGAAAATTTCAGAGTTGTTGAAAGGATATGTTGGTGCTTCGCAGAACCAAAATTTGACTTAAAAATCAAAATATATTCAAAAAAACTAGACAGACCTTCACCCAGCTGCTAAATCTCTTCTTCCAGAACTTACAGAAATTAAATTTTGTTTGAAGCTGTGGATCCCAATAAATCCATAAGATCTGCAAAGGTGACCAAATTACTACAGAAAAATGAGCATGACAGAGAAGTCTTGTGTAAAAAAAAAAAGAAAAACACAGAATAAAGCAAAAAGGAAACTATGGCAGAAGGGAAAGTGATGCAGTGACAGCATGATGGATGAGGGAAAAAAAATACCTGGCAGTAATCACTTTGATAATAAGAAATTTCTGAGTGCTGGGCACCAACAGAACGTAATGTTCATTTAAGAAAGAGCATAACCTTGCAGAATACAGGCTGACGGCAGCGACTTAAGTGACAGCTCTGCGGACTATGGCTGTCATTGTACTGACACCAGGAAATATAGGTAACAGCAGAGCATCTTGATCTATGGTAGACCTGCTAGGTGCTATTTGGCTGAAATCAGACCCTGATGAGAAAAAAAACCATGAGGCTCACCTGGAGAAAGTCAACTGTTGCTTTTTTTTTTTCAAATGCAGCTGTAATTGGTTTCATGCTGCTCAAACTTGTATCAATCTTATGTACAGAGCTGCATGAAGAGGAGATGACTTGTTACAAGATGATTGAATTTAATTAATCTTGCATGGCTAATCCCACACTTATTTTTATTTATCCTGAAGACCTTTCCTGCCATGAGGATTTCCAAAGCTGCATAATTAAATTCAAATCAAAAGACAAGTTTGTCTGCACGTTGTTGCCAGGGAGAGGGAAGATGATCTATTAAAAAAGTGCAACCATTATAAATAAGGGTTATTGGAAAATGCGGGGGTGGGGAGAAGGAGAAAAATCTGGCTTTGATACTTAAAAATTACTGGATTTGCAGTTTATCCTGCCAGGTAAAATAGATCTTAGTTTTACAGGGAGAGATGAGATACAAGGAACAGAAGTGACATCTCCAAGCTCATACAGGGCTTCTGTCACAGGCAGGAAATTCAACACAAAACTTTCTTGCAGAGCCATCTATTCTGCCTGACCTTTCTTGTGTTCAGGACCCCACTCCCAATTTCTTCTCAGTTTCCACATGCCAAGTCATTTTATCTATGCTCCATTCATAGGCAGAAGAGAGCCCACAATTTTCTTCTTATCTATGTTTGGACAGTAATAACACCATTCCAGACTATTCATTTTAATAGCAAGCATCACTACGGTTCGAATCATCTCTGCAATCCACAGGAAGTATGCAGTAGGTTTTCTCCTGTGTCACATCTAAACAGGACTTTGATCTCAGTCTGCAGGCACTTTTGCTTCTCAGTTCACAAAGGCAGAACATGTTTACATCCTTTTGTGGTGCGATGACTGCCAAGGCTGCAAGAGCTTTAGGGTTCACTAGAAGCCCCTGAGCCATGTATTGAACAAGTTTGTTCAGATCTTATCCTTGGGACCCATCAAGGTCAAAGTCTTCTCAAGGAAGGGAAGGAGATATTAGTGAAAGGCAAATAAAAGCATAATTTAAAACTACAGCTGTCTGGATACTTGACTCACGTGACCTTTTTAAAGTCATGAAAAGCAAGACCAGACTGTTCAAGATTCTGGCTACACATCCTATTCAAAGCTGCTGCTTGCCTAAGACCTTCATCCAGTCCTTTGGACAGGCTCACAAGATGGAGTTTTAACATGCTTGGAAAGTCTCTTAGCAGGGCCTTTGTAAAGTTTTCTGATGTCTAACACATTCATGTGGATAACTAGGAAAAATTAGCTGTTCAGCCATGAGGGTAAGTGAGCAGCCTCATTGCCTCACAGAGCCCAAAGAAGTAGGTGCTAAAAGTACACATGCCAAAGAAAAAAGCACTTTGAGTACCTTGTTCTCAGCTAGGTATTGAAACTGGCTTCCCTCAATTGCAACGCAAGATCTTATCACTATTGGCAACACCAAGAAGGAGAATAGAACTGCTGAAGTACCTCCTGATAGTTATGCCACCATGACAGTACTTCTTCATTTAAAAAAAAAAAAACAATAATAACAAATACCCAGGTTGAGTAATGTTATGCTGTTAACAATAAATTAGCTGGTGTGAAGGCATTCATTGGCTTTCCCACAGGGCTTGTGCTCGTGGTTTCTTACCCCACCTCTAAGGTAATTCAATCAGCCAAGCAACAGAGGAATTCAGAGCAGTTCCCCAAGTGCCACTGCAGTCCCAGGTGGCCTGGGTGTTGGTGTCTTGACATGCAAAGTGATAGAAAAATACACATTGAGCAAAAGAAACAAACAAACAAAAAAATAGAAAGTGAGCCAAAAAGAGCATTCTTCAGTCACTCATACCAAACTTTTATACCAGTGAACATGTGCAAATACTAAGAAGAAGAAAGTGAAAGGGATCAAGGAAAACTGAAAATACAAAAATTAAGATTTTGGTCACTTGGCTTATAAAGACAACTGCTTGGAGAAGCAATTACTCACAGATGCACAAAACACAGAAATCAAAATGAGCATGAATCAAGAGTGCAGAACTGCTGGCAGAAAGCAGAAGATGAACAGTAAACAACTATGGAGAGATCCAATTTGTCATGTCCTCAACCCTGTAAGGGAGAGTGACTGATAGACATGGTAACATCTATATTATCTGCATGTGTCATCCTAGGTATTGGTGAATCCAACATTGTCACAGTTTGCATCAAAATGAATACTAAGGAGAAGTTTGATTGTTAAAGGGGTGGAGTTACCTGTGGAAATGAAGATCACCTGACTAGAAAACTACCAAAACAGCTACACCTCTGACACCGAAACCTAAATTAATCAAGTGCTCTTTTTCATTCTTCAAGTTCTAGCCCATGAAAAACTGCAGCTTAATTGTGCAGGCTGCCAGCCCATGATGACAGCTTATGTTTTGTTTTTTAAAAGAACTTGATTTTAAACATAATGAAGTCACTAATCTTACTATCACTAATACTTAAATCAACTTAAAGTTGCTAATTATCTTTAACTTGTTTCTACCTTATTGAACATTTTGCTATAAAGATGTTTCACTAGGCATAATACTGCTTTTTCCAAGCAGCTGAAAAGCTGAAGAAAGGAAGGCATTGTATTTGACCCACACAGAGATTGTGAAGATGAAGGAAAAAGGCTTTTTTTTGTTTTGCTTTGTTTTTGTTTTTAAATATATAAATAACAAGAAGGACTACAAATACGTGAGCAAATTGGCAGGATAATTTCCAAACTATAATTTAGGGGAGAGCTAGAGATTTCACACTTGTCATTTAAGAGTGAGACAATTATAGAGCAAAGGAGCCCTGGTGCTGTGGGAATGCATCTTAAACTGCAAATTTATGCTTGTTTTATAAGTATTAAAATGTATACAAAAGATGAAAACTCTTGAGGATTCGTTGATGCAACAAACACTTTGATGACATTTAAGAAAACAGGCTATTTACCTCAAAGCATTTGCATTACAACACATTCAGTTACTATGTACTTTTCTGTTTGAAAATGTCCTCTGAGCCCCCAGAGAAAACAAATGGAGTTTCTCTAAGACGTAAGTGCTCTTAATAAAAGAAATCTGCTGTGCAATGGGCAAGACCACAAATATCTATAATTAGCGTGCTTCACTGGAATAATTAAACACTTGAATTTTCATTTCACATAGCCTAAATTGCTTCCGTATATATTACAGATGCACCTCAGGAATAGAGCTGCTGGGAAAACAGTTCTGGTTGATGAAAAAGTAAATGTTATAAACTGTGTTATTTCTCTTCAAAGTGGATTAAAGACACCCCCCTCCCCTTTTTCTTTTTTTTTAGAGGGATCTCTGGGCTAAGAGAGATAATGTCCACGATAAAATAGATCAATACACGAGTTTGTTTTCATCTACTCTGCCTTAGATATCATGGGTGCAAAATGGGACATTGTCAAGGCACACAGGGTAGATTAAAGATGTTAGAAATGTTCACGTGAATCCTACTCAGTGAGAACGTCGGATAGGATTTTTTGCATGGAGTTTGGAATACTTCAGTTTAAGACTTCATGAATTAGTTGTCCTTTCAAATATCCCAGCAAGATTCAATGATTTTTTAGAACCAGTTTTATTTTTTAGTCCATCTGCTTTAGAGATAAAAGGAAAACATAAAAAAATGCCAAGATAGCCAGGTTTAAGCAGTTGTTCTGCACAAGTCTGACGGCCTCCTAACCTGCTTTTATACTCTTTGTGTAAAACAGCAAGGGCAACACTAATCACAATCCTTACCTTGCCCACTGAGACTCTAAGTACTAGGACCGGAGGCTGTAGGAGAAGGTGGAGGGAATTCTAGTCTTGTCATAGTACTCCAGATGCCACACTGTCATCCTACACCTCATACATACTTCTTACAGAGAATTAAAGCAACTTAAGTTGGTATTTTCTACCAAACTGCAGAAGATGCTAAATTAAGAGCAGACTGTTTGTTCACTCTTTGCTTGAGGAACATTTCTGCAGTTCTTCTTTCTCCAAACCAGGCACATATTCAAGAAATGGCAAGCAAGCCTTATCCTACCCACTGATGATGCTTTTAAAGACATTGATACACCTTCCTAGAGGTGCATTTTCCCAGGTGATGAGGTGGGGAATTATGCTGTTGAAGCCAAAATGGTAATTGACAAAATCCCCAGGTGAATTATAAGGGAAATCAGTATTATACCAAACAGTTGGGGTTGAGGTTGGTTGCAATCTATGATTATGCTATCTAATTAGGAAATACTAACAGGGTCAGGGAAAGTATAGCAAGTTGCTGGTTTTCATAGGTGCACTACAGAGAGGTGGCGATTAAAGGGCTGCTTTCATATCTAGGAAATAAACTGAGGTAGGACTGACAGCAGTCATGAGCATTTCACCTAGAAAGGTCATCCACTCCCAGGAAAAAAAGAAGAGCAAAAATAATCCTTTGTTTTACATTCCATTCCAGGATTATACTGTTTTTTCCTGCTGCTTGGAAAAAATACTATCTCCAGAGAAGCATTTATTTGGAAACTTTACTTCTACATGGGTAGTTATATTTGTGATTAGAGTCTGAGGTGCAGGGTGAGAGAGCTATAACAGGAGCCACCCTTCTGAGACCTGCCTCTGAGAATGCTGTCTAGTCTATAGGGAGTGCCACTGCCCTTCTCATTTCCTACAAATTCTATTTCATGCAAAAGGACCTTGGTCATTTATTTCAAGCATGTGCACTAGTTTTAATCAGCAAGGAGAAGAAGGATAGCAAAGAATACATACTAAGTCCACACAATATCTCTGATGTACCATGCCTGGCTAACACTGAAACACAGACAAAGAGCAAAGTAACCCCAAAACTCCTGAAGAATCAGGGGCAGAAGAGTTACTGAGGTGTTATAAAAAAAAGAAAGGTGTGAGAGTGTTTTCTGTACCACAGGACTAATAAAACTTTTGCCCACATGTTTTCAAAGACAGACCTTCAGCAGAATTCTCTGTAGACTTGAGCAAATGTGAACATGACTTTCTTTTGTTTAAGGGACACGACTGTAAAGCTGTCAGGTTGCGACAACATAGCTTTAATCCAATTCCTAAAGATACCAGCATCTGTGGAAACAGGTTTTAAGTCATCTGTGTAAGACCACGAGATACTTTCCTCCAGACACCAGCTACAAATGCAACCTGAAGTCAGTGTTACCATTGCTTAAGGTTGTCAGCAGATGTTCGCTACATTTTTATCTGCCTGCCAGCGCGTATAATTTTATTGACGCTGAAACAGTGTTCACATTGGAAGGTGAGAGGTAGGAGAGAGAGTTATTTGGCTGGCAATACACAACAGGACACACTTACGTGTGATGTTTAAAGAATCAGTAACTCTGCTTGGTGGCACCTGCCTGGCTGTAGCTCGGTGCTTGACATAGCACAACACAACAAGGGTTGTTAGTACAACCTGAGCCCCCATATCTGAAGCTGAAGTCTTCCTCCAACAACCTCCTGCCAGTGTCCATAGCTCTATTTTAACATCTTTGTACTGGGAGTCTGGGGCAGTGACTCACTGATTTTAAAGGATATAGCTGATTTATTCCATTCTTCCTTTTGTTGCTTGTTTGTGCTGCTCTGAATATCTAATGAACCATCCTCAGGTTAACCCCAGATCTGCACAGTCAGTAATTACTCCAGGTGTCACATTCTGGCTGGCTGAAATTTTCTTTTAGTCATCACTGCGTGCAAGTTTGCCAAAGAAAGAGGGCATTTTGACAGCAGCATGCCTTGAAATCCAATTTTACTGTCAAACAAATGCTACCGAAGTTCCGTCACTGAAGCAGGTCACATGGGAATAAAAATGAACCTACCAGCTGTAAAACTGGAGATTCATAAAAATTATTCTAAAAACCTAGCAAATTTAGTTGATCTAATTTTCTTTGATCAGATTGAATAGCAGAATTATGTCCCTGCTGGAGAAATCAAAGAAATCTTCATCTTTGCTTTAGGTAGTGTACTACACAATCTCTTCCACAGCTACCTAATTCTGCCAGCTGGCATTGAAGGAGTACGCTTCATTCACACTAACCAAATGAAATAAATCATATTTCATTTTCAGTACTCAAACAAGTCCCTACACTAAAAGCTATTCTGAAGTTACTTGAACAATGTTCAGGTCTGTGCCTGAAGAAAAAGTACGGAAAAAAAAGCCCTAAATTATTAAGTTAAGGTTCTTAACCAGTAACCAGACCAAATTAGATTATAATAGTTAGTTAAAAAGACTGGACTATAAATGATTAAATGATTTAGCTAGGTTAGATAAATACTAATAGGTTATAATCTAGCCAGATACTGAAAAATATAGTAGATTACCTAGACAGCAAGACAGATAAAATTCACGCAGCTACCCATTTGCAGCTCTGCAATCATATTCTATAGCACAACAAGAAAATCCAAACTGATGTGCCCTTGATGGAATACGTGCCATTTGTGTGCCCATAAGCTGGTATCCACCTTGACAAGAGTCCTTATACTAGCTGTCAAGGAGTACAAGTATTCTGATGAAGTATCGCCTGCCTGCAGTTCAGACCTCAAAAACATATCAGTGGGTTGCCACATATCCTCAGGGTCTTTCCAGTTGCTGTGGTCAGTATTTTGCCATCTGTCACCAGACAAGGTCTCTCCTTGAGTATAACTCAGTGGGCACGTCGCGGTACATCAGCTGTCAGTAGATCAGCCCATGATGGCTCTTCCTGCTCTTGCACCAGCCTTCATCCATGCTGAATTACACTGGGGATGGCATCTGCCATTACAGAGAGAAGGGCTTCAAGGTTGATATTTCCCACATCTTCCAAGAGGTGTGATTATGTCCCATGAAATGGCTTCTCTGCTCCCATCTGTCCATCACATAGTGTCCTCCTTTCCTGAACAGGAAGCCTCTTGAATTTCAAGACATGCAGGCCTCCACGTAATTAATTATCTAAGAGGATTGTAAGTATTTTTGTCTCACATAAAGACATTCGGTTGAAGTACTCCATTTTACCTTAAGAGAACTATATTTCTTCCTAATGCTTGCTTTACTGCTACACATTTTTAATCATGTTGTCCCAGTCAAGAGATGTTTGAGACAGTTTTCTCCAAAACCTTAGGGGTAGCTTGTGTGTCATGTTGTTGCAGAGGTTTAAAGTTTATTTAGTATCTTCACCAAGTCACTCATTAGAAGAGGTGTCCACAATAACCGAAATAATATTTTTTTGACTGCGCTCAGTTGAATTCATTTAACTCTTTTATTCAGAGTCAAAACATACTATTTTAGATAGAAAATGATTTTTAAAAGAAAACAAGTTTCCTTATGAAAAGCAGACTATTTCCACACACTAAAAAATTCTCTGGTTCAAAAAAAAGCTCCCATTCAACTTAAATTTTGATGCAGCTGTACACCAGTTCCACTAACTGGTGCACGGTTGGCGTAAAACTTTCTCTCACAATCTAGCAACTCCATTAAAATCAATCCCAACATATCTTACTACCAAGTGAAAATTATCGTGCTGAAAATTATGGCTGTGAATATAGAGTAGCAGAGGTTGATGTTCATTGCAGTGTGATGGCCCCCAGATGTGTGCAAAAATGGCTCTGGTGCTCCACCAAGCAGCGAGCTTGTGCGATGGGCTGGGTCAATGAAAGTTTCTTTTAGACAGGGCAGAGCCTGTGCGTCTCTGCCGCTCTCCTGAGAAACATCAACAAGTGTCTGTCACAACTGGGTTTTTAATTGAATTTCTTTCCCTAGTTATCATCTTCGGATGGAAATATATAGATTAATTTCCTGTGTTTATTGCACAGCTGTGAATAACCACATGAGAACACCTACTGAGGTGGTAGAAAAACTCCAAGCACGGTATGATACTCTGAACAGTAACACCTCCGTGGCAGAATAACCTCAGCCTTCCTCCCCCTCCTACTCATGATTTAGCTATAAAAATGCTATTGTGTATTGTTTCCTTTGGGAAGGTGATGGGCTGAGAAGACTAAAAGGAATATAAACTCTCCATATTCCCAGCATGAACCAATTATTGGGAGATAAAAAGAAAAATCTGCAGGTGATGTGTCCACACATCATCTCTATAACAGAAATAACAGCGCTACTGCTCTATCCGGCTTAGTATTAAAAGGATAAGCACACTGAAAACCTCGAGAGTCTCAAACATTGTAATGGGAGCCTTACAGATCCCCATGCCAGACAACCAGCTGGCTATTGATGGCTTCCAGGTACAAAGCTGGGCTTTCAGCATCGGCTATGGCTGTGAAAAGCTGCCATGCTATTGTGCTCCAGAGTCACTGATTTTACTAAGTGCCTTTACTCCTTCCAAAACTTTGCTTCTGAGACATGAATTTAAAAAAATACCATCCTCAAACCTTGATTTTGTCATCAGCCCTCAGGTGTCTCTATATATGTTACAGTGGGAGGCAACAGGATCTGCTTATTCTTGCATTCAATTCAGTCAACTTGTTTTGGAAAGACAGTTTTTAATCATTCCCAAGTTGAGAGCTGGCAATGCAACATTTCAGGCTGGTTTCATGACTAACTATGGCAGATTTATAAGGGAGATACCAACAAGACCTTAAGTATAGAATCATTAATGTATTGCTACAGTAACCCCAGAAACATTCAGTGATTTTTATTGGAACATACATATTTCTTCAAGACAGTTCATGACATCTTATCAGATTTGCTTCTGTAAAGAAAGTTTTCATATTATAACTAAGCCATTTTACTGTTGCTGTGGTAACTACAGTACAGTTAAAAAAGGTAACCACAGAACAGAACAAATGCATTTGCTATGTAAAACTCATAGCCAAGTTTTCTTCATTATCTAAACACGGAAAGAGTGGTGCTAGAAATAGATGCGAATTAAAATTCAACAGCAATGGCAGTTGGAAATCCGAAATTAAAGATCAGACTTTCAATTCAGTGTCCAGCATCACCTGCTTGTCTTCTACTTGATTTGTAGTGGACTAGTGTGACAGGCAGCCATTTGTGTTTTTGAAATCATCACCTCTTTTGTGTTGCTCAGAAACTCTAACTTCTTTTCAACCCAAGAATTTCACAATCACAAACCATCAGAATAGTGATGTATCTGATCTGAATGGTTTTTGATACTACTTTGCTTTAAGGAAACTATATTCACTGCAGATTAATTTTCTCTGGCTCATTTTCATTTAAAAGTACTTTACACTTTTTTTATATTTTATTCCCAAATCTCAACATAGGACAAAACGGCGTGCACAAAATCCTGGCTTCATCAGAGTGGAGGTTTACTTGATCACCTTCAGTGCAGCCAATGCTCACCTTGCAGACTTGCCAAATTAAAGGGGATACCAAGAAAGCACGGAATTCATGTGAATTTATCCCAAATCCAGTAGTAAGACCTTATGGAGGAGCAGAAATTTTGTGCCATTCCCTTCCAAAATATGACAGAGGTTTAGCACATTGCCTATTATAGGAGGATAACGTTAAAATCTGCATTGTATGCTCAAGAACAATATTTTTCAAAATTCTCACATCATACCCATAAGTCTGGAAGTATTTCATAAGCATGTCTGTTCTTACTTTACAAAATTGATACTGTTTCATTAAGTTTGAGGAAGGAAGGCAAATGAACAGCAGCACCCTCCGGAAACAATGTCATCTCCTTTAATCAACGAAAATAACTTTCATAAATCATTTAGTATTTTAACTTATTCAACTATGATGGTTACAGTCAACGCATGTTTTTTTATGGCCTCTATTGCATCTCACATGCAAATGAATTTCTCTTAGAGCATATGACAATAAATATTGCATACAGCACTATTGGATTGCTTGCACTTCCTTGAACTGAGCTGTTGCACGTAGTTATACACTAATATCTGCACGACAAAGCCCTCAGGGCAAATAGAATTACCTGTAAAATTCAGCCTCAGTTGAGGCAAGCACAGAGTTACAACTGTAGTTAGCAGGGGCCAATAACTATGCACTACACTTATACTTCAAAAGTAGGATTTTATGTTAGAAAAACTAAGAATGCCATTTCTGTAGAGATGCAGCTATGTAATTCCACAGGAAAGATGACTCTAGGTTCAAGTGGTTTGAAATCTGTTCTTCCCGCTTTTGGCAGCATCATTTCAGACAAGTCCATTGGTCTATTTGTACTTTCTCATTTTCAAAATGGACAGGATGCATGGCAATCCAGAGAAAATCTGGTTCTATGTTCCTTCAGGATTTTTGCCACACCAAAGCATTGCTGCAGTAACTATGGAGGCTTTGAATTATCTTTTAGAAAGCTATAGCATGGTGAAAATCCTGTTCTCAGCCTACAGAAATGTTGTCATTTTCCATTCAGTTCTGTGGGACCTCCCTGGAAGGGTTTGCGCACATGTACAGTAAAGACGCATGGTAATTGCACAGCCACTGAAATAATGCGTGAGTCTCTGGGAATGAGACCTCGGAGAGGTCACAGACTCCCTCATTATCTTTCTGCTTTCTTTTGTTTCTCTGCTCTGCCCTTTTTCATCCTGCGAAAATGCTTCTGAATGCTAATGCCACAGTGCTTGGCATCCTCTTCTCCAGTCATGTCAGCATAATTAATTAGGATGGTAGAACAAACACCGTTGCACACAGGTCAGGTAAACCCATTTTGACACCAAAGGAAGAGCAGACACAGGAGAACGATGCAGAGTACCTAAACACATTGCCAGGAATCAGGAAACAAACAAACAAACAAACAAACAAACAAAAACAGATGGAAGTAATGGGATGAAACAGAGAGAAATGCAGCCTGCCTGTCCCTGGAAATGTACAATACTGGGGAGTCACCTCCTGGGAAGGATGCTGGAAACCGGACTGGAGATTTGAGGTTCTCCGTAGACAGCGTTAGACCCTGCCTTTAGGCACAATGTGAGCACAGAACAGTGTATGAAAGCACTTATGGCTCATTTTCCCTTTTCCTTCTGTCTTGCAGACTGGCAGCAAGATTGGCACCAAAATCTGTTCCTAGTGATCTGACCACTCCTAGCCCTTCCCATTGCCTGCAAACACTTTCCAGGGTCTCAGTTAACTACAACAGAAGTATTTCTTTCTTTCTATTCGTTCGTCTACATACAGACACACACACATTGCAAAAAGGTTATTAGAAATAATGCAGCCTCTAATACCATAGAGAATATTTCTGCATCTTCAGTGAACAAGTTGTTCTTCTCATGCACAACCTCACACGTGTGCTACCCTCAAGGAACAGAAGCAAAATGTTATCGCTGCTTACAGATGCTAGTCATGCTGAGATGCCAGTATTCCTCCTCAGTTAATGCAGGTGCCTATGAGAGCTGCTGCAGCCGTATTTCGGGCTTAGAAATACAAGGAAACATCCCATATGTCACAATTTCCCCTTGCAGTCAGACAGTTGCCCTGATGAGAGGTTTCAGAGCAATATTCTGGTGGAAAAATCCTGCAGTGACTATCCAGCCAACACCTTTAGCTTGTCCTTACTGCATGGTTGGCATGGATAAGCTTAATTAAAGCGGATCTCCCCTGGGACCCCATGCCTCACACAATCTGGGTGCCACAAAGGCAACCGCTGGCACCAAGAGCAAGACAGCTCGTGAGGAAAACCACTCACTGCTCCAATCTGGTTCACACTGCTGGTTCCTCCCCACTTGTGAAGTTGTTTACATTTGAGCCCAACTGACTTAAAATGTTTTTAATTTGATAGCACTACAGATGCTGCTTGCCTCAGTGTATTAGCCCAAAGCTTACGGAAGGATAACTGTTTTGAGTAGAGAGTTATAAGCAACACAAATTTTTCCCCTTCCTTTCTTGGTATAAAATGAAGTTTGGGGTAGGAATGCTAATTTCTGAATCTCTCATTTGACTGATCAAATCTAATATTTTTAAATAGAAAATGTAAAATGAACAACTTCAAATGTCAAAACATTGCTTAGTGGTATTAATATATTGATTCTTATGTCCTCTGACACACAAAGTACATGATTCCATTGACTGAGTGGAGAAGTACTCCATTTCTGATTACTTTAAATGTCAGAAAGGTCAAAATGCTACATCTGATACCATGGCAAGGAAGGATGTGCAACCAGACTGTTCCTAGCATATGCATTAGAAACAGATCGTACAAGTGTAGGGGAAGGGAATACTGACTTTTGATACCATACAGTTGAAGGAAAACATCTGGAACATGAAAGCCTGAAGAGACAGTTCAGAATTTTGCTGTTGTTTGTTTGCTATCCGCCAGTCTTTAACAGACTGAACTCCAAGCAGAAGTCCTTCAGGAGAAATAAACTGAGACTGAAGCAGAAAATGGACAAACATCTACTTTAACTAAATTATCATAACCAATGGGCTGACCTAGGAGAAAGGGAGAGTTAGCCCTCACAGATAGGCAGAAATGTCAGCAAGGGAAGAGAGGTAAGTCATTACTGCATTCAGACAGATGAAAGCAGACCAACAGCACATAGGTATCACTGGTGAAATACAGCTGCTTCAACTGGCAGGTGGGTTGTGGGTACCAAAACCCAATCTAGCTACTGATATGCTGATTTTAGTATCCAGTAGAGCAACTAAGTTCAATTTGCAAGGTCAACTCTGAACACATCTTGTAGGCCTGCCTTGAAAATCTGTTGGGATGCTATAAGATGTAGAGAACCTGTGGAGGACCCGTGGAGTGTGCAGACTCAGTGCAGGGCTGCGTTGTGCTGCAGGAATGGGAGATATTTCCATCTGCAGTTATCTTCCCTGCCATTTTTAATACTTTTGTTGTAGAGGTCCACATCTCTAGCAAAGCTTCTCAGCAAGCTCAGTGGGAATTTATTTCTTCTCCTCAAAAAACTACTTTTCAGTTTCAAACAAAAATAGGTTTGTCAACTGGATGGATTTGATAGTTAGATAAATGTGTTTTATCAACGGAATGGATTAGGCTGTTTGCATTTTGTCACCACAATCTCAATCTATCCTGCCAATAAAACATATTTCATCAAAGCTTTAGGCCACCATGCTAACAGAATGTGTTTTGTCAACAGCCTAAATCCATCCTGTCAACAAAATCCATTCCGAAGGAAAATAACTCAATCTCTTGTGTCAACATCAGGAGCAAAAACTTGGTTGTTAGTATATGAAAAACAAAAACAATCCCCACAGTTAACCATCCATATTTTCAGGCCAAAATAAGAAAAACACAAAAGTATCCATCAGCTTAGCATACATAAATGGAAATAATGGGGAAAATTAAATAATGCATAAGCATTTCCTGCTGTGATTGGGATGTGAACAAGCTATGGAGGCGTCCAGGCTGAAGCCTGAGGCTGCTACCACCCAGACCTCAGAACTGAAAGTCTAGATCCCAGAGGTGCTGGTTAATGAACACATATTTATTAAGAAAACTCAAAGGCTCAGTAGGCAAATTACGAAAGTTCATAGAAGACAGAAAGCCAGAAAGCTGATTTCTCTTGCTGACAGAAAGCCACAGTGGCAGAAACATAAATAACATTGTCTTGGGGGCTCCGTCCTGTCCTTTGTGCTTTAATTAGAACTTGCAAATTAAGTGGACTGATCCAGCTGTTACAGTCAGTCGTGTTATTCCTTATCTGTGCTTCTGCTTACTGCAGCTTTTTACAGTCATTTTAAGGCACAGAGTAGATTTTTGATACAATGATAACATCAGGTGAATGAAAGAGCCTGTCATAAGAAGCTTCGGTGTAGTGGGAGGCCTTCTGAGATCATAGGCACATAAACAGAAATTAATATGCTGAGTTTGAAAGGACATGATGATAGGTGGCAATCATGTTTGTGTGTGCACATGCACGCACATATAAGTAATAACTATAACTTTGGTTTGTACAGGAACAATTACAGGATGCAACCGTTCCTGTGCTCCCTGGAGAGCAGATTCATACAGAGAGCTCCTCCTTTCCCTCCTCATTTCAACTCTCAATAATACAAGATTCACTTCCAAGATTTATTAAAATAGTCTCAAAGTAAGATTGCAGATATTAAAGTCTGCTAGTTCTAACTCCTTTACTTATAAAAGAAGCCTGTCTCCCTGTTCATTAGCGCTCTCAAAAGTGCATTGTGAATATTAGCAGTAGCTTTCATTCCAAGCCCTAAGTCAATAAAGATTGATTGTTATCATATAAAAAAAGTCAGACTGGTTTTTAAAAAGGGTTTAGTGCCTTTGAGTGCCTACCTCAAGATGCTGCAAGACAGCCTGATTTTCCTAAAGCACAAGCCATATGCCTACTTTCAGAAAAGACAGTCTCTGTCAATAATCTTAAGCCAGGTGTCCAAAATCAACTTCCTTTTAAAAAGTTATATTCACTTTCTTTTCTTTGGAGTTTGGAGTAAGGCCCTGCATTGTGTTATATGCATATAATGTAAAGGATGCGGCACAGTCCTGAGTGCTTGAACATTTAAAGTTGGGGTTGGGCTTTTAGGCGGGATATCTTGTTCTTAGGCATATCAGAAGCTGTATCCTGGATGCAAAACGGCAAACTCATTTTTTTTTCATGGTCCTGTTAAAATGTGATTTTTTTTCCTCTTTCAACTCCCTGCTACTGAAGTAATTTTAAAAGAGAATGAAAATCTGAAGCTTATTTAAAAATGAGATTTATGTTTCTCTTTAAGATTAGCCATTGTGGACCCGTAAGCCTTAAACATCAATAGGCAAAAGAACTTAATAAAATGTTACTTGATTAAACATTCACATGACTTAAAACAACTGCTTTATTTTGTAATCCTTGGAGTTGGTAACATTTGAATAACCTCAAGCAGGAGGAGGTGAGAGAAGAGATGGAAGACATTTAATAATCAAAAGCAGATAAAATCTGACAAATCAACTCTCCTCCAATAACTAAACAGAGTATGCAATACATAATCCTGGGGCCATTACAAAACAAGCTTCACTTGAAATCTTAGCCTATCCCAACTCTTGATATAAGTACAAATAAAAAGAAAAAGAAAAACTCATGTATTGTGAAAGAGACCTCTGAGTACTTGGTACTCCATTAAAAATTCATCTTGAGTAACATGACATCACATAGATCACTCCCTGCTACCAAAAGGCTTGCATCATTAAATTAATTCAATTTCTTCAGTTGCTCTTTTCAACATTACTTTACTTCAGGTGAAATTCCTGATATTTTAAAATTGGTTTCAGCTTCTTATTAGAAGGAGACTTACCTTCCTCCAGATGGTCTATGCTGATTATCAGCCTTTTGCACTACACTGTTTTGGGTTGTATTGTGAAGCAAAAGGATTCATTTTAATCACATGAAACAGAGTAATAAAATCATCTCCATGGGAATTCCACAATGTTTTTTTTCACCTACAAAATAGTCTTAAGTGTTTAATGATTTATTGATGTAGTTGCTTTGGCTTTATAAGCTTTTTAATTCTGTTTAATATGCATGCTGTCTTCCAGACCCTTGATTACACCACTTGCCTTGATCATTTACAACTTCAGATCAGCTTAGCAGGTTCTTCCCAAGTTCTGTTTCATAACACTTGGCAAACAAATATAAACAGCAGTAGGTATTTATTTTTCCTATTAATAGAGGTTCTTGTATTGTAACCCCTGGACATGGGATGCTGCACAGTACTGAGTCTTTTGGGACAGAGATCATCTATTAACTACCTGCACAGAAATACACACCACTGCACATTGTCCTCATCTCATGAGAATAAATGTCTTCACTGAATGCCAAATTCTTGCCTGGGTCTTACAAGCACTAATCCATTAACAGCTTTGCAGAATGACTTCTACTCTCTCATTAAATTCTTCTATATTTACTCATCCCCTGTAACTTGATAGCAAGGGATATTCTGACCAAAAAGCTTCAGGAACATCAATGCTGACCTGGCAACTAGGAATACAAAGGGTATTTGGTGCAGTCAGAGCTATTGGTCACACTGACAACATGAACCAAAAGGAGGAATCAACATGTGGTTTGCAGTAGTAATGCAGAGCACACTAATGAGCTGTTGCTTACACTGTTCAGCATCAGTGCCAGACAAAAAACATCAGGAGAAAATGTTTGTGTGTGCATGCATAGACACACATACGTGTATATATAATAATCTGATATATACCATTTATGTATACCATCATCTCTAGAAACAAAGACGAAAATAATTCCAGGGCACTGTGAAGAGACTGATTTCTGTGCCACAAAACTTGTTGCTCGTACTCCATGGGACAGTGAAAGGATGGCCAGGTGATCTGAGCATCAGACAGTTTACTAACTGAGAACTTGATTAGCTGGATAACCCAACTGCACAGCAACAGGCATTTAGGGAGTCCAAATATACTTTTGTTTTCATTTAGTATGAATGGATGGTCTCATTCCTGAGTTCCCGATGCTAAAGGATATCACCCCACCCAATTCCAAGTCACTAAGACTTCACTGGCCTTACAAGCTTATGAACTCTAAAAGGAGTCTTTGCTCTCTGCTGGAGGCTTTCTTCCTTCCAGGCACCACGTTCATTAACTCCTTTGTTAAGAAGCTTCTGGCACAAGTAGTTTAAAACTCTGCTTAGATTTAAAGAGAAGTCATTTAAAAAGCTCTCTTCCATCATATGCAAGGAAACAAACCACATACTCCTTGTCCAGGCTTTAAATCATGGTTGCTTTTCAGATGCAAATCATTGGAAAGGGTTGACTACAAGATAAGGCACGAGGCTGTGAGCCAAGAAACCTCGGCTCAGTCACTGTCCTGCTCTGCGACTTTAGCAAGTCCTTTCATTTCCCTGTATCTGCTGCTTTCTCTCCCACACTTTGTTACATATTAAACGTTTGGACTGTAAATCTTTCCAGGCCAGAAATGCGCATGCACAGCAATGTCTGTAATGAGTCTGGATTTCACCTGGTCCCTCTCTGGACTGTGACAGCCTTCAAAGTACAACTGCAATTCCCCTGTGACCATATTTACACTATATTTAGAATGAAAAGCCCCACAAAGCAGCATACTCATATTCATGATCATCATGGACAGAACAAGTAGTTTATTTTACTTTTAAGAGCTTACTTCTAGCTCATACTCTGTGCCTGTGCATTTCCACTGCAGGATTCCTGTATTTGCATTTTTATTAAAACCTTATCAAGTCTAATGCCTCCATTTGTCATGGTACAATTATATGAAACTGGAGATTAGGCAGGGTCTTACATGTCCCATCTTTTAGCTATTTTATCATGCCTGTGTAGTGATGGTATTTATCAAGTCAAACCCAAGTTGTTCCCTCTACCATCACACGTACCAATGGTTACTTTGCTCCTACTGCCTGTAGGAGGAGCTTTGTTTTTCTAATGTTGCTTCCTTGACAAACTGCCTCTCAATAATATCAGAGCTGCCTTTAAAAAAATCAGCCTTGTGATTTGTCCTAGGCATTTGCAGAAGGGTTGGGTGGAACAGACCCTGATTATAAGTGAACTAAAATAGAAAACATTCAGAAAAGAAACCAAAGGAATCACAGTTAGCCTTTAATCCTAGCAATTTTAAGAAAGAAGAAGCAGGTGTATAACTCAAGGAAGCTATCTCCACAAGGGTAAAGGATACTGTGTGTCCCTGTAAAACACATAACATTCTTCCAGAGTCTGAGAATTGCCTGAGCTTAGTCAGGCAAACATCTCTTTTCTGGGGGGAAAAAAAAAAAAAAAGCTCTGTGATGCTCTTTACTTTCCACAAAAAAAGCACTGTATCTGTAACACCCTCCTGCAGGATGAATTCATCCATTAATTGGGATCTTAAACCACAGCTTTGAAATTAGCGCTGCTTTCTGTTAAATGTATTTCAGCATTGCTTATTAGAGATGAAACAAAAGCCTTTTATTTAAACAACACCAGAAGCAGTACCTACGCTGGCTTCTCTCCAGTTCACAAGGCATCAGTAAACTTGAGAAGTGATTTCAGCTTTCAGAGACTCTCCCATCACTTTTGTTGTGTCAGGAGATGCTACCAGTAACACTCCTGTCCCTGAAGAAGTGCAGGAAAGTAGACAGCATTGAAGTATCAAGCTCCTATTTTAAACACTAACATAATTTTTAAACTGATGTATTTTTTTTTTATGGAATTATTATGGAAACGCTAGCTAGCTAAAATAATTACATTATTTAATTTTGAGGATGATAAGACCATATTTTGACATATATGTGAGTGCTGGACATACAAGCTGATTGTAACACAGACCATCAACTACATGAGGACTTCTCTAACTGCAACT
>VXAL01004410.1:8803-48425 GCA_013399475.1 Chauna torquata
TTTGTTGCAAGTAAAATTGTCACACACCTGCATTTTATATATTCAGAAATAAGTCAATGTATTGCAATAGTTTTTCCATAATTTGCTGCGCAGGTTTTTAGCTACATCAGAGTATAACAGTTCATCTGATTTGTTTCCTGATGATTCAGAGATCTGTTTTGTAGAATTGTATTCTTTGGGGGGGTTAATATATTTCACAATTTGGGGAGATTTTCTTTTTTAATGTAGCTGTTACCTTTTTCTTCTTATATCATTGTAACTATGGACTATCATGAAAGCATACTGCAATAATACAATTTGTGGGTTTTATCCTGTTTCTACACCATGGCTGACTTCCTGCTTCCTCCTTTCTTAGCAGTATGTATAGAATTCACTTGGTTTTGGAATATAAAGCAAGATTTTAATTAGTTTTGAATTCATGACTCTTATGTACATATTAAGAATATTTTATATATGTTATACGACCTTAATTCTGCAATGAAATTGGAGATCAAAATTTCATAGAACACTGTATTCTCAGCTGTATTTTAATCTAACAACACCATGGATAGCTTTTTTAACAAACAATGTAATGGATTTTTTTTTTCACTGTCACTGCTTTCTCCATGTGTCCAGGATTGACAGGGCTCATCCTTCTACTTTACCCTCTGCTTGGTCTAATGACTGCCTTGTTTGCATTGATTCCTTTCTTATGACTACACTCTGCAGGTTTTCATGTTTGTTTTGAGGAGGAAGGAGCTGAAATCTTACAGGTTTTATCAACATACACAATCTACATTTTTTAGAGGTATATGTGGAGGATACAGTAACGGGACATGATAGGAATGGGCACATTATATACCATGGGCAGCTAGTAAATCTACGATTGGACATACCATTGTGTCACAGTACTTGTAAGGGGTGGGAAGAACAATGATGTAGAGCCAGGTCTTTGTCATCCCAAGAAGAGCCATGGGAGACTGATACTGTCAAGCCAACAGCATTAGGTGCTAACAGAGTGCAGCGCAAAGGCACAGTCAGAGCTGTGAATCTCTCCTTTTCAGGTGATCTGTACCAGTCTTAATAGCCTGGTTAACAAACATGTTTCTGTAGCCAGAAGCATGCTGAGGAAGTGACATAAATTGTGATTGCCAAAGTATCAAGTGCCCATTTACGTGTCCTGCAGTATGAGTCCAAACAAGGCACATCCTCTTACATCTTGATCCATAGCAAAGTGCTTTAACTCTTCTACCACTGTGTTCCAGGTTGGATTTGTTAGAAACTACTGGATGGGAAGTTAGTCATGTTTCCTCTGTATCTCTTTTTAAAAAGAATTACCTGCTGCTTTTCATTTTTCAGTGACAAAATATTGTTAAACACAGAGTGTGACAATGGTGGGGTTTTGTTTTGGGGTTTTTGTTGTTTTTGCTGTATGTTCTGCAGCTCTAAAATGAGTTGGTTGTGACCCAAGAAATAATTGATGGGAACGAATTTACAGAAATAAGCAATGAACCCTAGGAAACACAGGTTTTTGACAGCTAATTTTAGTTAACTAGCTCAAGTTGCAGTTGGCAGTGATTAGGTACTCTCAAACTGGTAATTTACTACAATAAAAACTAGTTTTCAGAGGATTCGTGCTATTGTAAACCATGTGTAGTGGTTTATAATAGCACTGTTGCATATAGATTAAAAAAAAATACCCTGTCACTCAGCCAATTGGCTGTATGGTTAAATTCTCAGCATTCTACAATAATAAAACAGCTGGGGCAGGAAATTGGTCATTTGCTAGTAGTTAATGACTGATTGGTGTGTGTTTGCCATCCTCCACCACCAGTCAAACTGAATAACATTATAAATTCCCTGCTCCTTCTGGGAATAGAAATTGTGACTGAGCTATGGAAATTTTAGTCTATGACCTAGTGTATTCAAGATTGGGGAAAATATTTCTCACACCTGGTCAAATTATGCTTTAATATAGATATTTAAATAGAGATTTTTAACTATGTTTTCATGTAGCTAGGGGGGATGAAAACAAGAGTTCTTGTTTTCAAGAGTGGGGTTTTTCGTTTTTTGTTTTTTTTTAGTTATTTTAAAGTAGCTGTAGTTAATCTTTTTATATTTTATCTGTTTTTTGTCTTGTATATTCTCCTCTTACCTTCTACTTTCAGCCTAACTCAGCAGGAACAATTCAAAGCACAGCAGGGCACAGGAACAGGAGTGTCCCCAATGATCATGAATTCTGCTAATAACAAAGAAGTGGATATTTTACGGATGCTTAACAAGGCCAAAGATGAGTATACCAAGGTGAGACTTGCTATCTATAAAATGAGGGCATTTGTTTTTGGTGATACTGTGATGCTNTTTAGTTAACTAGCTCAAGTTGCAGTTGGCAGTGATTAGGTACTCTCAAACTGGTAATTTACTACAATAAAAACTAGTTTTGNACTTTACATTTTAGAACATAAAAGGTTTTTTGTAAAATAATTTTACTCAAAGTAGAAATGACAGTATGCTCTGCAATTTTGTGAGTGGCAGGTGTAAAAGGTATAAAAGTCAGAATCTTCTAAAGATTCGACAAATGAATTCTGTCAGTAAGAACTTCTGAAAGGAGAACATGTATGTGATTGATTATTTGTTGAATGCTAGGGGGTAAGAACAAGTGTAAATTGGCTTTCATTTTGCCCCTTAGAGCTCCTGTGCTTATTGCTTATTGAGTGGTACTGAAAGTTGTGCCCTCTTTTTGGGTGAAACATTCAAACCTGCTAATAGTTTCTGTGGTTTGCACAAATAATTTGCCTTAGGGAAAACCTTTAACATTGACGTTACTGCATTTAGTTGTGATTGTTGTCTACTTCAGACGCTACTGGAAGGAAATGAAAAGGTTGAAACCTAGTATGATTTCAGCCCATGTGCTGCTGTGGTCTTCTGAGGCTTCTAAACAAAGAAGTAACTAATGGACTAATAATGTTCTGTATTATTAAGCAATCAAAAATGTTTTACTTTAGGGAATAAAAATCTAATAATTTTAACTATTCATATATATGCTGCAAATTGTTTCACAGCCTGCAGGTTCCTACTGCTGTTTCCTGTATTTCATATGTGTTGTCATGCAGTAATAAAGCTCATAACGTGTTTTGAGTCTAGAAATACGTATGTCTTAAACATAAGCAATTTAAAAAGAGACAGTTATTTTTCTGAAATGTGGCTACTAATAAGATCCTCAGAAAGATAATAACTATTTGAGTTATGATGAAATGTGTGCCTTTTTCATATTGGTATAGCTTCTTTTGAAGCTAGGACCTTCATACTTTCTGTAATAAGGATTTAATGTCTTATAGTCAACAAACACTCCAAATCCTGGTATCTTTTCTGTGTTTTAAAATTTTATCAGTGTCTAGTCTTGGAATAAGAGAGTGTGATTTGATTGCTCAAATGTTTCATATATAATTTCATTAAATACCCTAAAAATACTGTAAATGGAAAACTGGAAAAATATTAAACTGTCTTCAGATACTATAAGGTGTGTGTAGTACATTTTTTAAAAGTTACCTTCCACTCTGACATGAACACATAGCAAATCAAGACAGGAAAGGAAATTCTAGCAGATCTGTTTAATAGTTTCTTGAATTTTTTTTCTGCAGAAAAGATCTTTAGCAAGTTTGCTTCTTACCTCATCTTTAATCTTTCTGCATAAGAGTGATTGCTAAGGAAATAACACGAAAACTTCCTCTTCATCTGCGACATGAGTGTTAGGAGTATCTGACTTCTTAAGAATTGGATTTGTGTTTTTTCTTGTTTGGTTGGTAACAAAATTAGGAAGGGCATGAGAAATAAAGGCAATGACAGCCATTTTTGTATTTTATGTCTATGTGTTTCAGAGCAGTCGTGCTTTTTGGCTCCTTTATGACAACTACATCTTTGCCAGCATCTGTCTTAAAACTTACAATGCTAATGTGCTGAAATCAGTTATGAATTATGTTGTTCTCCTATCTGAATTCTGTGTGGTTTCAGAAAATAAGGTGTTTTAAAGTGTTGTGAGCCATGGAATAAGAATATCAATTTACAAAGCATATAAGGGATTTTGCTCAATTTTTAAGCCCTAGGATAAGATTGTTAAAAATGTAACTGACTTTGACAGGTATATCTCATTCCCAAATTAACTTGCACGTTTAGAAGTTATGTAAAAAAAAAAAACATAGCCTCCCCCTTCCTTTTGTTTTTTTCTTATCAGTGGAGGTTTAAGTTGCTAAACCACTAAAATATTTTTTTGAAAAATGTACTTCCAATGCATACTTGTCTTCTCTTGATCTCTGGTGAGAAGAAATGGTGTTAGCAGGCCTCATCACGATAGCAAGGGAGATACACAGTTGAAAATCTGCTAGTGTATAGAATAAAGCACACCAAAACGTGTTGCTGTTTAACAGTTGTCTTATCTTGTACTACAACATACAGTGGCTTCAGCTCTGTGCTGCACAGTTCTTCTGTAGCATCCACCTATTTAATGCAGTGTCCTTCGATCTATTACAGGTCATATTTGGTGGATATCCTTTGTCCGGTTGATATGACCAAAGTAACTGAAGCTTCCTTCTTCATTACTGAGGACACACAAACATTTGATAAGAACATCATTTCTGGTAGCGAGCAGGCATGGCATCTGGGCTTTTCTGTTCTTTGACCACTATTTCACTGTCTTTCAGCAAAACGTTCCAGTGGGACTGCCCTGCTTGAACAGAAATATAGTTTCTAAGTTTTCAGGTGTCCTCTTAGCTTTTGATTTGTTAATTGTGTGAAAGACTTGATAGTACCTTATCACCTCCCCAGAAGGCCTGTCTTTCTTGAGGGCACTCCAGCTGGATGATGCAGACTGTATGCTACTATTCTTGAACAGCCTGAATTGCATCTGAATGTCTCTTAAGCAGGGCTCTGTCCAGAAATCCTTGCTGCTACTGCTCTCTTTAAGATAGTTCTCATCTTCTTCAGCTTCTCTCTTCAGCAGAGCACCTTGTGCATTTTCATGTGTCTGTTCACTAATGTTTTCTTGTGGCTGCTTTACATCAGCTGGATTGAAATCCCATGTTTCTAGGACTTCTTATCTCTACCTTTGGGTTCAGGCACCTTCAGTGTTTTCTGTGTTGCTTTCAACATAGCCATCCATCTACAAAGCTCTACTAAGCCATCAAGTCTTGGCTGACCTTCTTTCCTCATATGAGGCCTTCTATCATCTCCTTTTTGTACTTGATAGGTCTTTGCAGCTCACGTTTCTCAGTCACATTTCTGCTACTCTGCTACAGAGCTTGAGATGAGGATATGATGTGTCATTAGCTTCAGGAAAGCTGTACTGCTGTGGTACCATGCTTGTTCATTGCCTGTTTCCTTTTGGCAATGTCCTGTTCAGCTTGAGCATCATACTGTACAGGTGGACTATGAAGTCTTACAACACAGAGCAGTTGGTTTGCCTTAAATGTCTCTGACTATACCAAACTTGCCTAAAACATCCTTCGTGGTGATTTTGTTCATTTTGATCAATGTTCTCCACATGTCTCTTTTTTCTTTTTTTTTTCTTTTTTTTTTTTTAATGTTGCTTAGCCTTTCTTTAACTTGATCTTAGGACCTTTTAATTTCTTATACATCTTTTGTAGGAGCATAGCTTTGGACAAGGCACTTGTCTAAAGGACTGACCTCTGAAGCAAGAAGTAGTTATCTTCAAGTATTTTTGCTAATCAGTACTCTTCTGTTTCTAACACTAAAGAACATGTTGACAATTCTTTCATGCTGCTTTTTGCTGTTTGATGATGATGGCAGATGATACCTTCTTTTTACCTGTCCACCTCACAGTGGCTTAAAGCATCCTGCTGGTGTTCCTAATTAACTCATCAGGTAGGCCATGCTACTAGCCAAAATGACCTTATATTCTGAGCTCCAGTAGTTACAGATTCCTTTGAAATCAGCACAGGGTTTTTCTTCTTCAGTGTACATCCCTATATCAGATGCCAGCCTACTAGCCATGTTATCAGATCATGGCATTGATACCAAGTCAGGTCAAAGTCATTCACTATAGACCTTTGTGTATACTGCTGTAGTTTGTATTTTTCATTTTGCTGAGGAATTTAATCTTAATAAATGGTCTTATAATGATAACTGTTGAACACTACTACTTCTCTCCTCATTTATATATGCTTAATTCTGGCATCATACGGAGTATGGCAGTAGTATCTAAGGTACTCATGGTTTCTTAAGAATTCAGCCTATTAAAATACCCTGGAGAAATAAGGGCCTAATGCATATATGTAAATTCTGCTGAGCTCATTATGAAACATACAAGAGTATGTTATCCATCGTGTTGAAGAAGCTTAAATACATGCCTGTATGTTTTTCACCAAAAAGCTATCCTGAAAAATAGCAGTGGTAAGGAGGCATATTGAAAAAAAGGCAGCATCCAGTAGAAAGAACAATTTGGGAGAGAAAATAAATTTAATCTTACTGAAGTGTGTGTTTGTTCTATGTAACGTCATAGTGGGTTAGGACATGTGTAACCTGAAAAAAGAAAATGATCTCCACTTGTTTTAGTATAGGTCAAATAGTGGCTACAGGAAGCACTTACTTGAACTGTGAAAAAACTTTCATCTGATCATTAACTAGGTAGGATGCCTAATTGTCATTAACTGAATGAGAGACAACAAAAGTCACCAGTCAGAAACTGGCTGAGAAAGTGAGGTGAGAAGGTGATTTAAGAATAATTCAGTCATTTGTCCTATGTCCTAGTGGGTTTTTTTGTTTTGTTTTGTTTTTTTAAGGTTCATGAGTTGCGGAAAGCTCAATACTAAGGCTGATATTGTTCAGAGTCCATGTGAACTGCCTGGAAATGATGATAAAACAAAGGTTGGGAAAAAAAAAAAAAAAAACAAAAAAAAAGTTCCTAAAATTCAAGGATAACTGTGTAAGGTCAGAAGAACCTAAGAAAGTAATTATTTATTGGATTTTTTTTTTTTTCCCAGAGAGGGGAGAAAATGTAGCTGAGTTTAAATACATTTGCATGTTGAATGTATTCTTCTCAGATTAGCCATGAAGCACTTGCTATGTGATTTTATATTTTAACTGAAATTCAGTTTTGCATTGCTGGCAAAGTCAGTACTTTGTTCTTGTTTTTTCCAACCTAGTGCTTGAGGTTTTCTCACTTTATGCAGTAGGGCTACAGCTGGAAAGAAAAAAAAAGTGCTTGGTTTTTATTCAAATTGAATAGCTGACCACCCTATGGCATGATTGTCTGTGCATGCATTAGTTATTTCTAAAAGCAACATTTGAACCAAAAATTGGTATTCAATAGAAGAAGGCCCCATGAATGCAACTACACTTCTACTTAGCAAGATGATGTCTTCAGAAATTCATTGTAGAAGTCTGTGACTGTTCAAAAACCTACAAGATGATTTTTGAGTGGAGACTAGCATAATCACTGAGATTGGAAAGGATCTCTGGAGACGGTGTAGTCCAACCTCCTTTGCTCCTCTGCTAAAGCAGGTTTCCCAGAGCTGTGTTAATTCAGGTTTTGAATATCTCCATGGACGGAGACTCCACAACCTCTATGGGCAATCTGTTCTAGTATTTGAACATCCTTACAGTAAAAAAAGCTTTTTCTTAAGTTTAGACAGATTTTTTATATTCCATTTTTTGCCTGTTGCCTCTTGCCTTCAGTGGACACCACTGAGAAGTCTGGCTTAGTTTTCTTTAAGTACTTGATGGGAGGGAGTATACACAGTAATATTATAAGCTGAGCCTTCTCTCCTGGAGGCTAAGCAATCCCAGCACTCTCAGCCTCTCCTTGCATGACAGGTGCTTTACTCCCTCAGTCAACTTCATAGCCTTTCAGTGGACTCATGTTGGTATATCTCTTTCTTGTTCTGGAAAGCCCAGAACTGGACATATTACTCCAGTACTCAGTAGACATAGCACCCACCAGTGCTGAGTAGAGGTGAAGGATCACCTCCCTTGACCAGCTTGCAGTGCTCTGCCTAATGCAGCCCAGGATGCTGCTGGCCTTCTTTTGCTGGCTCATGTTCAACTTGTCTGCCAAGAGCCCTGGGTCCAGTTTTGGAAAGCTGCTTTCCAGTCAGCCTGAGCCTGTACTGGTGCATGCGGTTATTCCTCGTCGGTTTCCTTTTGTTAAACTTCATGATGTTGTCTGAATGGCAGCACAACCATCTGGTCTGTCAACTACACATCCCATTTTATATCCTCTACAAGCCTGCTTTGTTCCATCATTTAGGTCATTAGTGATGTTAAAACAGTACTGATCCAAATATCAAGCCCTGGGGTACGTTACTAGCAACTGGCCTCCAGTTGGACTTCATGCCAACCATATTTTGAGTCTGGTAGGCTAGATGGTTTTCAACCAACCTCACTTTGCAGTTATCTAACTTGCTTTTTATTATTTTGTCTTTGAGGACGTTATGGGAGATAGTGTCGAAGGCTTTGCCAAAGTCAAGACGAACAGTATGAACTGCTCTCCCGTCATTCACTGAGCCAGTCATCTCACTGTAGAAGGCTATCAGGTTGATAAAGCGTGATCTCCCGTTTGTAAATTCGTGCTGGCTACTCCCAATCCCTTTTTTGTCCTTAACATGTTTAGAAATGGCTTTCAGGAGGATTTGCTCCATCACCTTCCCAAGGATTGAGGTGAGGCAAACTGGCCTGAAGTTCCCCAAATGCTTTTTCTTGCCTTTCCTTGAAGATAGGAGTGATACTTGCTTTTTTCCAGTCCTTGGGAAACTCCCTCAGTTGCCATTACCTTTCAAGAGTATTCAAGAGTGGTCTCACAATGACCTCAGCTCTCATGAGTGCATTCCATCAGGTCCCATGGACTTCTGTGTGTTTTGTTTGTTTGTTTTTTATACATCTCCCTAACGTGACATCTGCCAGTACTGAGGGTGTCTTCATCACTCCAGACTTTCCCAACAGTCTCAGGGGCCTGGGATTCCTGAGGGCAAATGTTGCATTGAGTACCTCACCAGGACCCCACCAGGACAAGACCCTTTGACTCCCCTCAAGGACTCAGGTTTGGTTTTACTGAGCAGTCCAGGAACCAGTGTGTGTTTGTTTACTGTTGAGGTAGTTGTTAGAGATGGATTTAACAGTCAGTTTGGTACATTTCGGAGGATGGAGAGGGAATAACTATTTTCTCACCTAATATGTTTGAATCCTAAGCAGTTTGTCTCAGAAGGCTCTGGAGAGGACACAGACGTTTTCATAGCCACACAGCAGTGTGTTCCCGTGTATCCAAACGGTAGTCTGTCAACTCCAGAGTTCAGTAATGCAGAGGATGGGGTTCTTTGCAGGAAGGAGCGAGAAACTGATCATGATCAAACATGATCAAGGAGCTGATCATTTGTTACCCAACCGTTAGTCCTGAGGCATAAAATTTTGAGCCCTTCCAATTCAGTTATTTAACTGTGAATATTCCTGTTAGATAATATTAACTTTTTATTAAGTAAATCTTATTTAAAAAAAAAAGTCTTCTCAGTTTCTTGGTTTGTCATATCTAGCAACAATGACTTCTAACGTACTGTTTTCTACTGACAATAGCACTCCTTGTATACCCATTACTTTTGAGTTTCATTTACTAAAGTCCTATTTACAGTGTACCAAAAATAAGAATATCTTATTTACTTTTTCTTATTCTATTTAGTATTTAGTATTTCTCTTTCATGCAGTATTTTCTGCTCATTTTTTTCTGAGTTAAATGATGCCCTTCTCTCTTCATACATCACTCATTCCATGTCACTGACTACTTTTAGTCAGACGTCTATCTGTGCCTGCCCTTGTTTTTATAAATACAGTTATTAATCCTGTAATATTTAATAAGGAAACATACTGATTCTATAACTTGATTAAATCTTTAATTATTTTTCTGTGTGGGTATACAAGTTCCCACATTGTGGAATATTTATGTAATAAATAGAGTTAGAATTTCAGTTTTTAGCAGAAAGCGTTTTAAATGTTCTTTCTGTGCACATAAATCCTTCATGTATCTAAACTACTTAAGGCTGTTAAAGGACTAGCTGACTGCTGATGCAGGAAAAGCGTGCCTGGTTGCTTGGTTTCTAAGGTGTCAGATTGATTTTGTGTTCAGTGCAGGAAAAGCAGAAGATGAAAACATTTAAATGGAAGCCTCGTACTCAGAAAATTTTAGAATCATTTATTTTTACATATGCTTTGTGATTTTAGAAAATTAGTTGTAGTTACAGTCCTTTCAATAGCATAACATGTAATAATCAGTGCTACAACTGTTATTTTTGGTTATTGAATACCTAGCTATGTCTGGATTTTACTGTGGTGGAGAACTAAGGGAAAAGATATTGTCACACTTACTAGAAAATACTTCTTTTCTCTTTCAGTGTAAGACCTGTTCAGAGCCAAAACAAATAACCAGCTCCTCTGCAATCTGTAGCAATCCCAACCTGATCAAACCAATTCCAGTGAAGCCTAGTGAAAATCAGCATCAACGAATATCTCAGCAAAGCAAGGTAAAGTGTTTTGTGTGTGTTCTGACTAGTGTTGCTGTAATCAGGTAGCCAACTAGGAATACATATCTATGTCAGAAGATCAGTGCAAGAATTTGAGGTGAAACCACACTAAGGATTTTTTTAAAATGCGAAGCTAATCTATTTATAAAAATCTGCTCCCATCCCCACTGTGTGATGTGGAAGCACTTAAATTACGGACATACTATCCTGATGGAACGGAAAAAACCACTAGTCTTTCAATGTTGGGGTGCTGCTTTGATCCCAAGCTTGTCTGGTCAATTGCTGAACCACGTTTTTTGTGTTCTTTGTCTTCAAGGGAATTCAGGTAATCTAAATAAAGAAAAGTCTTTTGATGTATCTTCAAACTACATCACATTGCAAAATCCTGAAAGCTGAATTCAGTCAGCTGTGACAGGGAGATGCACAAGAAGTGGCTCTACTTTGCACAAGGGGAAATTTTTGTCTCTTATTAATATTTTACGGATGGCTGAAAGGGGAGATTCTCTTTCATGGTATTTAAAGCGAAACCACTGCTATCTTTCAGATTCACTGGTTTTCTCCCACATTAGCAGCTTGACAACTGTTTTCTTGCCCTTCTGATGTGACAGAACTATTAAAAATTCTCTTGGGAGAAAAGAGCATAGCAGTTTTCTTGGCTTTTCCTTGAATATTGCTGGCTAAATATTGTCACCACTTAATGTGATTTATCATGCATGAGACAACTGTTTACTTTTTTCTTTGTCCCCTCACAGAATGTGGATCCTGAACCACAACACTTGTCTTTGACAGCACTGTTTGGAAAACAAGAAAAAACAGATGTCTCGGAACCACTTAATAAACAGCATCAAGAGAACCTTCCTGTTAGGCAGGGTGTGGTACGTTCACTCTCCTATGAAGAACCTAGCAGACATTCTCCCTGTGCGGAGAAGCAGCTTTGCCCTGCCATTCAGAAGCTTATGGTACGTGGGACAGACCTTCACCCGCTTGCTGAATTTCCTGAGAACAGACTCTGTGAAAATGGCAATATCCACCCTGTGGGTGAGACTTTCACAGGACTCTTTCAACCTGTGACTTCTCATGGTATTGCAACATCTCATGTAGTTCAGGATGCTGCTGGTACTCAGAGTTTATTACAGAAATTACAGGGTCAGTCAGGGTCAGTGACTAAAATGGATCCCAGTGCAACAGGATCTGTGAACTCAACAGCTTCTGTGTTCAGCAGGACTCCTGCTGCTGTTGGAGCACCAGCAGCACAGATAAATAATATGACCCAGACACCTTTGGTATATTTCAATGGTTCCCTGCCAGGCCAGACTTTAGAGTCCCAGACACTTGGTAAAGAACAGTCCAAACTTCCTAGACAGCCAATTTCTCTCTCTGGCAATCAGTCAGCCAATTCTGGGGTGATATCACCTCAAGAGTTACTGAAAAAGCTCCAGATAGTGCAACAAGAACAACAGTTGCATGTATCCAGCAGACCAACGTTGGCAGCTAAGTTTCCTGTTGTTACTCAGAACACCAATACACTGAAACCACTGGATTCCTGGATAGAAAAGGCACCGGCTACAGAAAAACAGAGCTCTCTCTTTCAGGTAAATAAGCAATTTCAGAATTAAAAAAAAAAAAAAAAAAGCAATTTTCTAAAATTAAAGTTTTATAAGGCTATTCTGTGTTTCTTTTGGCCAGTATATTCTTGTTTCTGCCTTACTATGTGTTGCTATCTTACACGCATTACTCATTTTGCAAGTGATAATTTAACAACATCACGTAAGTTCTGATTTACCAAGCAGTGGTATTTTAAATGCCATAGGGTATGTCTCTTGTACATCAATACTGACCAAAAATGCCGCGGTCCTGTTTTTTGTTGTTGTTTTTTTCCAGACGTATTTAGAAAAGTCACCTAGTTTTCAGTTGTCATACTTTGTCTCAGGCAGTTGTGAGTGACTGCTGGTTATTGAGTGTAATGCTTTGGGTTTAATAATGTATTTTCTTACAGCAGTAGTCATAAAGTTTTCTGTGCAGGTACGCTTTTCTTTGTATGCTGGTTGCTAAAAGTGCTAAAGATGCTAAAAGGACACTTACTTTCTAACAGCAGTTTTTTGAAGTATTTTTATATTGCTGAATTAATTCTCTTGTACCATAACTGCTGCTCCAAGCTATACAATAGTTTTGGGTTTTTATTTGATATGTATTGTTTTGAAAAGTTGCCTTGTGCCTGAATGTCTTAAAACAAACAAACAACAACAAAAACAACAATGACAGCAACAACAACAACAGCAAAAAACCTGTATTCTGTTGATTGTGACCCTAAGATTGGTGTCATAGAAAATTCAGGAGATGTCAAGAGATTGTCTCTGAGTAGATTTTTCTGTTCTTCTGGAGAGCCTCAAATGCAATTACAAAGTGCCCCACCGTAGACAACTGCCATCTTTGTTAACAACTTCACTCTTTGTAGGAGCTTCCACACTTGAATGTCTTCCTATGTCCTTTTTGGGGATGAGCATCTAAGCCCCTTTTAACTTCATTTACTGGGGAAGGCTGTCCACAAGCCTTATATCGTGTTGGAGTCTGACTTACATTGCAATGGAGTTCAGAAGTTACTTACCCAAATGATAAACTATTCATCTTTTCAGTGTAAAGTTCAAAAGCTGCTTTTCTACTGCAACTTCTTAAAAAGCTGAATGAAAGACTACAGAATGCTTCAGAATGCTCCAAATGTCCTCCTTATTTCTCAAAAGTTATTCTATACCTGAGGAGGCTGAAACAGCTGTTTAACAATTACGGGCCACATGGGCCTATCTGTCACAAACACTGACAGGTCAAGATTTCTAATTCCATGAGAAAGGTGAGAGGAAGACGAATTTGATAGAGCAAATAGCCTTCATTATTTTTATTCTTTTAATTAAACCAGCATGACTTTGAATCTGTGTGAAAGAGTGTTTGGTGGATTAGTCACTAAAATTATTCAGGATCAGTTGCTTACAGATGGTAATCTGACTTTCCAGTGGAGTGCTAATGAATAGAAAGAGGATCTAGAGTCACAATAATGTACTGTTTTCACTGGGAATGGAGCTTGCCTGCTATAAATGAAAGAAATTGCATGATTCACTGCTGAATGTATGTATAGCATGGTGACATAAGAAGTTCCTGCTTTGAAGGTAAAAGTGAAATGAGGCAAGTGAAAGGCTATACATAATAAGCCAGTATGCAGAATAAAAAGTGGCAAAAATCTTGATGTATTTTCAAATAAAAATACATATTGATGCTGATGAGGCTAATGGCTTGTATATATTTGAAAAAGAAACTAATGCCAGCATTAGTTACAATATGGAAAGGGAATTAGAAGTCTGACTGATAATGCAATTCCAATAATTTTACTGCTTCAGTATAAATAGAACAATAGCTTGAGAGAAGAGAACAATTTTCACTGGAAGAAGTCTTATCCACTGGGATTATTGCTGCAAGTTTGCTTTAACACATAAAAACAAAACAAACAAAAACTAAAGAGACTCCCAGTCCCCCTTTGCATGGCTGCAAGCAGACCGAGAAGATTGAGGTTGCCTAGGAGTGGCTTTCCTGATGCAGCCACAGCTGCTATCAAAACAGTATTAGATGGAATTTTTCTGACACATTTAGTTTTGTTTATAAAACTTAATACATAGAATAAAAATGACGAAAGTATGACTAACTATTGTTTAGGACACCTATAGCTCTGCAGTCTGGGAGGAATGGCCTATTTCACATGCAGCAAATAGCCTTCCCCCCCGCCCCAAAAGCTAGAAATGAAGGAATGAGTCTTTATTCCTGTTGAATGCAATGAATTAGCAATATGAAAAAAACGTGCAAGATAAAAATTTGAAACAACTTTTAAAACCAATATTAATCTTTTTATAATTACATCCTTGCTGTAGACCAAGGACTCTAAGTGCTGCCATGCCTGCAGACAGACATTTGAGTGAAATTGAATTGGCACAAATGTATCTGCACATGCTCATGCAAAATTGATCAAAGTAGATTCTGATGGTACATGCAGCAAAAGGTTTGTTCTCTGTAATTATTTATCTTTTGGTATTGCATCTTTTACTGTAATTCAGCATACAGAAAAAGGAAATTCTAAGAAGTCTGACAGGAATAGAAAGAAATCTGGACAGTGTCTTTTTATTTGGAAAAATCACATTAAAGGAACATCCCAGATTCATCAGCAGTGCTAAGAAAATTAAAGCAATAGTCTTTTCCACAAATGACACATTACAAGTCCAATTTTAAATTGGCTTCTGCATCTCCATATGGTGTAAGAACTGTGATCTCCCACGTGGAGAGGAAGAGACCAGTTTTAAAAAAAAAAAAGGAATAATACTCAGAAGCATTCGGTCTGGTGCCAGGCCTATTCTGAGAAGCATTCCTTTTGCAGACAATGCGTACTGCGTGCTTAGGATGTAATACAAAAGCATTAATCTGCAGTGGGTTTTTAAACACATGCGTGCTTAAGTGTTTATGTTAATGAGAATTATGGTTTTAAAAATGGTTACAATAACCTTGACACAGCCTTCAGAAGGCTCCTTATAGTGCATACCACTTATCTCATTTCTTGGCGCATTTTCCATCAAAAATGTATTTTCTACCTAGTATGCTACATGTTCTGAATAGGTGTATGGTACATACTAGCTAATGGTATAGTGCTTGCATCAGAGATACCTATTATCTTAACTGCTGTTTCAGCATGAGATTATAAACATGCACAGGAGGAATGCAATAGGTATGTTAAACTTGTCATGAAGAGTAATTTAAGGTTCTGTAGTTAAGCATCAATTAAAATTTTCTGTATTTTGCTTGGAGAGACAAAGCGATGTTAACATTAGCATTATAGCTGGCTGTATTTTAACAGCAACTGTCTTTAAAGTTCATGACCCATTCCTAGATTAAATGTTCTCCGTTCTAAATAATGCCACTATAAACAGCTAGGGACCCACAACATCCACTGGGTGCTGATGTTCAGGAGGAGTGCTTGGTGCGTGTGGAATTCTGCATGTGTAGGATGCAGCACCGAGTCCCAGTCTCCATTACAGGAGATGCGTGCATTTCTTAGATCATGGTATTATGTGAATTTGCCAGCTATGATGTCATCTAGCTGCCAGCAGCCATGCAGAATGCCAAATATATCTTGGTGAGCATTTGTGCTTCAGAGAAGGAATACTGTGTGCCGCAGCAATTATCTTGCATGTTTTTCATTGTTCTTTCTTCATTGCTGCACAACTGCAACAATTTAAGCGTTGACCTGATAAAGCTGGAGGTAATTTGGGAGAGGCTGGATGTACTAGCAACTCTGGTTAGATTCTGTGAGAAAGTTGATCAGCACTGGTAGGGCCTTCTGAAAGGGCTGTTATGTCTTGCAAGAAATTACTCACAGCTAAAAGATTGGTTTGAAGGCTGTATGTCAGTACAGAGCATTTTCAGTGCTTTCCAGCAAAGGCTTAGTGCTATAGGAATTATGCTAGTAATGTCAATTCAGCATTCCAGATTTCCTGATGGGCATCAATGGGCATCAGTTGGCCCAGTGACTGAAGGTGATCTGAACTGAATCTAAACTGAAAATTTGCCTTTAAGTTTTAAAAAGCAACCATCCTGTTTATGTAAAAGTTCATTAAATGGCAGAAGCTTTGAGCATGACCTCTTAGCCACAAAAATACATTTTAATGTTTGCACACAAAAACAAATACTCTGCGCTGAAAAAGATGCATATATTTTCTATTCTTACTCTGAAGCAAATGCTTTAAGTGTTGCAGTAACCTGTGGATATTAGCTGTGTCACCAGTAGATGGCAATATTGCTTATTCCATGCAGCCTCCATATGCTTGGCAAGTTCTACCAAAAAGCTGTTTCTCTCCAGGAAAAGCAAATAATATTTGATATGTCTGTTAAATCACAGCACGTATACGTGTTTGACAGTAGTAACCATTTATTACTAAGAACACGGTTTGTCTTAGGCTTTGTTTGTCTCAGACACTAGAGAGAAGTGTCTTCTGATTTCAGTGGACGTGACAATTAGGTCTTTGACATTGTCTTAGGGTCTGTTGTATACTAGTGAGGCAGTTTATATCCTCCAGCTGCTCACCACCATTTCTTTGCTGAAGGCTCCTACCCTTGCAGGGCAGTTTGTATATGCATTCTTTAAATCACGTTAGGATAAATCAACTGGTTTAAGCTAACCTTCCCAGATTTACTTGAGGTAAATTAAAGAGGAGTTACCTGAGCTGCATGGATGAGTAGATCAGAAGTGTTGTGGTAAGTGTCTGGAGGCAGCCAGTCTTCCACAGGCGCATTTACAGGAAAATGTGTGCACAGCTTAAACGTCTCACCCTGTATAAGTATATCCCTATGGACTTATGATGGTTTTCTTCTAAAATGAACATTGGTTTTCAATCATAGGTGCACAAACATACACACTACCTTACCATTTGAAGCAAACCTGCAATAAGTTAGGAATATCTTAACTCGTTCAGGAGCTTGTAAGACAGACTTGATGATTTCCGTTGTAATTACATGTCATGGAGTAGGAAGAAAGCTGTAGGTAAAGAGTTTCATTTTTAAGTAGTGCTTTATATTTGAGAAACAATAGTTACCTAAAAAGTATACTGGGAGATTTTTGCATAAGGGGTGTATTGCATGCTTTCTAATATGCATGAGTCTTTCCTGGCCCCTAGTCTTTTTTGCTTCCTTAAATTTTGCATAAATGAGCGTGAGATCTCAGTCCTTATTGATTCTTTCTATTTCTCTTTGTATTGTAGCCTAACTAATATTATTCAAAAATGTCTTGGGTAGAGCAATTGTAACTAGGGGTAAGAGAAGCTATGAAAAAAAAAAAAAAGTTTTTTAATATTAAACTACATTGTTTTGCGCACCTAGGAGATCAACCTCAGATTTATTTTCTTAGTTTTAATTTTTCTTCAGAATTGAAATTTAATGCAGGATACAGAGTGGAGTGCTGCTATAGCTTTTCTCCTTCATGGAGTAGCAATAAATCATGCTCCAGTTCCAAGCATGGTGGGCTCATATTAATTCCTTTGTACATTCTGTTCTTTGAAAAAAAAAAAAAAATTACATACTTGAATACTGAGGAGATGGCTGATTAGGATTTATTACTAGTTACCTGCAGAAAGCTCCAATGTCTACAAACATAGTGAATAAACTTTGTCATGTTATATCTGCTAACATTAACTAGTCCTATGTTTTAGAGTTCCAAGATGTATCGCAAAATTTAAACGTAAAAATTGCTTGACATCTATATTTGCAGGTTGGCATGGATATGACACTGAGGGAACTTGCAGAACTACAGCAGCATCTGAGTTTTCCTTCTCTGTGAAGGCATTTTTGATTTTTGTGAGCTGAGTGTTGGTTAGGAGTCAGTTCTGTTTCTGACAGTGCCACTGCAGCTGTTTAGATAAATCGCTTAGTCCGTTCTCTTTCCCCTTCCATAAAAAGAAAATGTGTGTGTGTGTGTGTGTATACATGTATATGTGTGTATGTATGTGTGTACACACATGTAAAAAGTAATTTGAAAGTTACAATTGGCAAATACTTTCTAGTGTGTGGGTGTATATATATAAAGATTAGTCTTTAATATTGGTATTTGTATGTAAGCATGCATATTCTCAAAGATCAAATTTAAGGACTTACTGTCTCTATGTGAAAAACTTTACGGATGCATTCTCTAAGAGTGCTGATTATTTAATAGTAGTCTGATTTCTGTAATAAAATGCTCCTGTAGTCAGGTTATTTGCCTATCAGATGGACTTATCACATTGGAATCCATTACTGTGTTCTCAAGTTGAAGGGAAGACCTTTTAATTTGGAATTGGATCATGTAGGAGTCCTGAACTGGAGTTTTGTGTAACTGGACCAATGTCTAGCAATTTCTACACCTGTTGCAGTTTTAATCATCTTAATTCCTATAGAATTAATTAGATAGGTTAATCGATTATTTTTATATGGACAGGTAATCTCGCCTCAGCGCATTCCTGCCACTGTGACTCCAACCTTGTTGATGTCCCCAATGGTGTTCACTCAGTCCACACCTGCTCCACCAAAAGCAAATGAAAGTGGGCGGTTAGCAGCATCAAACCAAGAACCTGCTGCTAGCTCGGCTAGCCTTCTCCTGCCCCTGCAAAACCCAGAGCCACCTGTGGTCAACAGCAGCTCAATGACGAAGATACAGTTGCAGGAAACGCTTTTACACCTGATCCAGGTAAAATGCCAGGAATTCTTCTACTTTGCTTTAAACCTTTATTCCCATTTTGATATAAGCACCTGGACACCTAATCAGTTGCATCATCTGTCTTCAGGCTAAATGGATAATTAAAATATATGCTGGAAGTTGTGCTACTTATGGCTGTGCGTTAATGGAGCACTATGGTATAGACCAGGGAGGTAATAGCCTCTCCTTGCACACTGCTGCTTAACTGCATTTTGATTAATGAATATAGTTTGGGCAGGAAAGATAATAAATTTGAAGGAAAAGAATAAAGATAACTGAAAGCTTCGTAAGGCCGGCCTGTGAGCTGGAGGGATACTTGTTACGCTTTTAGCTAAGGATAAATTATGGGTGATTATTCTAGCTGCCAAAGACTTCAGAGATGCAGGTTAGCAGGGAGAGGAACTCAGGTGGGAAGTGTGAGCAACTTTAAAATGTGGGTTAGATAACCTAAAAATATACTGGTTCAGTCTGTTCAGTATAATTCTCTACTGCAAATGGTAAAATTCCTCTTGCTGCAGTTACTCAGGTTTAAATCCAACAAAGCATTAACAGCATGTAGGAGACGATTGCTGGCTGCTCTAGGATGGTATGAGTGATTATGAATTTTTTTTTTCTGTAACTTGCTCTGAGATGAATACCCCAAAAGCAGAGGTTGAGGAGAGGCTGTAGAACTAAAGAGCTGTCTATAATGCATAATGAATAGAGATACAGGTTTAAGGGTCCAACTTGTAAGCCAAAACTATGCCTATATGGCTTAGCATTAAAATAAAAGTCTTTATTGGAATGCTGAAGTGACTCTCTTAAAATGTAGTTTAAATTATAGACCCAGAAAGAAAATAGTATCTTTAAGAAATTAGAGGTTTTTCTCATTTTTTCCTGTATTGCTAGTTTGGGATTAAAAAATAAAAAATACCACATTATCCTGTCTTTACTTACTTTGAATATCTGGATAGTAGGGAAACCATATATGAAGTTAAAAAGGAAACTAGTCAAGGAAAATTAGATTTTACACTCTGAAACCGTATTTGTAAAATGTGTATTTGACCCTGCTGTTCTTGATAATAGTTAGTATTAACTGTGTTACCTGGAAATTATTTAATGTTTAATAATGTGATGCTGACTGCCAATTTCTTAGCTGGTATTTTCTGTTCTATAAAAACAACAATTTCAGATGCTCTTGATTTTCCTCAAGGAGTAGCTTGATTTTAATTATTTTCATATGTTTATGTAAGCTACTTAAGACATTCTTTCTTAATGTGAGTTGGTAAGTTCTTGCAAAATGATCTAAAGAAGGAAAAAGTTAAACAAGCATCAGACCAAAAGGAGCAGCATCAGTTAGGAGCATTAAGTCTAAAAGAACTAAACAAGGTGCAAGGATTTACCCAGGTAGGATTTACTATAGGATCAAAACCCGGGGTGTTTCACTGTTCCTTCAGACATGCTTGGAATTATCACTGAACTAATGGAGGAAAGTAGTAAAGGAAACCCCTAGGTAAATGAGGGCAAAGAAGAGAAATTACAGGGTTGCGTCATCACTGCAATGTCATGCAAGAATAGTGTATTCAAATCCACTGTGAGTTTGGAAAGTCTGCTTTCTGTGTATTCATTACTACTTACAGAGATAGTCATGCTTTCCACAGTAGAATTTATATTCCCAGCCAGTTCTTCAAAGGCTTGGAAATAGTATATATATTTGGAAAAGGAAATAGCCTTCCTATTGCTCACTCCTTAAAACAGAGCAAGGTTGAAAAACATTTTGTCCATGTAAGGGGGGAAAAAAATCTAATCTCTTTACTCAAGAATGTCTGTCTTGCAGTAACAATTGCGTTTTGTTTTTCAGAATGATGACAACTTCTTAAATATTATTTATGAAGCATATCTCTTCAGTGTGAGAAAGGCGGCAATGAAAAAGTCTATGTGAAAGATGATTTTTAAATTAAATTTCTATTACTTCCTGAATCCCAGGAAAAAGGTTTCCAAATTTTCGAGTAATGTTATGTTTAAAAAAATGAATGGTCTTAGGCACTTTGCATACACATAGATTTTGCTTGTTGGCAAGTACATGCTGTACTGAGAAAGAAGTGGGCAGAAACGGATTGTGCCTTCAGGGAGGAGAGTGTCACAATGCTGAAGACTTGATCACAAAATATCTTAAATTATTTTTCTTATACTGGCCCATGCTTAGAATTGGTTTTCCTGCATAAATTCTCTGTTCTCAGAATTCAGTTTCTTTTTTTTACTTACAGCATGGTTATTCAGTGACTACGTACTTGACATGGATTTTCTTTCACGATGAGCAATGCCCATTTCTGACCACATGGTGGCAATGTTGGACTATTTTTAGGAAAGTGAAAATCCTGGTGAAATTTTGGAACTGAAAGTCTTAGGTAAACTGTTATGTCATCTTAGTTGTCTGCAAAGCAATTTAGAAGAATTGTCATGACTTTCCCCCAAATTTTTGTAGAAAAATCTTTTTCTATTTTAACAAGAATATTTTTAGCTAGCCATAGAAATGGAACTCTGCAGACATTTTGAAGAACTAGGGGGGAGGGTTTTGTTTGTGAATGTACTTGCTATCAGCATAGCTTTGGAGTGGCACTGGATTCATGTTTCTGTTATTCCAGATTCAATCTGCATTATCATAAGCAATGTGCAACTTTGTTAAGGGGGAGGCTACGTGGTGTAAAAGTCCTATTAATTTTTTTGTGTGTGTGCTCCTGGAGCACAGTGATTTCATTGATCCATTTCTAAAGAAAATAAAATGGATAATCCCTACAATGTGGTGATTTCATTTTATTGTACCATGGACTATATATTTAGAATCATTGGGATCAGTTGTATTTCTATAACTTTAAAATGTTTTTACACTTCTCAGAAGAGACATGAATGAGGCTTTAAATCAATTAGAATAAATGACTGAAAGAAATTTTCTGTATATTTTTATTAGCATCTGCTGCTGAAGTGTGAGTTTACTACAGTTTAGGAACCCCAAGTTGTTGCTGACGAGATGTTTCTTTTATGGGTGCAGAGAGCCTGACCTGCAATGCATAAATGAGTATACGTTCTTCTTGGCTATAGGTAATGATGTAGGCACAACTTACCTCATCTGTGAAGGAAAGATTCTTCAGTGTAAATTAGGATGTAGGTTTCTATTACATAGTTGCCCCTATCCCCCATATATCTGGCCTTTTTCGGGAGNGCTGTAAACTAAATCAAAAAAAAGTCAAGAACTATTCTGTTTATACACAAGTGAATAATCCCACAAGACTTGAGCCTATGAAACTGCAAGACTTTTCCTACACAAAGTAGCTCATAGAAAGCAAATTGAATTCTGGTTCCATTTGTTACCAAATTGCTTACAATTCTTTCAGGTTCAGGGAGAAGAACATGTTGCACAGGTATCAGGAAGGACAGACCTTAAAGACAGCAAGCCCTAATTCTAATCCTGTAGCCATTATGATTTATGTGATTCTACTGAACTAATTGGAGTTACTTCTGAATGAACCGGTGCGAAAGAAATTGGAATATGCACAATGGAGTTTGTGTGAGGCTAAATACATGCATAATGTCTGTGATTCTGGATTATCTGAGAGTACGATTTAGAGATGATGGGGATGCATAGTTAAGACCTCATTTGACATGTAGAACTTCTTGTAAATGGTGGGTAAAAATAATCCCTAAGTATCTACGACTGCATTTGTGATTGGTTTCCTAGGCATGGGAGAAACACTTATTTACAAAAAAAAAAAAAAAGCTATGTTGATGCATGAATTTTAAGAACATCCTTATTCATTGCTTTTCAGAGTAACGTGTTATTTAAAAAAATTAAAGGATTTTTTTTTAATATTTGTTAACTCTTGATGTGTATGACGACAGTAGTATTAGCACTATGCTTAACAAGCTGAGGCATATCTTAAAGTAGACAAGGATAAAGCTAATTCAGGGTTTCTTCTCACTGCCTTCTCTTCTGGTTATTGCTACACCAAGTAATAATGACAGAATTGTTTTTACTCTCATCCTCGCTGCTCTCAAGGGTATCTGGAATTGTTCAAGTAGTGTAAACCTGCCTTTTGCAGGATTTATAGGCGTAGTTGCTACAGGAGGGAGGTGCAATTTTAGTTGACTTGCATACTTACCAAGAACAGCAGAGGTAAGATGGTAGAACAGGCTCAGAAAAATTCTCTGAATTCTATGATAATGAACAACAGAGGGAAGAGTATTGGGAGAACTGAACTGAAGCCAAATCTGTTGCTTAGCTTTTTATTTCAGATGGCAAAATCTGTTTCTTCAGAGGCATTTGGGAACTGGAGACTGAGCTCAGATTCATACCGGTGTTTAGAACTGTGCTGTGTCCTTTTCTCTCTTCTTTCTACTGCAGACTTAAGTGTCTGTTTCGGAAAAAGACTTTTTCAGAAACATAGTCAGAACCTTCCAGTACTGTGGAAAAGGTGGAGGATCCTTATGCAGTGGTGAAAATTTCATCTCTGTGTTTTGGTATTGTTTTGTTTAATAGCCTTTTACCAGCTGGGACTGTCTCTTTATGCAGCCAGATCTGTGCACAATACCAGGAAAGTTTATTTCAGGTTTTATAGATCACCTATAGATTCACTTTGAACTAGTGGTTCTGAACACGCAGGTTCCCATGTTGTTTTGGTTTTAAGACATTGGTAGAACTAGGGAACCCTAATCTAGCAAGGCCTTTGGAGAGGGAAAGGCTACTGCACTTAGAACTGCCTTTCTTTGTTGTTGTTGTTGTTGTTGTTTTTTAAATTTGAAAAAGGAAAAAAGATAGCAAGTAGAAGATCAGAAGGTTTGTGAGAACCACATTAATTTTGCTTGAGGCACTTCCACAGTATGCATGTGGAATTTTTTTTCATATCTGTGTATTCCCTAGTACTACTAAGTTTTCTTTTTTCTTTTTTTCAATAGAATAAATAAGTTGTAAGTTGGGGCTTAGCAAGAATTCCAGAAGTTGCAGCAGTGCTTTATGCATTAATCCCAGTGTCGAATTGATACTAGTTTTCAGTGTATTTTCACTTACCTACTGTCCACTTCCTTACAAAATTCCATACCTCTTGAACTAGAGAGAGGAGTAGAAATTCAATGAAAAACTGAAACAATCTCTAACTAATTCTGTCAGTGCTTATCATGGAAATCCATAATATTAGGTGAAGGCATCCAAACCTTTCCTCAGGCCCTTCTCACAGAAAATTCAAATCTTTAATTTGATTTTTATTCATTAGCTCTCTTATTGCTCCTCTGTCTTCTCTTCCTTGTTGTTGCTGCAAAAGGGATAATTAAAATTTTACAGCAAAATAAAAATTTTCCAGGAGCAGGATGCAGCTGAATAGGCAGGATGCTTCGTCTCCTCTGACAGCCTATTTACAGTGTGTTGAGCTTTGGGTTTCAGTCACAAGTGCAGTGAGTATTCTAGATATCTTTGTCCCTTTAGGATATTAAAACCACAGTTTAATGTTTTAGCAAACTTGGAGATCTTTGCAGCGAAATAGACAAAATTAAAAGACATTTTTTCAGCAAGCATTTGAGGCTCTAGCGTTGCAAATGTTATGAGAAGGCAGCAGCTTTATCCAGAGGGATTCCTGAAACCTAGAGAGAAGGCAAAATTCTAGTCATGGAAGTGAATAATGCGCTAAAAAAAAAATCCTCAGTCAATGTACAGAAACTTTACTGCTAATTCTGACTAAGGACTTTTGAGAGACTCATATGACTGCTAGCCTTTTCCAAACTGCTATGGCTGTCTCTAACAAGCTTGTTCTGACCTCAGGGCATAAATGTGCGTGGAGCAGAGTTGGGAGTATAGGAGGGAACTTGACGTATACAAACAGGAGGAAAAGTGTTCTACGAGACACTGAAGAAGCAAAGGCCGTAGCTTTATAAACACTTTAAGCTGCCTGTACTGTTGAAGAGGCATCCCACCCCAGCCACCCACTCTTAGCTGCTTGTTACTGTTCGCACAGCAGTCTTTCCTTCCATTTTCCATTATTTTTCTCCTTTTTCATTTTGATTAAGACAGCTACGTGGTAAAATGTGTTGCAGCAGAATTAGTCCAGGTTAAGACTCCCTCCACTACAAGGCTGGTTTAAACCTAGATGGATTTTGTGGGCAGCAGCACAGGCACCTGCACTGGTCTAAGCATAGGGGTGTGAGGTGTGCGGACAAATGGGTGGGATCTGCAGAAAGTGAGGCAGGAGGGTTGAGCTGCTCTGTTGCCTTAAACTGACTTGAGCTTTTGTGCAACTGATCTAAAGGCCTTTTGCCTCTTCACTTAGTACTCAGAAGATGGCTCGAAGATGAAAATGTAACTTCGTTGATGTGCCCTACCTTGGCTGTATGTGGAAGTCCATCATAGTGTTTGCAAATACTTCCACAAAGGTTAAGTATTGTTCATGAGCCTAATCTCTCTAGGTTCTCTGTAGAGTCAGTGGAAGGACAGGATCCTTTTGAGGGCAAGCCTGAGTACAAACCTAATTTAGCCTGGGAGATTAGTTTGACAAGGCTAAAGTTAGCCTTTGCAAACACTTTCCCCAGCACCATCTTGTACTGAAACAGTATTGATATCGGAGCCAACCCCTACTTTTCCTCACAATACAGCAGCTGTTTGGTTGAATTTTCCCTTCCTAATTTTTTTTTAATTTAATGAAGACTCTACCATCAAACCTGAACAGACTGTTCAGATACAAATCTGCCCAGTATGGCAGTGAATGAGAAATGCAGGAACCAGATTGTTCTTGTGTGTATAGCTGAGAAAACTACTGAAACAAACAGGAAATGAGCAGTGGAAAGTTGGGGGGGGGGGGATTTGTAGGTCATTTTAAAGAGCAGATTTTTGAGAAAAATGCGTTCTGTATACGAGTACCTTTGTATTATAGCTCTTATGGAACGAATTCTAGTTGTAAGTAATTTCCATTCTTCTTCCTTTTAAAGCTGAGCAACATCTTAAAAACTTCCAAAGAATTAATTTAGAATAAGCATCTGGTGCACACAATAGGAAGTCACTACATGTGTTTTGAGAGCAGCAACCTCAGTCACATGTAATTAAAAAAAAAAAAAAAAATTGGGGGGTCATATATTGATTAAAATACTTAATATATTTGGACGCAAATTCTACAAAAAGCAAAGTAAGCTCTGAGTTCAGGAATATGTGTGTGCACTAAAAACATTAGTCAATAAAGGCAGGAAAAGAACCCATTGTGGTGACTAAACAACAGTCAAGAAATAGAAAGGATCACATCTTGCCTTACTATCAGTGAGCTAGCAGCCTGCTTTCAAGCCATGAGGGAACTAGGGGAAATGATGATGAAGTCCTACAGCTGCTGCCCTGTACACAGAGGGATACTAAACCCCTGGCTAGATCCTACATAACTATTAACTCTTCTTGCCCAGGTTTGCACACCCAGCATCAGAGGCCCACCAGCAGAGTGGGAGTCCGGAGCTCCTGTGCTTTTGCTTGAACTCTGCCGGTGTGCATCTCTGTCACAGCCAATAGCTTTGGGTACAGCTATCAGTACTGCATTTCTTCACCTGGTACCTGAAAACTATTTATGAAACCTACTGAAACAGATATTATGTCACTTCAGAAACCTACCCCTATGTGTTTTTCTCCAGCACTTGCCTGTAAACACAACATTTAGAAGGAAAGTGGGAAGGAATGTGCAGACTCTTGGCAGCACTCCCCGTGTAGGGCTACTCAGGCTGGGAACAAAAGCTCTGTTTTCCTTCATTTTTACTGCTGCTTAGCAGCAGCCTGGCTCACTAATGGCCTCCTTTCCACTTAGAGCAGTAGCCCCAGACCTACCACTTAGTAAAAGTGCCTGTGTTTCTCATTCCTCCAAGAATTTTTTATTATATATGTATATATATATTTATGCCTGAGGATCTCCTCTCGGGTTCTTACGAGGCAAATCCTGCACTCCCTGGCTTCTCCCATGAATGCAGTGAGCTATGGCTGAGAGTTTGATTTAGGGGATCTGTCAGGCTGTAGTATAGTAGCCAAATTCTGGGATCCAATGCTTAATGCTTACTGTTTGGCAACAGAGGTAGCAGTTGCCACCTCTTTTCAGAGCTGTTCGTATGCACCAACCGCCATTTGTCCCTGCTGTCTCACGCTCTTGCAGTATGCCTTTTCCCTTCCCATTTCTACACCTGAAAGCCCAAACCTAGTGCTTCCTGGCAGCGTGACCTCTTTCATACCTCTGCCTCGATTCCCGTAATCCCCACCTCCATTTCTTCCAAAGCAGCTCCTCACAGGGAGGTGTTTGCCTGTGTTTTCTGTGTGAGTAAGCACAAGTGGTCACCATGTACTACTTTCGAGTGGATCACATCCCACTAAAAATATGTGCCACCGCTTAAGAATGTCTCAACAATAGCAGCAGCACAGCAGAGGAAGAAAATGATTCCTGTAACAAATGAAAGCTTTGTTATCGTTGAGAGATGTCCCTGCAGGAATCATAAAAACAGGAGATTTGTCAAGGGAAGGCTAGAAGGTGTGAGGAGAAACGTAAGGAAGATGCAAGACCTCCAATTAACTCCCTTGACTGAGGGCTAGGAAGAAACACTGACAATGTGCTCAAGAAAATCCAGTAAGCTCTTTGAAAGGACAGTAAATAATTATAAACATAAGGGAAAGCTGGGAATTTTCAACTCACCTGTAGGGACAGAAGTGAGGGTGTGAAAATTGGAAGAGGAAAAAGGGAGATGGAAAAGCACAGGTGAAACCCAATTTCATTCAGGAAAACTTTCACTTCCTTGTATTAAAGCAGAAGTTTAGAGACCATTACAGTTCAGAAGAGACGCTGAGCTAATCCCTGACTGCAGGAGGCTGTTAAATCGAGCAGTCGAACGTTATTCAGTATAAAGTGCACTGACCCAGCCAGATGACCAAAGATGGAGACAGTAAACACTTATTTCTGAGCCATCAGCAGGCAGTTGAAGCAGAGAAGGCTTTGCAAAGAAGAGCACTTTGCAAGTGCTACTGTGCATGCCCTGAAGAAATCACGACAGAAGATTTCACTTCTCACTGAGAAGATTTCAGATGGAAAATACCAGCTTAGGTGGTGATAGAAGGAGAGAGGTTGGGATTTGTTCTTGTCATGCCATAACAACATCTTTAATTACACTGGTGCTGAGGGAGCAGGTCTGAATATAGAGGTGGTGGGAGGGGAAAGATAGGCAGGGCCAGGACCAGAATGGAGGGACACAAATTCTGGTCAATATTTAACCCACAGTGATCTGCTTTTTTTTTCAGAAGGATGACGATAGTGGTGATTTCATAATCCACTTAAACATCTTTGGATGAGAGGTCTTGTATGATTTGAAAAGATTTCTGTTTCTGATGTACATTTGCTCTAAGAGTGCTCTTCTAAAAATAGCTAGATAGATACAAAGTGCATTTTATACAAATTATCCTTGCAAAGAAGAGAGAAGGAATCTCTCCACCTAAAATTGCGGTGATGAGTGGCTACGCAATGGGTTTATGGCACTCACAGAGGAAGTCAAGAGGCACAGCCAGAGACTCAGCCATGCACCTCTGGGGTCTCGCTCCTTTCTGCATCCCATAAATTTTGTTTGCGGCAGACAGAGAAATCCCTCAGTCCAGCCCACATGGCTTTCTTTCCCAGAAGCAGCTCTTCACAAGGGATCAGCAGGTTGTGTGGGCAGGGAAAACTAGAGACAGCAAGGAACAGGTAGAGGCAGCAGCACAGCGGCCAAAACTGAGCCCGGACACACACAGGGTGTCTGGTGTTACGTTTCCCCTTTGCGGGCGGTACAGTGCCCAGCGGGAAGCCCTTCCTCTTCCCCTTCCCCTGCAGCATCCCACAGGCTGGGCAGGTCACGCTGCTGAGGTGGCCTGCACGTGACAGCCTGCTGTAGGACAGAAGAACCACCATGGCCAGCAGGAGTGAACCAAACAGCGATGGTATTTGTACATGCAGTTCCTGCATCGATCAGAAAATAAATTACCACTGCTCCGAGATACGCTCTCCCAGCTGCACAGCGGAGCCCGCACCAGAGGCCACTCCGTGCCGGGTTCCCGTTGTCCTTCCTGGCCCATTGGCATCTGCTGCTCGCTCGGCTCTTTTCTTGGAGTCTCTGATGTGATTTGTGAGGTGCTGCTGACAAAGCTGCTGCTGCACTTCCTGCAGCAGCGCAGTGGGAGTCCTAAAGGCTTTCTGATGGCCTGCCGGAGGTGAGTGGTTGGTGCTGGCGTTTCAGAAAAGAGCAGGGTTAACAGAAAGTCCATTTTCAGGGGGAGAGGAAGAGGGAAAACATCCCATTTGTTAGCTACTTCCCTGCAAACACAACTTTGCCGGAACAGGTGGGACTGTCGGGCTGTCGAGATCTGTTGCTGCCCCTTTCCTCGGCCACCACAGCCTCTGGAGAAAGCCCGCAGCCCCGCACGGCACTGGTCAGCGGTGCCAAAAACCCCTGTGAGCGACAAAATGTCTTCCTGGCTCCCGCAGGCAGCAACTCTTCACCTCGCCTGCACGCAGCCGCTGTGCAGGGACTGGACTGGCTGCGTGCTCTCCAGCACGTTATCTGTATTTGTTTCTACAGCTTATTAGCCCTGAGCAGCCGTCTGCACAACCAGCAATTTTCTAGTGCTAATAACAATTTTCTACTTAGTTAACATGTGCAGCACCATGCTAAATCCAGCTGATCGGTGTCAGCTCTGCCAAAAAGCAGGAAAAGGGCTCCGCGGCTACTCCACCCCATCAGCTTTCCTTGCCGTCCTACACAATTAATTCTAAGAAATTTTTAGTTGTGTCAAACTAAAATACTTCCTCTACTTCCATCTTATTCCGTACGAGATGCACGAGGTTATTTTTTATGTTCTAGCCCAAGTCTGACCAGCTGTGTGTAGTACCGGAGAGCACACTGGCCTTCCCCAGCATTTTGGGAAGCACGTGAAAGCAGTGAGCTCCGTCCCATCCTGATCACCCTCAGCAGATGTTTGTGTCAGCAAGAGGAGAAAGAACAGCAGCCTGCCACTTGCTGCTGGAGGCCATCCTTGGAAAGAAGGCTTTGGAAGTGAATAACCTTTGCATTTTCTGTTGCTGCCCGGGCAAACAGGGAGAAAGCAGCTGTTGGCAGATGTGAAGCCAGACATCAGCACACAGAAAAAAAAAACAGCAGAGCTCTGGAAAACCTCTGGATGACAAGTGAGAGCTTCTGGCACTTTACAGACTGGACAAAGCTGACCAGAAACCAAGGGCTTGCAAGCAGCACGGTTTGGAGGTGCCCCAGCAGAGGACTTGCTGAGTCGCAGGCACTGTTTTCACGTCAAGGGTGTGATGAGGGGTGCCAGGTCTCCACTTGTCCTCCTGCCCTGGCACTGACGGATCCACTGCCAGCCTCAGCAGCACAGCTCCTAAACGCTCCTAAACGCTCTGGGGTTTGCAGGCTGGAGGCGCAAGTTGTGTAAGGGGGACGTGGTGAACAGCAGAGCAGGTGAGGTGTCCTGTACGTCCCTGTCCCTCCCAGTTAGGTGCAGCAACTACCACAGCTCGCACGTACCTTGCGAGAGCCTCCACGGGGACCTGCCCCTTCAAACCAGCATTCGCCAGTGCGCCCGGGCCGGCACTGCCCGAGCGGCTCTGCTGGCTCCATCCACCATGGTCTCTCAGATGTGGTCTTCATCTCTTGCAATGCAGTGCTTTGAAAATGGGCAAAGACATCGTGGTCCAGTGGCTTCTGTACCTCTCCAGAGCACAAGTGCTCCATCAACGTTACTGGTATGCCAGCTGCAACATCACATGCATTTCACTGCTGCCTGCTGTGACATTTTGGCCCCTACGCAGACATGAAGTAGCTCAGTGGCTGTCAGAGCGTAATACTGTATAGTGGAGTACAAGAGGAGACAGGTAATGCTTCTTCTTTCCACCGGATTTATGGACCTGGTGAGCGGAGTAGACCTAGGTTTAAACTGCAGCTAGAAAAGGGAATCGCTCCCAACTGAGAATGCCAATTAACTCCGTCATCGCTCAGATGAATTAAGCTGAGCTCAGAGCTGCAGCAAGTGACCATTGCTAATGAGATTTCGGTGCAGGTCTGCCTACTTGCTGCACATCAGGTTTCCCACGCAGGAATCCCTGGGGCACGACTGCTTGGCTTCTGTCTGAAACTTTGGGAGCCTCTGGCTCAGGAAGATGTGATCTTCAGCCTTGGTGCTGCGCTAACACAAAGGAAGGCAGCTGGCGTGTTGCGTTAGGAATCGGCAGGTGACTTTAGGTAGACAGCAAGACCTGGAATAAGAATTTTCTTTTTTGTTACTTATGCATGCGTTATTTATTTATTGATAGTTCTGGCAAACCTAAGGTCCAATTTTTGTCATGGGAAGTGAACGCATTTCTCAAATTAATTTTGAGCGTGCAGCAGACTGCTCTGTCCCCAGTCCACCTGAACGGTTTGCCGAGCTGTCGCTCGATCTCTGCCACACGTGCTGCCCAGATGCCGACAACAGCAGGAGGAAGCAGAGTAAGTGAGGCTGCTAGAAATTGATTGCTTCAGACATAGATTTTGCACTCTGTTACACATTCCGGCAGGAGGAGAGAGGTGATTTGCTCTCATAACATATTTGCACAGACCAGGCTAAATCCTGGTGAGTCACCCTTCCCTCTCGCACGGACGTTCTCCTGCCCACCCAGCACCCGTGCCGGGGGAGGATGGCTGCTGGCATGGGGAGACCTCACCCACAGCGGGGGCTCCCGCGCTGCCATCCAGTGCCCAGGGGGTTAAAAAAAGCAACAAAAACTGCTAGCAAGAGGTGCACTGGGTTGCTTCCTCAGCTAATTTGTGCTCCTTGAAGGAAATCAAGGGAGGCGTTTAATGATTCTTCTGTGCACGACATGATTTGTGTCTTCATCCTCTCAGGGCAGACTCACAGCAGCAGAACCTCTGGAGTGGAGGGGAAAATCTCTTTGAAAGCCTCTCACTGAGCGACACGCTGTCAGGCGGTGAGGGAAGGAAGAGTGAGTGTGTGCTATGAGAGCTGGCAGGTGACTGAGCTAATTACGGACTCGGAGGCAATTTAGGGTGATGGGAAGTGACTCAGTCATCACCGGGGGTTCAGAGGAGCCCCGCTCCCATCGGCTGAAGACCATTCCCCGTCGGTCATTTTAGCAGTCATAAGTCAGGGAAACACCTTCAATTCGCTGCGGGAGAATAGCGGAGCAAAAAAAAGAAAAAAAAAAAAGTGAAGCTGCTTTGAAATGATGTTAATCTGATGTGGAAAGCTTCTCCCAGCCTTTTTCTTCCTCAAGACTGTCAGGATATTTTTAATAACAATTGATGGCTGCCTAAACTCACAAACATGTTTTCATTAATATTCATGAAAGAATGGACTGTTTTTATCTACACCTACATCAATGTGTGGTAAAATGTATCCAAAGCCCAGCTTTTATCTTTAATCACATTGAAACTTGATCACCTCTGATTTTTATGGGAAAAAAAATAGTCCTGTTTTCAAAGGAGAAAAGCATGAAATGTTATAATTTGTGACCTAGAATTTTGGCAAAGCTGCTCCTTTCTGTGAAATCAAAATGAAGTGAAAAAAAAAAAAAATCAAGCTTTTAAAATTTTTAATTGACTTCTGAATATTCCAGCCATCCTGATGTGCATTTCCACAATAGCTCCTGCCCAGACACTTAGTATCAGCAGCAAAAAATTAAAATTACCAGAAAAACTTTAAAAGATGATAAAACAATAAAAGGAGGCTTTCCGTGTAGACATTGCCCCTTATTTATGCTATGGTCGCATGCTGCAGCTTCCCCAGGGGTTTATTGTGCAAACTCACAGCCGCAGGGCCCGTGGCCGGTAGATGCTGCACAGGGGGCAGCCGGCTCGTGCGTGTGGATGTCATTTTTCCAGACGGGCAGGTGTGGAATGCCCGGATCGCTACAGACATGTCCGCAGAGCGCTGCAGCCCAGCTCCGCCGCTCCCGAGCCCACCCCATCGCTATTGCTGAAGAAGGGATACCGCTGCCCGGGGCCCAGCCTGGCCCTTGCACCACCAGCTGACAACGTGAGCCGAATAAATCGGGGAGAGAAGCGAAGCACAGTGGTTTGCTGGCTGTGCCCGTAGAGCTCTTGCCAGGTGGGGAAGCGGTCCCCGGCTTTGCAAGAGCACAGAGAATTAGTGAGCATCCTGCATTTCCAAAGCACCCTATGGTGTTAGCAAATAAATCCTCATCAGGATTTCAGCAAATAGGTGAGGCGTAACGTCCGACCACAAAGGCGAGTAACACATCTCTGCCCCCAACATCTGCTGACCCTGACGGGGACACAGGGCAGGAGGGACCCTCCTTCCTCCTAGCCCAGCCAGCCTGGAGCAACCCTAATTTGGCCCAAACACCACCATGCTGATAACCTTGCAAAACCCTGAATCCTTATTAACACACTTGAGTAGGGAGAAGGAGGCATTTTTAGCATATCCTCTAAGTAGGGTCATTGCATTATGCATTTAATACGAAGGATTTGGCAACACGAAGGATGTTGTGAGACGCGCACTGAGTCAAGTGTTCTCGTGGCTGTGGAGATTAGCAGATTAAGTGCCATCATTTAGTTAGTCACTTGGTGCACCGCAATTCCTGGGGCTCCCCAGGAAGCAGAGCCTCCTCCCTCGAAAAAGCTGTTCTAGTGCAGTCATTTTACTAGGAAAGGCTTTAATCTCTTTTAAAACGGGGTTTCCCTTCCTCCTAATCAAGTTCCTTCAGGTCATGTGGACTTGAAATGGAAAAGATTAAGTTTAACCCTTTAGTACAAGAGAGAGAAGGATAAAGTTGACTTTCACTGTCTGCCTTTGTGACAGGACTCTGGAAAGCTGCTGTCTGCTCACAGTTCTTCCCAAACTGAGTGTCTGCTTTCATTTAATACTTCTTTTTCTTTTTCTTTTTTTTCCCTTCTCCTTTCTTCCTTTTTTTCTTGCCTTGCCTTCAGAGACAGTGGGGAGATGCTTCAGTGCCCCTTGTCTCCAGAACGCTCTCCCTTGGTGTCTCCCTGTGTGCCCTGAGTGTCCTGCTGCTCTGAACACTGGGCTGCTCAGGGTTTAAAATGCTGCCAGCAAAAAAAAAAAAAAAAAAAAAAAAAAAAAAAAAAAGATGAAACTAGCTTCATAGCTTCATCTTGGAGTATTTAAACAAGTCTAAATTTAGAGAAGACCTGGGGAAATAAATAAATAAATAAATAAGGAAAAAAGGCAAAGTAACCAGACCAGCCAAAGGCGTTAATTAATATGACACCTACGTGGCTGCTTCTATAAACAATGGGGAGAGCGTGCAGCTTGCAGATGAACAATCTGCAGGCAGATATTTACAGAGCAACCGGGTGGAATGGAGGTCTGAAAGGCCATGTTTGGCCAGAGTCATCCTGTTGACACCTGATGATGCTATGTAGGCCAGATACTCATCCATTATTCACTGCTCCTTAGGCAACCTGAAATGAAGAAAGTCAGAGATACAATACCTGCCTCTACCCCCCCGAGTTACGCTAAGGGTGAATCTGTCCTGCTCTGCAGAGGTCTCAGTGAGGTATCAGTGTACCTGCTCTGTGGAATCATACCAGGGTCTCCTTGTGACCACCGTCACTCGTCAGCCTGCTCTCCAACGGTGGAGGAACCCCTCCATGCACGACTTCAGATGGTGTCCAGCATTCCCCCTGCAGCCAAATGGTACTAAAAGTAGCTAATTTAACCTAGAACACACGTGGGAGTGAGGGGGGCATCATTTTCCCACAATGAGTGATGAGAAAGGAGCGCTTGGCAAGATGGTGCTCAGCTGGCACCACCCAGAGCTGCAGATCTTTCAGCTCTCGAGCACCCAAACCTCCCAGGTACGCAGGCAGTCACACAGCCAACCCAGCCCCACACGCAGCAGTAACATCCGCCAGCATCGCCCATTGCATCGCAGCATCCCGGGGCTCAGCTGGGATTGCACCAGCCCTGATGTGGTCAGACCGGGAGGGAGGGCGGCACACAGAGGGGACGGGGATGGGGACAGGGACGCTTCCCCAGCCGCCAGCCTGGGGGCCTGCCTGCAGCATCAGCACTGCAGTAGAAGCAAGTCTGCAGCCCCTTTCACCCACTGAATCCACACCTCTGCAAGCTCGGCTCACGAGTGCTAACCCTCCACAACTCTGAAACCTGATCAGAAGAGATTTGCATGGCCAGCCGGTAAAACCACAAATAAACGTGCTTTTCCATCACTGTCTCTGGCAAGGGCCCCCTCCTCCTGGCAGCTGCTGGAACAGGCAGATCAAATTCTCTGCTACTGGCAAAAGACCACGTGGCTGCTTTCCAAACCACTCCAAGGAACAGTTAAACCTACTCATATGGGCCAGAGACATCGTCCTCATATCTCACAAACAGGATACAGGCTCCAGCACTGTTGAGAGAGCAGTTTTGCAAGCACGATGTTTGACCACGGTAGAAAGGAGCTTTTGTACCCAGACACTTAGCTAAGGGGTCCTGCAGTAAGACAGCGGGAGGCACAAGATTATGATGTCAGGTAAACACATCTGCTCTGAGCAAGATCACACAGTTTATTCCCATCATTCCTTGTTTTAAGTTATTGAAAATCAGAGCAAACAATTCTCATTAGGTAATGGTGCTGTTTGAGTTTCAGGATGGTGATGGAGCAAAGGCTTGCTTTGAGGCATAAGATGGTGGCAGGCACGCCGCAAGATCCCAGCGTCTCCAGAATGAAAAACAAGTCAGTACTCATCTCCTACATCCTCTTCCCTGTCCTGATATCTGAAGCGCAGAAAGAGCCCTGATGCTTACTCTGTGCGGACCCCGAGAGACTGCTGCAGAGTACCCAGAAGACAGGGGGCTCATCCCCACCTCACTGCATGGGCCACCTGGGAGATGCATACCATGGGTGCCACGGGGAAGAAGTGTCTGGTGACCAGCTGCAGTCAGATAAACCTGGCAGCAGGAACAGCACCACACGGGCTTCATGCCCAAGGAGGCTGAGACACTGTCCCACCTGCTCTTCATCTCCACAAAGCTGCATTCTCTTCTCTTGGCTGTGTTCAGGGCCATTGCCATGTCCCTTGTTCCAGCTGACTTTCCAACAGAGACGCTTGGTTGCTACAAAATGTGCCCTGGCAACTCATACTGCACGGAGAGAGGGTGCCTCAAGAGACAGTGCCATGCCCAGCAGGCCTTTCTGATCAGCTTTTCCTGGCACTCAGTCTAGAGTTTCCTTTTCTTCATTTTATCCCATTCTCCTTATAGTTATCCTGCAGTAAGACTGCATTTCAGTCTGCTCAGGCATTCCCAAGTTGGCGTCATCACATGAATGCATTAAATAAATGAGGGTTTCTGGTGTTTTAATGAACTCTCCTCACACACTGCTTACACCAGAGTTTTGACTGTGTTTGTTCTTTGGCTGGTCAGAAACAAACAGAGCTGGTAAATCTTCCCTGTGTCTGTGAATACAGCACAACATCACACTGGCTCGTTTTATTGCCCCATGGTTTTTCAAATTTAGCTCTAGTTTTCTCTGCTCTCTCAACCCACATCTCTTGCAGCCTTCGTCGTAGTCTAACACCTCGTTACATACTTGCTTTCATTCTTTCTCCTAAGATTCATTTTCTTCCTTCCCAGTGAGACCCTGCTGTCGCTTATCTCCTTCCTGTGCTCCAGCTGTGCTCACACACCGCAGTGCCTGAGCTCTGCAGAAGCATCTCAACGCACACTAATCCCATTAAGGACTCTCAGTCACCTGGTGTTTTCCAGTTTTCCGTGCTATTTTCATTTCATCTGCGAATCCCATTCCCTTGCAGCTTCAGATCATTAAGGAGCTAAGTGACATATCCGTTAGGTGATATCCATTAAACGAGATCAATCCAAATAAAGGAATTTGGGTCTCCCAGTTCAGCGTGTTGCTGCGTCTCATTGCCTTTTCTATCTGTGTTTCAGGGTTTTCCAAACACAGAGCAGGGCTCTTGCCAGAACCCGTCTGCATTAAACAGGGTCCCAGCTGCAAACAACACAAAATGACTGGAAGGGTCAGCAAAAAGATTCCGCAAAAATCATTCACAATAACTATTTGCTTATGGCTCCTTGCAAAGTGGAGAGAAAATGCTATTTAAAATGTTGATTCTCCTGCCTTCGGATCTCAGTCAGATTTTTTTCAGAATGTGAATTTTTACCATTTCCTCCCTGAAGTATCCAGACAAGTATCCTGCCAGGCCTGGATGCTACCCCTCATTTTTAATCCTGGTAAATGGGAAATGAGACCTTGATGGTCAGTCTTCATAGCTCCTCCTAGAGCAACCTTCTCATCTTTTCAGGATGTATAGAGAGGAGGAGAAGGAGGAGGAGGAGGCAGCAGAAGCCTGACCCCGTGGTCGCCGGTCCCAGCAGCTTGATCACAGTCCAGGGAAGAGCAATCAGCTCCTTCCGTTCTCACGGGCAGCATGTCGCACCCCTTGTCTGCAATGAGTATTTCTGGGAGGAAGATGTTTCTCTGCACTGTCCTCATCTTCAGAGTCCTCTTGGAGTAGTCCGGGTCTGTGCTGACCCCTGTTCAGTACAGGGGCCCCCACCGCATGTTTTGGCCATTTGAGAAATGCATTGGTAAGATCCAGACCTGTCTGTCTATTACCTCCATCTGCAAATGATGCCATTTGCTGTACAGCCATGTGGTACCCTGAAGGCACTGTCTCTAGAGTGTGAGTTTATGTGCATAGAAATTGATTTTTTTGTAGATTTTAAGGTCTAAAAGAGCCATTTCAGTCTTCCCGTGTAACCGTTTGCACAGCACAGATGTCATCCAGAAAGTTCAGCCCTTCAGGCCCAGAGTCTGCTTGAACAAGACCATAACTTAAAAGACACTCAGTTTGGAGTAAAGATTGCAATAAATGCAGAAACCATCCTATCCAGAGGTGAGTCAGCCCTGTAATTACTTATTTGCTCACCCTGGGCTTTCAGCCTCTACATCATACAGTTTAACCTCTATTCCACTTATCACCGTTTTATTCCCTTCTCCGTATTTCCTCTGCTGCTTCTGTTGTCCCACTGAATGTGTGGCACCAACGCTGCACTCAGTAGCACATCTACAATATGTGCCTTAGTAGTTTGACAGTCAGGTGCCCCCTTCACATTCTTATGAGAAACCTAACCATCTATCATGGCTTTGCATTTTATATAAAATAAACCATTTTTAAAGGTGCAAAAGGTGATTGGAAGATATTCTAATAAATGGGCTAATCCATAGCAACAGGCTGTTCAACAGGTCGCTCTAGTCATTTATAATCTTTCCATGGCTGTATCTATAGTTATTTATAATTCATACTCCTCATCATGATAATGAGCTTTTGAAGTGTGCCCCTCATCCGAGTGTGCACTTTGCTGCTTGCTGTTGTTCATCAAGTTCAGCCGTCGGCCTCCCTTGATTCATTGGTCTCCAGACACAGATCAGAGGATGGCAATCTCAATCGAATGTTGCCCAATGGAGAGGTTCAGCTATTAATAAATAATCGCTCACATTAGGAGGTGATCAGTTAACAGGCAGAGTCCTCTCTTCCATGCTGTTCTTGCTGCCCAGTTCCTCTCCTCTCTGCTGGCCTGCGTGAGATCTCCAAATGCTGTGAGATGACAATCCAGGCTTGGACACACGTTGGATGCTGCCAACGCGCCGGCTCTCTGTCTGCAGTCACCAGTCCCGACCTGCCGGTGCCTCAGGAGCCCTCCAGGCACCCCACGCTCCTGCTCCCGACCCCACGCAGCATCTGCACCTACAGGGAGATGCCAGCACCCTGCAGCATGGGCAGGAGAGATCAAAGGTCAGGGTGCTTTCATGGGCGTGCGGATGCGACCCCTTTAAACCAGGCTGGCCTGACCTCCGGCTGGAGAAGCCGAGACCCGTCTTCAGGAATCAGAGTAATCCCGGGTGATTTTATCCCGCTCTGCTTCCCTAAATCTGCGGCTGCTGCTGCTCGGCCGGGGGATTAAGGGGCTGGCGAGGGATTACGTAGCCGCTGCGGCTCCGGGCGCGGAGCTGCCTCCCGGCACGGCCATTCCTCAGGGCGCCGGGCCGGCAGCATGGCGGGGGCCGCGCGGGGACCCCCCTGGGGTGGCAGGAAGAGCAGGGAACCCCGGCGTCCCGCCGGCCGGTCCCCTCGCTGATGGCTGGCGCATGGAGAATGGGGCGCGGGGCCGTCCTGCCGCTGCTGCTCTGGCTCTTCTGCCTCCTGCCCTCCACCCAGCCCCAGACCAAGATACCACTGGAGACGTGAGTGCTTCCCTCTTGCTTTGGTGTGGGATGGGAGGGGGCTGGCGTCTCCTCGAGGCATTACGAAAGGCGGTGGCGATGGCTGCTGGAGACGGCACGGGCACAGGAGCCACAGATCCTGTTCCCAGCTGTGGTACTGATGCCGAAGCCTCATTTTCCCGGCTCGCCAAGCAGGGCAGTGACAGCCTTCTGCTTTAGTTAAGCACTTTGACATCTACTGAATTGACGCACTGGGTGGCGGAAGGCAAAGCCAGTTCACAGGCACGTTCACAAGCCCCCGGCGCGGGTGCAACTTGTGGCCGTTCGTCCACGGAGGCAGAGGCAGCCTCAGAGCCTGTGCTCAGGGCTGCTCTCACAGGTGCTGGCGCACAGCCTGCGGGGACACAGCGCTGGCCAGGATCTGGCCTCGGGAGGCACAGGTGCGGGGTGTTTGGGTGAAGGCCCATCTCTTCAACGCTAAGCCGGCTTGTGCAGCGCAAGGTCTGCGGCTCTTTTTACTATTGTATATCGCCAGCACTGGTCCCTGTGCTAGCCTGTGTGGTGGTTTTACCCAGCTAAACAGCCGGCCTCCACCGCAACCGCTCGCTCACTCCCCCTCCTCAAAGAAACGGGGAGAAAAT
>VXAL01004410.1:48844-141759 GCA_013399475.1 Chauna torquata
TCTCCATGGGCTGCAGCCTCCTTCAGGCCACATCCACCTGCTCCTCCGTGGGCTCCTCCATGGGCTGCAGCGTGGAGATCTGCTCCATGTGGTACCCCATGGGCTGCAGGGGGACAGCCTGCTCCACCACGGGCCTCACCACAGGCCGCAGGGGAACTTCTGCTCTGGTGCCTGGAGCACCTCCTGCCTCCTTCTTCACTGACCTTGGTGTCTGCAGGGCTGTTCCTCACTCCTCTCTCTCCCAGCTGCTGTTGCACAGCAGTTTTTTTCACTTTCTTAAATCTACTCTCCCAGAGGCACAACCAGCATCACTCACTGGCTCAGCTCTGGCCAGCAGCGGGGCCCTTTTGGAGTCGGCTGGAGCTGGCTCTGATCTGACATGGGGCAGCTTCTGGAATCTTCTCACAGAAGCCACCCCTGTGGCCCCCCTGCTACCAAACCTTTACCACGTAAACCCAATACAGCCTGGTGTGCTGGAGGCTGGAAAAAGCAAGGGTTCTTGTGCACACAAGCAGCCTGTGTGACACATGCTCGTGCTTATTCGTGTGTGTGGACGTCGGTGGGTGTTAGCAGGGGAGGCTGAATAGAGGACACGGACCACAGCACCTTGTTTTGCCTGCTCTGCTCCACCTTGGTGCCGCCAGGGGGCCAGTAGCACCCAGCAAGACAAGTTTATAGAAATCTCACCTTATTAAGCTGATTTAGGCAAGTTAAACACTGTAAGGATTAAAAATGTCAGCAAGGCAGTTGGTAAAAGTGGTTGTGGGGCAGCTCCTCTGGGGCTGGGAAGGGTTGGCCTGTGCAGGGCAGCGGGTTAGCGTGGGGAGAAGACAACGCTGCCATCAAGTTGCAGAACAAGGCATGTCTGCTAGACCAACCGAAGTTACCTCGAGCCTTTTCCTGAGAATGTGAAAGCCTTTTGTATTCAAAAAGCGCCAGTATGACCCTTGCAGGTGTGCTCGCCAACGTGGCCCGCATGACTGCTAAGCGTTGCGCTGCCTGCATCCAGGGGGCTCTCAGGACGCTTTGCTACCACCTCCATTTTGGGTGCGCTTACCAAACCCCGCCTCAGCAGAGTGCTTCTGGTTTGGGTTTCACAGAAAGGACGCGCGGGTCGCACAGAGCGGTGCCCAGCCCGCCCCACACCTCCGCCTCTGTGCTTTGCCTCCATGGACGACTGCCTTTGAACTGCAGCAGCCTCCCTGTGCTCTTTAATGGGCGCTGGAGACCAGACGTTAAAAATCCATCTGAAAGGAACTTCCCAGCAAAAGAGGCAGTTCCTCCCTAAAAATGTTCCTCTCTGTCTTTCTCTTTGCTCCATAGAATAAAATTCAACCTCTATTGTATAATAAAATTAGCATTCGACCTCAATTGTAGAATAAAATTTAAACTCTAGTAATTTCTGGCTGTGCAAAATAAAAATCAACTTTCTGTGCCCAGAGTAAATGCTGCATGGAAATACCTTTTGGCCTTGAAATCTGTGGCATTAAGAAGACAGCCTGTCCTTTCTGCTGTTTTTGCCACTGAATACAAGTGCAGGGATTACAGGCAGGCAATCTCTGACCAAATCCTTTTCTGATGTGTTTGGTTATAATGTGATAGCCCTTTTACTGAGAAAACAGTTGCGTCACTTTGCACAATTTGGAACTTATTCATGTACAAGAATAAAGAATAAACAATAGAAAAAGAGCTTCTCTCCCTGGTACCGAAACCAAACCAGCAGCTGAATTAATCCCTGGTGTTTCAAATCCACTCATGAATTTGACTGCAACACAGAAGTTGCCCTTTTCAAATGAAATTTCAGGAGAAGAACAGATTGGCCAGAGGAGCAAAGAGGGTAAATCAGCAGAAAATGGACCTGCTTCATAGATTGCACAAGGACATTTCGGGGACACGAAACCAAAAGCTTTTAAGCACCAGCTGGGTCCAATCACCATGAAGTGACACAAAGCTAAGTCAGCCTCTTGTGCTCCTAAGTCACACCTGGCTTTGCGGCACTGCGCTTGGTTCATCGTCAACTTATTCATGTCTTTGCAAAGACAGCTCGGCTTTAACTCCAGTGGTGCAAAAATCTGCTTGGTCAATTGCTAGCAACGCTTCTGGGGTGCAAGTTCAGCACAGAAACTGCCTCCTCTTTTCTTCTGGCCACCACTTTGCTTAGAAGCTGGCCATGGCATGGGCTTGCTTGCAACTGCAAGGAAGGTGAGGGTCTGGGCTGGCTGCTCAGCCTGTTCTTGCTGGGGCACCAGAAACATCACGAAATGCTGGTGGGAGAGGTGAAGATCAACCTGGTACAGCCTCTTTAGGCTGCCCCTACCACCTCTATCCCTTTGCTCCTGAGCTGATGGAGCTGGCAGCCATACATGAAATTTCTCTGCAACCTGATGAATTTTAGACTGACCTTTTCTCTCACTTGTTTATGGAAAAAAAAAAAAGAAACCCATTTAAATTCAGCCAGCTGCCCTTCGTCTCCCAGTATGCTAAGGTCACACCCCTCCATGGCAAGTGATTGTGATTTAAAATGTAAATGCCAACATATTTCAGCCTCATATCACTTGCCTGCTTTCCAGCCTCCATGAAACACCACCATACATGGTTAATCACCCACTCCACTGCCCTGTCGCACAAGGCTTCCGCACCCCTGTGCCCTCTCATTCCCCTGGCTTTCCCCCGGCTTTCCCACCACCACTCCCACGCTGCCAGGCGCTGGCCCTCCCTGCCCTTGCTCTTCCTTCTCCCTTTTCTCCTCCCTGCGCTGTTGCCTCTGCCAGGCCACGTGGCCTTTGCCTTATGGTGCCCCGCAGAGATCAGCGAAACATCGGCCCTGAGCAAGCGCAGCAGCTCGGAAGTCACTGTGGGGTGCAGCCTCGGGCCAGCACTCAACGCCTTGGAGACAGGCTTAGAAACTGTGAAATTACACAGATCCCGACTCTTCTTTTTCCCCTGAGTTCTGCTGTTACTGGGTGTTTCAACGTTTACGTGTTTAGGCTTCTTTTGCCACAGCATCAAAGGCTAAAAAGCGAACTCCCCTTTTCCTGTTTTTATGAAAGCTGAGAATCCCATGTAATTGCACAGCACCAGGACTTCAGGATTTTACAGCCAAGCAGTTCCCTGAGCAGCGAGGCTTGGTTTTCCGTGAAGCTGTGCCTTGTGGTTGGCTTCTCTACTGACTACTAATAGCTAAGCTCATATTGCAAACCTTTTGCCTCAATAAGAGCATCATTCTGCTGAAGCTGCCCAGCTACACCCACTTGTCACAACTTAGTATCTCTGACTCTTCTACCCTATGGAGAACAAAAATTATCAGGGGTGGTAGGAAGAGGGTCACATGCATGGCCACAGACACAGTACAAACCAGAAGGTGCAGGATCACATGCCTCTGATTTTTTATTTCTATTTTCTTAGAAAATAGGGTAAAAATAAATCTCCCTGCTAAAATTACTGTCCCAAACTTCATATTTAGGTTCTCTCCTTCTGCAGTAGAATGTGAAGAGACCTGGAGAGTATTAGTTAATATCAGCACAAAACATCTCGTACATAAAAAGCTGTAAAACTAGCTGCTGGTAGGGCATCAAGTTAAAAGCTGGTTCATAGATCCTCAGGCAGTAAGATAGTCACTACTACAGTCAGGAGAGCATCCCATGGGGTCTCTTTTTGTGTTATTCTCTTCTTTTTTCTAGGCTTGCTAGAATAACTTTGATATTCAGCAATAAACCCTAACCTCCTACCAAATACCTGTATTCTTTTTGCTCTAAGAATGAAATGAGGAGATAAAAGCTCTGGCTCTCAAAAAAAAAAAAAAAAGCAACCCACAAAGTCCAACGATGGAGTTGTACTTATTGATTTCAGCTGGTGCTGGATCACACTCAGCAGCTGGAAATGAGCTCCTCATTGCCAATTAAGGAGTGGTTACATAGGGCGCCTACTTGCACTATGTTCTCTTTTTGGGTAGTGAGGAGAGGTGTTGTTCAGAGCACAAGTCTTACAGATGCTCCCAATCACCCCCATGGCTGCCCATCAGTCTGCATTTGTAATAGAAGACTCTAAGTAGGCAGGCTTTCCTAGGCTAAAGCTAGCTGTTGTGGTTATTCCACCATTGCTGCACTGGCTTTGCTCCAGAGCTCATCTTTATGTTGGTGTATTATTCTGCCATAAAAATGGTGTGATGTGCTGGGCAACCAGGCCCTACGGTTAAAGCCTGCTGAGAGCTGGGAGGCACCTACCAAGAGCCACAGGTAGGACTGCAGCCCGTAAATAAGTAGTGTATTCTGGTAAGTGGAGAAGGCCATTTGTTCCATTAAATAAATCTCCAAAGTGAGTCCTTACTGAAGGAACTGCATGTAGGTGGAACTGCCTAATGTGAATCATGTAACAGATTTCTGATGAAGTGCTCTGTCAATTATGAGAGCCATCTATTTTCATTTGGATGGCTCAGTGTTCAGGCTGCTCTTCAACATCCTTATGTTCTCCATGTGGTATTGCTATCATCAGTTATTTACAGGATGGCACAAATGTGAGTAGTGTTTTATGATGAGGACATGCGTAATCTGCTCTGGCATTGTGAAGCTGTAGTATCTCCTCTGAGAGCAGTGAATTCATCTGGCTCGTTAGTCTCTGCCCCACACAGCTCTAGCAACTGAATCCGGGGTGAGTCCTGATGAGTTCTTCCAGCAGTCTTGACGTTAGGCGTCTAGCCCTTCATGCTAGGCTCTGTCTGTAATCAGTGAAGACAGGTGTCTCCAGAGAGTTGTTTATTTTGATTTACTAACAACAGAGGAAACCAGATGATATCTAAGACCAAATGTGCAACTTTCACACCTCTAAAGTTAGTTGAGACAAATTCTGCTCTCAGTCAACAGGCAGTGACCAAGACCAGCAGAACTCGCAGATGCTCTTTGCTTACCAGCATCCTGAGGTTGAATATCCAAGACCAGCACTTCTCTATTACTGCTTGTCACACTAGCTGTTTGGGGAGGAAGTTTTGTCATTGCCACTGTAGAGGCTTTGGGAAATATGGGGAGCTTCATACTTAGGAAGCCAGAGTTTTCACTGTCTGAAGAATTGAGCAGTCCTACTGACTTTGAATTATTAATACTGATTTTCCCTTTTTCCTCTTTTTAGGGTGAAGTCTTGGGCAGATGCCTTTGGTGGAGAGTTGTACTCCATTGTGACCAAGTATTCAGGTTCCCTCCTATTGCAGAAGGTAGACAAAAGCTGTGATGATTCCCCTGGCCTTGCATCCCCTTCCCATATAGCCTTCCAGCTTTTCCCCCTCCATAGAAAACCTGGGGAGGAAGAAAGCAAGCATGCAGGTCTCCAGCTAACTTTCAAAACCATGTGGGTTCATATCTATGAGAACAGTGATGTCCCACAGCTATGTTGAACTGCAGAGAGGGTGATCCACTTCATGCCTTTCCTGCTTTCGCTAGCTATGGCCAAATGCCACCTAAATTGTCCAATGGGGAAAAAAAAAAAAGCTTTTTAACAATATTTGTCAAGTTTCCCCTGATCATTTCACTCCCTCTCATACTGACCCATTCAGTCCTCCCTTCCTAAGTGCACATCAGTCCCTCTCTGCCTGCTCATCACTCATCTGCTTGTCATCGCCCCACTGTCCCCTCCTGCAGCTCTCCACCTGGTACTCTTGTTTGTTTCTGCTTCCTCATCTGTTGTCCTCCAGTGACTCATCAAGGCAGTTTACCCTCTTTGAATTGTCTTTAAAACCGTCCTTTGGGCAGGGTCTCTGAGGCAGGTGTCCTGGAAGCTGTGATCTTCCTGAATAACAGACACAGCTGCTCTAAACTTTGTCCCAACAGAGTTAGTTAAAGGTGCAACTCCAGGCACTTTAATTAAATTTTGCCATTTGCACCCATAGAGAATCTGCTCTGTAGCCTTTGATTCCTTAAGTCAGAGGTGAATGGCTGCTTCTCTTTCAGTCTTTGTGATCTCTGCCCACTGCTGCAGCAGGGCTGTATTAATTGACTCCTCCTGGTTGCTACTCATGGGGCTTGATCCCTGCTGAGCACATCTGAGGGGATATGTTCCCCTCTCCACCTCATGTGGCCTTCCTGTTCCTTTCCCTTTCTCTGGTTCTTCTCTTCAACACAAGCCGTGCATTGCCTCTTAGTCATAGAATCATAGAGTCACTTAGGCTGGAAAAGGCCTCCAAGATCATCAAGTCCAACCATTAACCTAGCACTGCCAAGTCTACCACTAAACCATGTCCCTAAGCACCACATCTACACATCTCTTGAATACTTCCAGGGACGGTGGCTCAACTACTTCCCTGGGCAGCCTGTTCCAATGCCTCACAACCCTTTCAGTGAAGAAATTTTTCCTAATATCCAACCTAAACCTCCCCTGGCATGACTTGAGGCCATTTCCTCTTGTCTTAACACTTCTTGCTTGGGAGAAGGAACTGACCCTCACCTGACTACAGCCTCCTTTAAGGTAGTTGTGTTAAGCAATAAAGTCTCCCCTGAGCCTCCTTTTCTCCAGGCTAAACAACCCCAGCTCCCTCAGCCGCTCCTCATAAGACTTGTTCTCCAGACGCTTCACCAGCTTAGTTGCCCTTCTTTGGACACGCTCCAGCACCTCGATGTCCTTCGTGTAGTGAGGGGCCCAAAACTGAACGCAGTATTTGAGGTGCGGCCTCACCAGAGCTGAGTACAGGGGGACACTCACTTCCCTAGTCCTGCTGACCACACCATTTCTGATACAAGCCAGGGTGCTGTTGGCCTCCTTGGCCACCTGAGCACACTGCTGGCTCCTATTCAGCCAGCTATCGGCCAGTACCCTCAGGTCCCTTTCTGCCAGGCAGCTTTCCAGCCACTCTTTCCCAGCCTGTAGCATTGCATGGGGTTGTTGTGCCCCGAGTGCAGGACCCAGCCTTGTTGAAGCTCACACCGTTGGGCTCAGCCCATCGATCCAGCCTACCCAGATCCCTCTGCAGAGCCTTCCTACCCAACACTCCCACCCAACTTGGTGTCATCTGCAAACTTACTGACGGCGCACTCGATCCCCTCATCCAGATCATTGATAAAGACGTTGAGGAGAACTGAGTCCTTTTGGGTGTCTGATTTTTGCCAAATAACACCCACATCCCAGTGCAAAAAAAAATCTGGATATTATTTGACTTGCTTTGCTGGTGAGCCCACTGTTCCCCTGTCCTCCCAAGTGCTGCTTTCTCCCTGGAGGAAGGGAGAGGCTCCTGCAGCATCACCTTTGCTAGCCTTGGCTGAGAAAGGCCTTTCGCATTTGTCACAAAGGTCTATACTGATTACCAGTCCTTCTAAAGAGGAATGTGTAACCATGCAATAAAAAAATCCTCGGTACGTATATAGGTACCTCATGGCCTAATCGTGAGGCAGCTGTGCTTGTGATATTGGCATAAGCAAAAGTTTGTTTTTTAGCAGTTTTGATGATGTATCTGCATTGCCTATTCCCTTGTGAGGTCCCCAGGTGGTAATACTAGAGGCAAAGTGATATGTTATGGCATCTCTGGTGGGCAGGGCACCCAGATTAGGGTTATATCATAGTCAGATATCTGTGCCTGGTGCTGGATAGATGTTTGCTGTCCAACAGAAAGTCTGTAGATTCCGGATTTTTTCTGGAAGATGTCAAGGGTGCTACCTTATAGTGTGAAGAAATACTGCTGCCACTGTCTTCTCCTTACTGCTTCAACACAGCCAGCCTGTGCCATTTCTGTGGGTACTGTTCATAACAAATTGAGAGTTCACTTTCTTTAATGTCCAAAAGTCAGTGGGAATATGGAGAACAGGGTATAGCCTGAAAACGCCATTCTTGGCCTCCACCATTAACTTTCAATGACACAGGCAGCCATGGCACAGAGGTGGGTGTCAAGATAGCTGTGCTGCATTGGTCCTCTGGAGATGTTGCACTGGGTTGTTTCACCTCCCTCTATCCACACTGTATGCTTTGTCTCTTGGAATCTTGATCTTTTTGGGGTGGGGGTTGTATGAGACCTGCAGATGCTAGTACAATACCATTAGAAGTGACAGTCATGGCAACCAGATCTTGAACAAAAACTAACAACTCTATCAGCTTTTGGCGTAATCCATTGGAAGGGAAGAAGGCTGATGAGAAAGAAGCCTGTATCTAACCACATCCAATCTAGCTCTGTTGAGGGGAGTCGAGACAGAGCTATTTTTCCCTGGTGACCTGACAGACCTTTTGGTCTTACAAAATGACCACGTGCCTGCCCTAGTCCAGGTCCCTTCTTGTAGACGGGAAGGTGCCTGATTTGCTCTCACATATGCTAGGGCCTGGATGCAGCACAGACAGATTGTGCTTTGCAGAGCCTCTGGACACCACTGAGTGGGACACGATGTCATCCGTGACTCAGAGGGAGAACGTCCTTCAGTGAGTCACTGTCACCACTTCCAGCAGGAGGGATAGATGAGCTTGATCCCGCCTAGCTCTGTCTACACTCCAGCAAAGATTCATCTCCCAGATGCATGTCCTGCCCTGCCAGAAGCAGCTCAAACAGGTCAGGTTTACCTTTCACCCTTAAGTCTCCCCTTCTTAAGCTCTTTCATTTCCCACTGTTTTCATAGGATTATGGAAAGAGGGGAGGAACAGCCAGCACCCACACCATCAGCAAGCACTGAGTTGGGCAGCACCTCACAAATCAGTTTCTCTAAGCAGGGACTGTCCTGGAGGGCTCCCTCTGAGAGCCTGACACCGTGCTGCAGACTAACCTCTTACTAACAGGCAACGTTTCCGTGCCTCATGCGTGCACCTTGGCAGAGCCCAAATGGCTTTATGGAGATCACTGCTCTGGTGCACAGATCACAGGAAGTCTGGCTGGGGAGCCAAATGCACCCGAGAAATCCAAATGTGCATGCTCCCCAGACACCTTTCTCATTTTCGGGCCATTGCCTCTTGTTCATCTGAAATATTTCTCTTTGTGGGTTAGTACGTGCAGGCCAGCACAAGGGTGGGGAATGACATGCAGAGTGCCAGACAACTCCTTCCTTGGGGCTTAAGCCAATGGGCAATTTGTCTTTGAGAAAATTTGACTCCGTTTTCCTTGTGCCTAATAGATATGAAGTAGCTTGTTTATTGTTCTGAGAGCCGTGATTCCTCAGTTATCTGAATGTTTTGCATGTAAACTTTCTCTTTATTTAGCAAAAAATTCATTTTGTGGTTTACAGTTTGTTTTGATTTCTTTGGGCATTTTCTATTTGTTTCCCGCAGAAGAAAGTAAATGTCATATTGCAAACCCAAACACTCAATTTCCTGCAAGGCTTTATTGCTCCCGGAGTCCTGGGGAGCCAGTAGAAGTCTCCTGAGGCCACAAGAGTGGGTTCTCACCTGGGACGAGGGAGCTTTGAGAAAGCCCCCAGGTGGCTATTGGTCCCAAGCAGTCAGGATATCAATCATCAAATTGAACCTCATAGAGGTAGCAAAAGCTTAAGAGTTGTTTTGGTTTGATGTCTGAAGCATTTGTTGTATTTTCTTGACCACTGTGCAGCAGAGGGCAAGACAAGCTTGTGCACCTGTCTGGCGCATCAGCCTGGCTTGCTGATGATGGATCTGTACCAAAATACTGGCCAGGATCTAGGACAGCTGGGGCAACACACCTGGAGAGACACAGGGATGTGGAAGGCTGAGCAGGAGGGCATCTCTCAGAGTTAAGTCACAGAGCCTGAACCTGTGGCTTGTTAGGCTGCTCACTGCTGTCCTGCTGCTGCTGTTGGCTAGACGGCCACAGAAGGTCAGGGGCCACCAACAGCAGCCACACTGAGAGGTCTGCATGGTGGATCTGGGCTTCTCCCCAGGGCTTGGCTTGCCTCTGAGTGAAACAAACACCAATCAGCCTCAGCGGACCCAGAAGTTAATTTTTCCTCTGCTATGTTAATGATGTATTATAAATGTTTCTGAGAATTACCTCCAGCATCCTTATGAAGCGCCAATTGGCCTCCCTGGTGGATAGGGCTGAGAAAGGACAGTAGGGCTTTGCTCCAGCTGTGTAATTACTAGAAAGCACGACAAATAACTACATGGCAAAGAACAGACAAGTTCAGTCAAGACATTTTTCTAGGTGAAAATGAAAGCAATGTCTTTCACACTCTTAATATAGTTTCACTAGCAGTGAGTAATGCAACACTACATAGTTCAATGGGCTTAATTTCATGAAGGTAGGAACAAGAAAATATATTTGGTGATATACCTCTGTTCACAGATAACTTCAGATTCTGAATTCTGGGTCTTCCGATATTAAATTGCCACCCCCACGGAAGGCGAATCTTAATGAATTGTAAAGCACTCGATGAATGTGGAAAGATTTGTTGTTTCAGTTATCTGTTTGGTCCCTTCTCAACATCAGATCCCTTCAGCCCATTCTCCCAAGCCTGTAGCTGATTCCTGTGCATAAAATATAATGATCTGATAACCTGAACCCTGAACTTGGGTTGTACTAGTTAACCTCGGCTGGCTACAAGCACCAGTGTTGATGCTTACCGTGTACTTTCTGCCATGGCATCTGGTAACAGTATTGAAATAACAGGTACTAACTACCCTGTTGCCTACCTCTAGGAACTCTTGCAATGAATATTCATTAATAGCTGGAGACTTCAGTGGTAGGAATACAGATACAAAATGGTTTGCTGGATCATTTGTAGGAAAAAAGCTCGAAGAGGATCTGAGCTCAAACCTGGTTTATTCCTCACAACAGCAGACTGAAAGTTTGCAAAAAGTTCTTTTGTCATGTCTTCCCAGTGCTGGCTGGTTCCCAGGGCTGAGACGTGTATGATATTAGCAGGCTGCTCACGCTTGCATGTGATTACTTTTACCTTGTTAACTTCTACTTGTCAATGTGTCAAAAGCACATTAAAAATAATTGAGAGGTAAGAGTTCTGCTTTTTTTAATCCAAGACGTGACCCAATGTAACTGATGGCAGGTCACTTTCTAAAGTGCATGCTGGCCTGTGCTGGTGTGTTCCCCCTCCTTTGCTAGCTCTCCCAAGAGATTACTCTCTTCCCCCCGAGGAGTGCCTGATTAAAGCGCGGCGTGGTAGAGATCGCCTCCCTCCCTACGAAACCATGACGGAGCTAAATGGGACAGGCAGCAGCTGGGATGTGTGCTGTGGGTCTTGTCTTCAGCCAGGGCCCTCGCTCAGGGGGCTGTTGCGCATCCCTCTTTCGGCAACTTGGGTATGCTAACCTTTGTGTTCAACCTGACCTCCTCTTCCTCATCCCCTGCTGTCCCAGCTACCCAGCTGCAGCAGAGGGGATGTGAGGCCTGGCATTTTTAATCCAGTAAAACCCTCGCTGTTAATCACACCAGACAGAGCTAGCAGCTTCCCCACCGTGCCTGCTGCAGGCTGGATGCTGCTGCTATTTCTGTCTGACCTCCTCAGCCTGCCCCATCCTCAAGGCATTTCTTACTCTGCTTGTGCTCAGCTGCCTTCCCCGATGGTCAGCGAGCTGCTTGAACAAAAGGAGCTCTGCTTGCTCACCCTCAAGACACACAAAGACCTTCCCCCACCACTTTCTTCTAGTTGAAAAGTGCCACTAAAGCCCCTGCCATCCCCTCTCCCTTTTCACTTGCTCATTTTGTACCAGCACAAGAAGCATGGCCCTGACTGAGATTGCGTTGTGTTGGCACCATAGCAGCAAAGATGGAGGGGTGTGTATATGCTGCAGAGAGAAGTGACGATGACAGACCAGGGAAATCCAGCCATTTGCCTTTGCGCTTCCACTGAACAGTTTCATTGCCAGAGAGAAAAGGCTGGTTTTTTTTAAAATATGTTAATCAAATAGTGTCTGTTGCAGGTTTTTTTCTCCTTTCTTTCTGCTTATTTTTGTTAACTTTGGGACTTTTTTGAAAAGAAGAAATGAAAACCATTTTATCCAGTCTTGAAAGGGCAGATTTAGGGAGGTGAATTAAAATTACCCAGTTTAGCAGTATTTTCAGGCTTTTAATGCCTGCGTTGTACAAAACATGGTCAGAAGAAGCTGGTTACTTCAAACTGTCAGGTTCAGACCCTTCTCCTTGCAGTGGAGACCCTCCTCCAAGTGGAGACAGCACTGAGTAGCCATGCTCATAATTCCTAGGTATACCACCTTTTTCAACAGCCACAAGCTCACAGTTGGATCAGTTGCTTTTACTTAGAGTACTTGATGTTCTGGTCAATGATTTGCATGTCCCTGAATTACAGGGTATAAAGGGAGGAAATGCAAGGATCGGAGAAGGTGGTAAATCAGACTGGTTCCTTCAACGCATCTTTCTTTACCAATGACAATACCCAGCTAACAGTAATAGTCTCACCCTCTCCTTATGGGCCTCCTGCTCAGCAGGATTTTCTGCTTTCCCTTGGGTAGAAGTACAAAGATGTGGAGCCAACTCTGAAGATCAAAGAGGTGGACGGCCTGGAGCTGGTGAAGAAGTTTTCAGAGCAGATGGAAAGCATGCTCCGCAGGAAGGTTGAAGCCGTTGAGGTATGACCACAGGGGCTGTGGGAAATAAGTCCCCTCCTGGTGGCCCCAAAGCACTTGGCACAGGCCTCCCCTCCTGCCTGTACCAGGAGAGCGTGGGTGCAGAGGTTGCACGAGGACTTCCTCACCCAACCGAATGCCTGCTGGTGCAGCTGGCTCGTTCTGAGCTTTAAGTAGACACTGGTGGGAGGATGTGGGTGTTCAGACAAGGGAATGCTGGCTTCTCCGTCAGCCCGGAGTAAGAAATAAGATAAAAACAAAGTCTAGGAATAAATATGAGGGAACGAACACTCTTTTAGGAGAAAAGATGTTTAATTCTATAGCTGTTTAAGGAGGGGGGAAAAAAAGCCTCTCACAAGTGAAAATAAGGTTCATCCTTTCAAAATGCCCTCTGGCCGTTGAAGACTAGTGGCTTGTTTTGGCTGCATGTGGGGCTCGGGAAATTCCTGCAGCCCCTGAATATGAGCTGCAAGGAAGGTGCTTGGATTTCCAGCTGTTTATGGGGGAAACATGGAGTAGGTGGCAAATGGACTTAAGATGTTGCTGTGTTGGAGATCAGAGCAGGTAATCGTTACGGCTGCTCTTACTTCTTGCATCTAAGGATCTATCATATTCCCTTATATTTACCCACTATAAAAAGCATATTTCTATAGTCACAGAGCCTTGACTGTTTAAGGCATCTAATGTGGAAAAGTCATCCAGAAACACATCATTTGAACCTCAAAGTGAAGTGTGGGCATATTTAGATCCAGGGCTTTGGCCCATAATGTTAAATTCACAGCCAGACCTTTCCAGTGCTTGGATTGCCTTATCCTTTGTGAAGGAGCAAAAAGTAGCTTTGCTGAGACTGTCACTAATTGTGCAACTCTGAAAACGTGTACATGTTTAGCTGGATTCCTTCCCAGTCTGTGTGAAGTGAGAATTAGTGCCCTAAAGCATCATATTGGAGAATACTGGTGATTATATTGGCACCCATAAAAGGGTAAGAGTTTATAAATGGACATAGCATCACTGAGCCCTTTATGAAATCAAGTTATGGTCTTTCAGTTATAATAGCAGACTGAGACTCCCACAAGGCCTTTTCCTTTGACAAGATAATGACATCAGGCTGGGTCTGAAATGCCTTTCCCATGGCTTTTTGGAAGGGTTCATGGAAAATGAAATATGTCTGTTGTTTGTCTAGTTGGACATATTTCTGTTTGTGTGTATATGTCCTGTGATGCCTGAGATTGCTCGGGGGCTGTTAAGGACTCCAGAGCAAACAGGTGTGAATACACTCAGCAATAAATAGCTATGAATATACCTTCCAAGTTGTAAAGCTGCAGCACGGGATGACAGGTCAGCAGGAAAGGAAGGGGAGAGGAGAGTTTATAGCACCATGACTGTGTTGTGGTGAAGGAGGCAGTCACGTATCTTCTCACTATGTGAATGCGTAAGGGTGGTGGAAGAGCTTCTGGGTACTTCCCACAGCATCCCTTCTCTTTCTTTCTGTTTGCATTAGAGGTTGGTGGAAGCAGCAGAGGATGCAGATCTGAACCATGAGTACAACTCCTCACTGGAGGTAAGTTTATCCCTGTCAGTGACAAAATATGGCACATATCCTTGAGGGACTAGCCAAAAGGCTGGCCTAACAGCACCCTCTCACCTCTAGCACCCGGCATAGTGTGCTTAACCTCTGTCTAGGAGCCAGGTTAGGAGTTTCCTTGTCTTCAGAACACTCAGCTCATCTAGAAACCAGTGCAACTCCCTTGGCAGATCCCAAGCCTAGTAACACCTAGGAGATTAGTCCCTTTGGCTCAGGGATGGGAAGGATTTGGGAAGACGTTGGGTTGCTTGACATTATTGGTATTACTTTTATTGTATACCAGCATTGTCATTGTGACAAGTTAGTGCAAATTAACTGCTGCTTCCTGAGTAACTTGCCTGGAAAATAAACTAAAAATTGACTGAGTATGAGCAATGAGGAGGATGTTTTTGCAAAGGTCATAATGTTACAGATACCCACAGCAAACCATTAATCCCAATGAGAAGAGTTTCTTACCAGCTCCTGTCATCTTTTCTCTACCCTGTAGACCTGCACTTGTCAGGACTTCCTGTTGGATGAAAGTTTGGTGCTGTCCATGCAATTAGCATAATTGGCTTTCTCTTAATAACTGCTTGTAGCTAAGCTATCGGATTATTGCTGGTGAAGGGAACTGGAGTGAAAACTGATTAATGAAGTCCATTATCCACACTACAAGCATGGAGTGTGTAGCAGAAGTACAAGCTACACTTGCAAGTACAACTGTCAATGGTGGGAAAGGCAGGGAACAAAAATTCTTCTTGAAACCAAGCCAGCTATCAATTTTGCCTCTTCTACCTCTTTGTTTAAGAATCACATTAGTCATATTACTTGGGTCAGCTGTATTCACAGTACGGGTTTTGGGCGAGTCAAGGCACATGGCCCTTTATTCACACCCCTGAGTACTGTTAGTGCTTGAATAGAAACCCTCAAATATCATCTTGCCACAGACAAAATGAACAAAACACTTTAAAGACAGCCATTATCCAAGGGTGGAGACTGTCCTGGAGATACTAATGCATCTGTACATGCTAAATCCGCATAGGCCCATCACAGGGGAGAACTGTTGTCTTTGAGCACCTTCTGCTCTGTCCTTTGCTCTTAATGAGCTCCTGCTGCTTGAGGTGACAGTGAGGGGATAATACTGGCTGGACATACATCAGGAGTTAACTCCAGTAAATGACAATTGTAGAGACAGGGCAACTAAGATCAGCATAGGCATGCCCTGTAGCAAGCCTGGGAGCCAGGCACAGTGAGACACTCTGCCTCTCCAGCTAGCGACTTAAATACTAGAGGGACCTTGGGAATCTGTCACTGTGTCCCTTTGCTCTTAGGTGGCTCTTCGGCTGCTGGCTATGACCATGCCTGCACGTAACATGGGTACCTGACAATAAGGAATTGGGCAGAAACCATCATTTGGGCAGCTTTACACTTTTCATTTGGTAATGGCTCTCATTTGTTGCTCATCTTGATCCTGTTTGAAGTCCAAATTCTCCAGATGTCCCTTTTTTTATTTAAAGTGTTCTGTTTTTGTGTGTGTTGCTGGGCTTTTTTTTTTTTTTAGGTAGTACAGATAATAATGTATCTTATTCTCTCTCATTGCCATTCCCTTTTCCATTGTCATCTTCAACAGTTTGATTACTACAACTCCCTCCTGATTAATGAGAAGGATGAAAATGACAATTACGTGGAGCTTGGAGATGAATTCATTCTGGAGCCAAACGAGCATTTCAATAACCTGCTGGTGAACACAACATACAGTGATATCCAGCTCCCCACCAACGTCTACAACAAAGGTAATAGACCATTAGCCTTTACTTTCACACTACTAGTATGTTGCTGTGGAAACCACCAGGGAGTAATAATACCATAAGAAAGGATGGGAAGGAAGGAAGGAAGGAAAAAGACAATTCAGTGAAGAAGAAGGGATGGGCGGGGGAAAGGTATGGAAAGGTACTGTTCCAAGGCATGTTTGTGTTGCAGTCTGTCAGTGTGACAGGGCTTAGGTATAATCTGCTCTTGGAAGACCTCTAATGATGGACAGTCCTCTCTTAGGCAGGCAGAGTAGTCTGTTAGGGTCCAGCTACTCAACCAAAGAAGTTGTGAAATGAACTGTGATGTGAATTTATTGGCAATTGCTATTCTGTACGTAGGGTCAGATCTATTAAGGTCTTTAGGTGTCAAGGATCTCATTGATTTCAGCTGAGAAATTAGATCCCAAGTACTTTTCTGTTCTGAGGGCCCTTACACCTCATGGGGACACTATTCCCAGTGAGTATATTCACAGGGAGATGCAATTCACAGCTGCTACTGGGATGTGACTATTCTGGGCTATTTTCCTTTCTCAACAAGCCTTTGGCACTTCGGCAGCTGCAGGAGCCCACAGAGGCACTGATTTGTGCCCAGTCTGTGTCCTCTCCCCCTTGCACATTCATGCCACTCCAGCTATGCACCAGAAACTGGTCTGTCTTTAAGCTGGTGGGCACACTGCGGAAGCTGCAGGTTGAGATGCCACTTGCAACTGTCCTAAGTTTACTGCTCTTTTTGGTTGACATTTGAAGCTGTTTGAACCAGCTCCTTGCCTGCCTCCCAGTCAGTTCTTCCTGTTAAATACATTTTGGCCACCAAAAAAAAAAAAAGCTCCATTGTTTCTTTCATGTATGGAGCTCGTTTACAAGCCTCAGGACCAGATGGGGCAGGCACTGTTGACTGAGCTCACAACTGGTACATTATTTAGAGGGACAATAGAGGGAGTTCTGTTTCTTGCCAGATTTTAAATTAATTTCATCTGGTCTGAGAGCCCCAGACACTAAAATCTTGTGCACAATATAGCCACCGGCAGAGCTGGCTGCAGCTGAACATGAGGCAGGCTGCTGCCTACAATGACAGACAAAGGTGGCCCAATGGCTGCTGTCAGAGACAGCAGAGACACAGCGGCCAGCTCTCTGATTTCTTGTCTGTACAGCTAGACACTTACCATCCAGCTGCTCTTGCTATGGCTGGAGGACAAGCAGGAGATGGAGGAGGAGGTGGCGGAGGCTGCTTCTGTGCCTGGGGCTCCTCCTGGGAGCAGATCTGGCAGTGCATGGAAGTGGGAGCAGCAAGCCTTGCTCTCAGCAGCTCTTCTGGCTCCATTCCTGCATGAGCTACTTTGGCCTCATCTCTGGAGAGTCACAGTTCAGTTTTGCCCCTATTTTGACCTAAACTGCCTTTACTAAAGTGGCTAAGCAGGAAGTGGTGGGTCACAGCCCCATCCTGTTCAACATTAATACAGTTAATCCTACGATGACCACTTTCCTATAATTCCCTTCTCTATTGCTGCTGCTCTGTTTGGTCCCCCGAGGCAATGAGTCAACACAGATGCTGCATGTACGCTGCCTCCTGAGAGTTCATGCAAGTCTGCAACTGTACATTGGTTCTGATGAGACCAGGGGCAAGGGAGGACAGCTCAAGCTTTGTGAAGGAGAGGGCAGGGAAAGAGGAAATGTGAGGAGAAAGAGGAGAGGCAGAAACAGCGTGTAAAACCTAGGGCTCCTCTGTCTTGCGTAACTGCATCATGGGGACTAGCATAAATTTAAACGCTGCAGAAAGGCTGTTCCTCTTCATGGTGCATCAGGCAGTTGCCTTACAACAGCTCAGACCTGTCTGTATGGTGCACCAGCTGTACTCAGCACTTGCTGGTCATTCTGTGTCTCTCGGAGCCTTCTTCCAACCGGATGCAAGAGAAATGGGGATAGTGGTTATGGCCAAGCTGGGACCACCTGTAGCCATGAGGGGTGACCTGCCCTCCAAAGCCTACTTAAATTATGCATTCTGATCCCTCCACAATTTCTGCTGGAAAGCTGCTGCTGAGGGGACAGGCGTCATTGTGAGGGGAGGCACTGTGGTAAAGGGACATGCCTTTGTGCAGAACAGGAGGAAACACCTCTGGAGAAGGCTGTACACCTCCAGGGGTCTTCTTCATTCCCATTCCCCTCCTCCATCTTGGAGGGGGTGGGGGGTGTCCTCCCCTCTTTTCTTGCTTTTGTGCCCATTTTCTGATCTTTTCCCTGAAGACCCTGACATCCTGAATGGCGTTTACATGTCAGAAGCCTTGAACCCTGTTTTTGTGGACAACTTCGAAAGGGATCCCACCTTGACCTGGCAGTACTTTGGCAGCTCCACAGGGTTCTTCAGGCTCTACCCAGGTAAGAGAGCAGCCATCGGCCTCACTCCTTCAGCACAAAGCAGGACAGGGGCTGAGCCGTGCCAGAGCCCAACCTGGGAAGCCTGGGGACAGCGTGTCCCCATGAAGGGCAGGGTACGGTGAACAAGAAGGCTCAGTGCATGGCCACTGTTTCATTAGGCTGAAGGAATAGCATCCATGGTAGGCATAAATCCTTATTTCTCCCTTGGACTGGCCCTGCAGGCTTGCTGCACTTGTGGCCCCAGAGAAGTCCGCTTGCAGGGTCATGCCTCGGGCAGGCTGCCCTCCGAAAAGCTCACCAGGCTGGGTGTGGAGCCCTCGTGCTCCCCTGCAGATTTTAGCAGCGGCTGCGGTGCCGCAGCCCCCCTCCATCCCCAAGGCCACGTGTGCCAGACGCAGCTGCTCGGCATGACTTATCCGCTCGCCAGCTGCGAGCGGCACGTAAGGTCACGGCGCAAGAGGGGAGGCCCTGTGCTCCGAGGAGCCCGGGAGATCCTCCGCAGCTGCAGTGTGGCCTGGCGGCCCCTCCGTCAGATGGCTGCATGCCCTTGCTCTGTGACCTGCCACGTGCTGCGGAAGGGAACGCGGGCGTGACTGAGCAGAGCCTCCAGCAGGGAATCTGGGGGATGTCCCTCTCTCTGCGGCTATTGTCGTACACCCTCAGCCATCCTTAGGGAGAAAAAAAGTTTGGAGAACTACAGAAAGTTTAAAGTGCAACTGCTCCTCAAGTTCTACCAGACTATATAGAGACACCAACCAACGCCAGGGTATATTCTTTATTGGAAATATAATAAAGTTTGCTGAGAACTGCTGAAGACCATACAGCTCCACTTGTGCTTTGAATACTTTGGTGGGGAGCCGATGCCTGCTTATGCACGTGCTGATAGCTCCCTTTGCTGCTCCCTTCAGGAATAAAGTGGCTGCCAGATGAGAACGGGGTCATCTCCTTCGACTGCAGGAATCGCGGCTGGTAAGCATTCTGTAGGGACTTGGCCGAAGCACCTTTCTGTCTTCCCCTCTCCCTCTTTTCCAAGGTGACACCTGGCGAGCTGCTGACCAGCAGTCACTGCTCCAAGCCGCTCCCGCGAGAGAAGAGGGGTAGATAAGCAAAGGCAGTACCCAGTTAGGAAGCCTGCCCTGCCACCGGCCAGTGCCAGCTTTCCATAAGGCATCTGACATGTACCACGTGGAAAACACCACCTGTGCATCCTTCCTCTGTCCCATCTTCCTGAATTCTGCAGTCAGAGGGATGGGGCTGTTCAAACAGAAATGCAGGGCATTTGTTTAGTCTGTTCAGCACGGCTAAAGGATGCGTTAGCAATTGTCACTCTCGGCTGAACCTAGACACATCTGTAGCTGGCCCAGCTCTTGTCCATGTGGGAAGAGAGAAGCTGGTGCCAGTGGGAGAGGCAGGTGGGTAAAAAGGGTTCCATCAAGTGCCCAGCCGCACCCTGCGGGATAGCTGTGCTCGTGGTGCATGTTATGCTGGGCTCGCATCGTGTTACAGCGGTACACCCAGAGATCCTCCTTTCCGTACGCTCACCGTACTTCCTCATATTCCTCTTTTGTAAAGGTACATCCAAGCAGCCACCTCTCCCAAGGACATTGTCATCATTGTGGACGTCAGCGGGAGCATGAAGGGCCTGCGGATGACCATTGCCAAACACACCATCGTCACCATTTTAGATACTCTGGGGGAAAATGACTTTGTCAACATCATTGCAGTAAGCATGTCCTATTCCCAGTGCGGAGCTGTCTTCCTTGTGCCTCGTATCGACCCCTCAGTCCCCTTAGTGAGCTACAGGCATTACAGTAGCATGACAACACATAGTGCCTGTGTTGGATGGGGGGATTAAAACCAACTACCCCTTGGAAGTCAGCTTCATGTGGTTGGCAGGGTGACTGCTCACCCCCTGTGGAGGGTGTCAGCTGCATCTTTTGGCTTGCTTGGGCATGTGACTGCAGCAGATAACGAAGTGCTATAGAGGAACACCTGAGCTAACAGGGACCTGAGCTAATACATTCACCTAGCAGAGAATACGAGAACACTGTGCTTGGGTCCAGTAGCAGTGCAATCCTTAGGAAAATGTTTCCAGGTTAGAAAATAACTGCTGTGTGCCTTTTTGTGCACCAGCATCCTATAAATCTTCAGTCTAGTTCAGTCAGTCTGCAAAGGTCTTGGGCCAGCGTGCTTCGGTGGTGCTCTCTCCCTTTTCAGCACCATGCCAGGATGAGGGTGGGCTGGGTGCCCACAGAACTAGCGCCGCTGACCACAGAAAGCAAAATTTTTCCATTGAGGGGGGTGGGGGTCTGTGCCAGATTAAAGGTAAATGGCTGCTCACCTCCTAATTCTTAAAGCTATTTCAAGCACCACCTCTTTCTCCAGGCCTTTCCATATAAGTTTGCCAGGGCACAGTCACCAAGATACAAAGTCTACTTTTTCTTGGTAGCTTCCCATTGTGTAAGATGGTTAGAAACTCCAGCGGTGACAGCTCTGTCTTTATATATCTGGGTGGATGGAGGAGTGAACTCGTTGGCAGAGAAACGGAGGGAAGTCATTAAGGAGTTGTAAATATGGTCTGTTCTTCAAAAACAAAAATTACAGAAAGATCACGTAATATACACTCCATTCTGATGCCTACACCGAGAGCCTTCTGGCTCAGACATATTATAGCCTGACCTAAGCTTCTATTGATCAGCTGAGCCTCGGTAACCATCAGTACCCTCTTAGACCATGGCGAGATATGTTCATCTGAACCTTACAGGAAAATTTTTATCACGCCAGCTCTTGCCTCACATACGCATTAGGCTAGAAGCATGCACACCACTATCACAGTTCAGTGGATGTGGGGTAACTTGACGTGCTATTATTCAGCTATGTGTCAGTGGCATTGGATATTAGGCTTACAAAACCATTTCATTTACAAGGTTCAGCTGATGACTGGGGATGCAAAGTCTCCAGAATTCCAAAAAAAAAAAAAAAGTGCAAATAACGTAAGAAGTAAGGCCAGGGCCACAAGTTTGCAGAGTGTGGAGATTTCTGGAGTGTTTGGGGAAAAAATAATTTTGTGTGGATATGTCCAAATGGAAGTCAGCAAGCCCTGTAATTAACACATTATTTAAATAAATACGGGATTTATCAAAATTATAATTTGTCGTGATCACTACAAACAAGTCTAAAGGGAAAAATTTATAAAATGCAATAATGCTTAATACTGTTCTACTGAACCTCCACCTAGGACTAGAACCCACTTTGTGAATCTTCTCCCATTACAGCACCTTTCTTTTCATTTTGTCTTTGCAGTACAACGATTATGTTCATTTTATTGAACCCTGTTTTAAGGGTATCCTGGTCCAAGCAGACAGAGATAACAGAGAGGTGAGTACCAGGCTCGTGCTGATGTTATCCAGCCTGCTCCCTTACTGTAGTAAGTACGTGGGGTTAAGATGCTGCAACATGGAGCTCTAGGGATGAGAAACAGCTCTCTCGTAGAAGCACGTGGGCCTGCATTTCAGAAACAAGCAGCAATTCAGTGGTGCGTGCCGGCTCCTTGGTTCACCTTTGCTTACACAAAGCCGCTGTGACACATTGGGTTAGCTGGTGGCTAAATGGCAGCAACCAGCTTCCCTATGTCACCGCACTCTGCACCACCGCTGCTCCGGCATGAATGGACCTTGCCCAGGGTGCAGAGGGCAAAGGCTCTCCACCTTTGAAACCCTGCATCCTCAGCCCTCTCCCAGTGAAGGTGTCCTCAGCCTGGCCTGACCCTTCGCCAGGGCGTGTGTCCAGCAAGCTGCCTCCCATTAGGGGGGTTTGCTGCTCTGACCCAGCAGGGCTCAGCAGCTGCAGCCCTGGGGCGGTCAGCCTGCACTGAGTGCTCCACCGCCCTCTGGGCTGAACCGTATTTTTAGCTCTTCCTACTGTTTGATTTTTTTCTTCATTGTCTTCTCTGTATTAATACCACAGAGGTATCCCATCCTTCCACATCTTCAACAACAAGCTTTTCTCCAAATTTCTTTCCTAGCCTAGCTCTGGGTCACAGAGTATGTCTCCAGAGGGTGACATCCCCTGCAGTGTTTCCCAAAGGATCCCCATGCCTTTTGGATACTATCCATCTTGTGGAGGCTGCTCTCTGAGGGTTTTATTTGTAACCAGATCAAAGCCACTTCTAATTTGCATGCTTGTTTTTCTCTTTCCCCATCCTGTTGCTCTCACATGCACAGGAATTTTTGTTTTGTTTTTTTTTCCTGAAGGAGTGGAAAAGGAAATGTCCAATTTCTAATTTTTTTTTTTCCCGTGCGTGATGTTTCGTGGACCGCTAACAGTTCACTGCCCACAGGCTGAGAAACGCAGCCCTATGGCTGCATGCAACACGATGGCACTGCCAACAGAGCGTCCGTTTGACTTCCCCATCTCCGTCCATCACAGTGTGGCAGTGCCCTGCCAGCAGCGGCGAAGGATGGGGAGCCCACCGGGACAGGTTCTCCAGGTCACCCTTTATTTTCCCCCTTCAAAGACAAGCCCTGCCTGCAGCTCACCTCTGCCTTTCTGTCTTCTTGCTAGCACTTCAAGCAGCTGGTGGACGAACTGCAGGCAAAAGGAGTGGGGACAGTGAACAAGGCCTTGACAGAGTCCTTCAAAATCCTGAGGGAGGTAAGAGGCTCGGTGCGGACACTCGCACGCGTGTCCCTGCCCACCCCTGCTTTGCCCCTTGTATCTGCCTTGGCATAGCCATCACGATGCCACAGAGGGGAGGTGGTATGAGTGGTACAGGCTATTCTCACGGGTCTCACGTTTGTGGCAAGCAGTATGCAAGAGCAACCAGGTGTCGGGGACAGGTTGGTTTGTGCCTGATGCCGTGGAGCTGCTGAGCTCCCCAGGATGGCAGCGGGGTGCCTGGGAGAGCAGCGCCTGTGGGTGTGGGAACCCAACCGATGGGTGCTAACGTGGTCTTCCCACCTGGCCCCACTCAGTCAGCCTCTCCTCCTCCTCCTCATTGCTGTATTGTGCCAGCTCATCATGGGCCAAGAGCATTTTGGCTATGATAAGATTTGAAAATAATTAATTGCCTTACGTGAACAATTGCAACTTGCGCCTGGAGGTAAATATGTGACTTAATTCTGTTTCTTAAGGAATGTTAACAAAAAAAGGCCCAGGAGCCGCTGGATGCCTCCACCTCCTCGCTGCCCTGTCTGTAGTGGGTTAGGCATAAAGATGTCCCAGCCTTTGGTGCTGGCAAAAATACGTGTGCAGCACGATGCTAGTGGCCGTAGTGATGGTGCTGATGTTAAAGGTGCTGTAATAGAGGTCTTGGCATCCTGGGAAAGTTTCTCCACTCTTACTCATCTTACAGACTGTACGTTTAAGTTCACCGACTATAGTGATGGTGTTCCAAATTTATGCTAGTGCAAGCACGATCAGGGTTGAACCCAGCGGTGGTGGCGGCTGAGCTGACTTGTCAGTGGTAACAGAAGTGTAATGGATTTAATGGCAACCTGAGAAGAGTAGTGTAGTATTGTCACTGCAGTCACAGGGTGGCAGCTCTCCTGCTACTAATGGTTTGACACCTTCTGGGGAAGATAATTGCTTAGATGACCACAGAAGCAGTAATGATATAAACCTAGAACAATTAGGTGCACTGGATGTCTGCTAGATTTATGTGTCCATGAATTCTATGGCAAAATTAATTTTATCTTCAAAACCAAAGACCCAGAGCCTATGTGGGCTTGAGTAGTATAAATCAGAATATTTAAACACTTGTTCCACCAGAGGAAAACTGTTTTCTTAATGTCTAACATGTCACTGGTTATGTACAGTAACAACAGATTAAAGAAGTTTAATGAAGTTCAACTGCAGGCTCTCTCAACCAGCACAGCTGTGAAGGTCTCAGAGGAGAAGAATGGAGCATAGCCCTCAAGAAAGCCCATTTGCCTCAGCTGAAATAGCAACCAGCCATGCCAGGCACAGGCACCCAAATCCATCTGGTCCCACTTACGGGGAGACTTCATGCCTCCTTCCTGGCAGGCATGGCTCACCCATTAGGCGAGGCAATCCTCAATCCTGCGGAAGGCAGGACCACTACAAAAGCCTGCATACTTTGAACCAGGCATGCCAAGGGGAAGTAGAAGGTACATGCTGCAAAAGCTGAGACTGAGAAGAAACAGTCCTCTGCTGACATAGCTGGCACAAAAGTACTCCAGAGAGAGTGATATCTGTGTAGCCCAGTGGATCAACATAATTCCACAGTGGTGATAAAGAAACTCTCTGGCAGGTAGAGAAAAATTATCTTCTCTATTCAGCATAAAAAATGCAGTCAACAATTTAAGTAGCCGTTGCTTATCTTGATCCTTGCTGATTCTTCCTTGGCTAATGAAATTAAAATTTCACTTAGTCTGTACAGCACCCAGTGGTGATAAAAACATTCTGATGTCATTCCCTCAGAAGGTGAGGTGCTGCTTCCCTGACGCCTTTCGCTATCACCTCAAACCTGGGGAGACAGTCACTGGTTCAGGCATTCGAGCATCCCTCCTTTGAGCACCTGCAGATGAGGAATGGTGGCTGTGCTCTGAGTGCCTGCTGGCGTCACGCTTCACTGTGTCTTGGGAACTGCGGATTTGGGGTGCACTCAGCTGTTGTGTCCTTCACCTTAATGATGTGCCACCTGGGAACCACCATGCTGTCCCTGCTGGCTGCAGGACCTCTGGCAAATCTGGTTCAGGCCAGACAAATTCAGGAGCAATGCAGGCTGCAGCACCAGAAATCTCTGCTGTGTTTGTAATGACGCGACTAAAGAATTTGGCACTGTCATGCAGGCAGGACTGCAGAAGCTCCTCAGCAAGCAGAAGGGTGCTGTTGTTCATTTTGTGGTAGCATGAAAGTCCATGAAATAGAAATTCAGATAAATTTGTTGTCAAAGAAAGGTGTGAAACAGGGCTATGCATCTCCACTGCCCAGCTTTCCTTTCCCAGTAACACCGGTTGCAGCTTTCTCACATCGTGACAGAAGGGAGCTCATTTGCTGTAGCGTGGACCATGGTTTCCTCCTCTTTAGCAAACTGGGACTTAAGTCCAAGGCCACTGAAGCCATCAGCTGGGAGCTTTGTCTGCAACCAGCTGTGGACGAGCATGCATGTGCAGCAGGGACCTCCTGCGGCTGCTTTGCAGCTTCATCCCAGGACTTCAGTCTCCCTTGATGACGTTCAGAAGAGGCAGAGATCATGTCCTGGTGCAGGCGCAGCAGCCCCAGAGGCTGCATGCATGGAGGATGCAGGGGTAGAAACACCCCTGCTGTCCTGCAGCAGCCCTCCCCAAACTGTGACTGTCCTGCTAAGGGCACTTCTAGAGAGCGCTGGACAATGCCAGGCTCTGCAAGTGCCACAGCTAGCCTCCTGGAAGCAGAAGGGCATCCTCTGCAAGTGCATGTATGCTTTAAGGACTCTCTGACATCTTGTCCTAGAGCTCATCAGATCCCTATCAGCCATACGGGAGGAAAAGGGTTTGCATCAGTGTGTCCGGAAACAAACCTGTGATCCTGCTGCTGCTGTGGTCAAGTGGGTGAGGCTTTGCAGCAGTGGGGCTGGAGGGCAGAGGGGAGAAGGGCAGCTCAGGTGGAATCGGCCACCCCTCTCCCATCAGACAAGTTCACAGTCTCGGCCTGTAACTGTTCCTCACAGACTGTCCTGTTATTGTTCACAGGAACATACGCAAGAGAATGAAAATTGCTACAGCACACTGATGAAACAGGCTTTGCTGATTACAACAGACAACCAGTAATAATATCTGTAATGAAAGTGACTGCAAAATTTCCCTGGTAATTTTCCTCAGTCCAATTGCTTGTAGAATTAATAGCCCAGCAGAGACCTACTCAGCGAGGTATGAGCAGCAGAGAGGGGTGGAAGAAGAGCACGATCTCTCACCGTCTCTGTTTTCCTCCATTATGTTCTGGGGTAGGCAGCCCGTATTTTAATCTTGGACGCAATCTGCGTGACAGCTCCAGGAGCACAGTTAGCCAAAGCTTCCCCTGCCTCTCTCTGCTGTGCTCCATAAGCCACTTACACCTTCTGTTTCAATTTAGCCACACACTGAGTAGTTTCAATGAAATATGCATCACAGGGACACGATGGTGCTAAGCATACATTCATAAAGCGCTTCCAAATTCTTGAGTGTCAAGCGCAGTCTTTTGAGCTTTCTTGTTTATCAAGTTTTAGCCTATCTCGCTGCTGCCTTCTCTTTGTTCCCACATGCTGGGCATGTCTTGTCCTCTCTTTTCCTGTAGGATTTATACCCCTTTGTTCTGGCCACTGCTCTGCTCTGCCTTCCCTCAAACACTGTGCTCCCAACAGTACTAAGTGCTGCAGCTGAGAGCTATCAAGTGCTAAGCAGAGCAGAATAATTACTTTCCTTGTCTTACACTCCACAGTCCTCTTAATACGATGTAAGACAACAGTTACCTTTCTTCAGACACTGTCACATCGTTAATTCGTATCCAGATGATCTGCCTCTGTGGTATTCCTCTCCAGCCAGTGTTCAGCCTCCTCTTCCATATTTGAGCCTCTGACTATTCTTTCCAATGTAAACAAATTGTAAATATATTTCTATATTTTTATAGACATGCCACATATGTGTGTGTGTGCATAGATATCTATGCAAACACCCCACCCCAGTCCTGGGAGAGTCATACATATGTTCATATATTCACTATATATGAACCTGTTAAGATAAGGCAGTACAAAATATGACTCTTATGGGGCCTCCTTTCTCAGGACCCACTCAGTAAGCAGGTGATTTGAAAGCTGATGTTTTTCTGACCCCGTGGAGGAAAAGAAACCCCAGGTTCTGCTCTCTGAAGCCACCTTGGAATGATCTCTGCTCTTAACACCAAGCTGTTTTAATGGTACCTTGACCTGCTGTTGCACTCAGAAGTGACATTAATTGTGAGGTCAACTACGACCAGGTCACTCCAAGATGGCTATAGGTGAAAAAATGGTGAAACTGGTAACAAACTGGCTCTGCGTGAGATGTAAGGATTTGAATAACATGAGCAGAACTGGTGTCATGGAAAGAGTAAACCTGTCTGCTGGGAGTTTGTGGCCTTTTGTGTCCCACCTGTGTGGGACATTCCCTCTGTGCAGTCATGACAGGACTGTCCCATTAATTCTTCTAGCACGGTGTAGATGCTTAAGGACAACTTACCCACCTAGTTTATTCCCTTCTTGTAAAACATACTTTCTGTCGATTCCTTGTCATCCTCTGGTATCTCATACAGTCCCAGCCAAGTCTCAGCCCACAAGGCAAGTAGTCCAGCAACACCTCCTGCAATTCTTTCCCTTCCTGCTGAGTACAAATTACTTGAATGCTTTCAATTAACTTTCTTTAACCCCACCACTTTGTGACCCTTCCTGTAATCCTTTCTTTTCTTTCTGTCTTATTTCAGCATGTACCCAGCCACTGCAATATTGTCCTTTTGATGATGAAGCATGGAGGTTATAAAGCATCGCTGCTTGACCATTTCCCCTTGTTTTTTTCTTTCTTTTTCTTTTTTTTTATCATCTGCCAATGTACTCTTTTTACTTCCTTTCTTGCTTTTTATCTGAAAGTTTATAAATCTTTTCTTGATTCCACTCACATTTTTCTGGACTTGGATTCTGCAGCATATTTTTCAGGATATACAAAGCTCAGGATTTCCTATTTACCAGTTTATGCCGTTTTGCTTAGAGCCTTCCCTCATTTCTTCTTCAATGGCTTTCTGTTTCCTTCTCTACTGCTAACTTTCTCACCATGGGGCTCTTGTCACTAAGTTTGAATTTCTCATAATTCTGGAGACAGGTCTGTGTGAACGGGGCAGGGGGAGATGGAAGGGGCCACTCAGTTGTCTGGCCAGATGTGTGTCATCATTCAGTGCGTGTGCATGCCACTGAGCTATGCTGATATTCCTATCACTTCACCATTGCTTTTGCCAGGCTAAAGCTGCAATGTAAATGGCAATGAGTAAACCAGGGAGTACACGAGACTATGACCCTGAATGAATTAGATGGTGCCTGTTACTCCTGGCAACACGATCAAAGCTCTACAGGGGAGTACATAGCTCCATGCCTCCTTCACCAACCAGCAGCTCTTCAGACATCTGGTCTATGGGCACCTTGCTCCTCATACCCCCTTCTATCAAGCTCCTGAGACTTCAGTCAGAGCAGAGAATTAAGCTCAGAGCTTCATGTGAGTGCTGCCAGACAATTTGCTACAGCTGCAGCCAGCCACAAAAGGACCTAAAAATCAGGGACTACCTCTTGTTCATTTGTTTTCTCAATGTCTATTTAACCTCTATTTCTATGACACTGATGATCTCATTTTCCCTGTTGAAAATATCATCTACTCCTGTAATTAGGAGATTGCTGGTTCTGATACAGCATCTAATTTCCAGTATCTCAGTTACTGAGGTCTAAAGTAAGCTACATGAAGAGATGTCTTAAGCTGTTTGATGAAATGGTGGGTGACCTTAATTAAGCATTAATTTAATAACCACCTAAACAAAACGTGTTGTAGATTGCAAGTCTGATGTTTCTGTTACGAAAACAGCTGTTTTTGTAACTACAGGGTTTGCATGTCTGTGATTTGAACCTCATTCCGACAGCATCTCCTACACCACCATAACCCTACGCTTCTCTGATGGAAGTTCACGCTAGGCTGTTCTCTCTGCTAATCTGGACACAGTTGATATCTGCCCTAGGAATAGCTCACCTGAGACTCCTTGTCGTCTTCCTATCTGGTGGTCTGTAGCACAATCCTACATGGCTGTCAACTGCTTTTTCCTCTTCCTTTACACCTGAGGACATCCTAGGCTTGTTCCTGTTCTGCACCCCCAGCCTCTGCCTTGTGGCTCCTTGCTGAGCAGGGGACACTTCCGCTCTGACCCCTCCTGGGGTTCCAGCTACCCTGTAGCTGGCACACAGGGTTTTTCCTTGGTACAAGGTATAGAAGCTTTCTGGACCGCTGGAAATATCAGACCTTGGAGACTCTTTAGAGAAAGACATGAAAATGACCATGTTGCATCACTCTTCTTTCTCACGATCACCTATCCTAATTCTGGTGATACAAATAATGAGGTGGTTATGAATCAGGAAGGGATGGGATCATATGTGTGGTCTAATAGTGGTCGTACAGAAGCTGTTGAATCCATGATCATTGGAGTAGAGTAACAAGTACTTCAGTGATATTAAGAGTAATGTTTAGAAAACATTACTCTGTTTAGAAACATTAATTAATCTGTTTAGAAACAGTGTGGCCAGCAGGAGCAGGGAGGTGATCATCCCCCTGTACTCAGCTTTGGTGAGGCCGCACCTCGGGTCCTGTGTTCAGTTTTGGGCCCCTCACTACAAGAAAGACATCGATGCCCTGGAACGTGTCCAGAGAAGGGCAACGAAACTGGTGAGGGGTATGGAACACAAGTCTTATGAGGAGCGGCTGAGGGAGCTGGGATTGTTTAGTCTGGAGAAGAGGAGGCTCAGGGGAGACCTCACTGCACTCTACAGCTTCCTGAAGGGAGGCTGTGATGAGGAGGGGGTCGGCCTCTTCTTCCACATAACTAATGATAGGACTCGAGGTAATGGCCGCAAGTTGCGCCTGGGGAGATTTAGATTAGATATCAGGAAAAACTTTTTCTCTCAGAGAGTGGTCAAACACTGGAACGGCCTGACCAGGGAGGTGGTGGAGTCACCAACCCTTGCGGTTTTTAAGAGGCGCCTGGACAAGGTGCTACAAGATATGGTTTAGTAGCTTAGTGGGTAGTATTGGTGATAGGATGACGGTTGGACTAGATGATCTTGAAGGTCCTTTCCAACCTTGTGTTTCTATGATTCTGTGATTCTATGTCAAAGAAGGCAGGACTGCTAACATATAAGTGGCAGTGGAAGGAGATGATATGGTGATATTAACATTGAACCTGGTATTTTATAAAGAGGAATAATCATAGAGGTAGTAGTAGGAGTGGTAAAATGACTGGGGAAATCTGGACTTGGAGTAGGCTTCCAGGTATCGATGGTCATGATGTTAATCTGCAGTGGAACTACAGTGCCATCCGCATTGGTAAAAACACTTTCCTTCTGTCCTAACAGCATTACAAAACCAGAAAAGACTTGTGAATTGAAACCTGAAACACCTAACAAGTCCCAGTTCACACCCAGCACTCTGTTCTGTCCAGTGCTTGCTTTTTTTTTTTTTATGCAATTAGTCTTGCCACTTGGAAGCCTTTTTCCTAATTTATAAGATATGTCTACCCTCTCCAGCTTAAAATTGTGGCTGTTTGATATAACCTTAGTCACCCTTCAATTAGTCTCCCATCCGTTCTCCATCTCATGCTACAGACTCATTAATCTCCTGTGCAGAGCTGTCATATCTTCCTCTTTCCATACTTTCGCTCTGTAGCCTCCTATGCTGATTAGATCTTCCCCTTGCTCAGAGCCTGGAAGCAGTGAGATGCTGTGCAAGGGAAAGAAGTGCATATTGACACAGAGCTAGGAGCCGCAGCAAAGTGCTCATTTTTGTTCCTTGGTGCCCCCTGCTACCTCCTCTGGTGGCTGCTAATTCGACACCTGTGCTGGTGCTGCGTAAGGCACTCAGTTCTCTGCAGCCAGTGTACCCGAGGGCACGAGAGGCACAGGCTCTGCATTCGGGAGCAGTAGATAAGCAGCAGCCAAAGGCTGGTTTTCCTGGCTAACCAGGCAGGTGCTGGCACGCACTTAAGAGCACATGCATTCAACACGTCCCCATGCATCTTTGGAAACAGAGCACCGATGTTTGCACCAGAGTCCTAGCATACCTCTACCTTAAATATCGCCTATGCACAGATAACACGTCCTCTCCCGTTACAGCGCGTAGTCTTTCTATCTGATGCATTCATAACCGACTTCAACACTGATGGCAGTAGCCTTCCTTTTTCGTGTGTTCCTGCTGTTCTCTGCTCTTTTTGGCAGATTGATGGATTTACCCTGAAATAGAGTCTGATTTCCCCCTCCTCTCACATTTTCTGCCATAAAAAATGACAGTTATTGCTGTCAAATCAGGATGGCAGTGTTTATGGTCAGTCTATAGCCATTTTGCATAAATGAATGTGACTGCACAAGCTGTGACGCAGCAGGGAATCGAACCCTTCCTTCACAGCACTTTTCTTCTTATTTTACTTTTGTAAAGCCTCCTGTGTCCACATGTGCTAGGAAGGGCTGAAGAAATGAAAAAAAAAAAAAAAAAGGGTATGCAGCATTGAAACACTGTCATCTTTCAAGCAGAGCTCTTTCATAGCACAGAGAGATTTGCAAGAGGAAGTCAAGATCTGGCCCACCATGAATAAATATGCTGCAATGACACAGAAAGGGCCTGTGCTGAGCTAACTAATGCTTTTCCACTCTGTTTGCAGTTCAGAGACGCTGGTCAAGGAGGCTTGTGTAACCAAGCCATCATGCTGATCACGGATGGAGCAGTAGAGGATTACGAAGCTGTGTTTGAAAAGTACAACTGGCCAGATCGGAAGGTTTGTCTGGGAAGTGACAAATAGAAAGGGCAAGGAAAGGTGCTATCCTGCCATGCTGGGAAAAGACGAGGGTGAGCCAGGATGCCAGGCAGAGCTGAGCATCCAACACCTGCATGCATCCTGCTGTGAACACAACACAAAGCAGGCAGGCAGGAGCCTGCTGCAGTGATTTTAGAGGTGGTGGGATCACAAATGGGCATGTGTAGGTCAGGGCAGATTGTTTTCCATACACATCATTTTCCATAGATGTGGGCAAGCAAAGCATTCTCCTGATAAGAGGATAAAGACTGAACTGAGTATTTTAAAACAAAACCAAAACACTTCTGCAAAGAATTTTAATCCCATCCAGGATTGTGTATAATTGGCCCTGTTTGGGAAAGGTTTGGCTATTACCAGTCCTTACGGTGTGCAAGGGAATCTCTCTAGGTACCTTTCAGCCCTATTTGCTTTGAGGTCTGTAATTACAGGCTTGTATTAACAGAGCAGACTGTGAAAGTGGAATAGACCAGGCTCATCCTAAGCCCTCCTGATTTATTTGTTTACCTCATCCTAGCTAACAGCAATGCACAAAGGGAGAGAAGCAGCCTACTGAGAGACCAGAGCGCAGGGCTGTTAAAGCTGTTTATTTCAGGATTCGCTCCTTTGTTGTTGGTCAAACATGAGAAATGGTGAAGCTTTCTCTAAACAATTCACGTGGCCAGCTGTTCCCCTAGGTAAAAGATTCCTGTGAGCTATAAACTGCTCCGCATGTGCTTGCTGAGTGCCTGGCAGAGCTGCTATCATAAAATCAAACAGAATTTGCAGTTCTGGCTCGTTATGCAGATGATCCTGGGTGCTACTTGGCTTTCTGAGCTTATTGTAATTGGAAATGAAGTTCCAGCCCAGAAAATGCAAAACAAACGGAGCAAGAAGCTCCTGTCTCTGTGTGAAGGCAGAGCTATTGCCCAGCACCACAAATAGGTGCTCGCACCAGTGCGTGGCAGGGTGTCAAACCTCGGCCACTTGGACTTGGTAGCGCGTGACGGCCTGCTTATCTTTGCATTCTCGTTCCCAGGTCCGGGTTTTCACTTACCTCATTGGACGGGAAGTCACTTTTGCCCCCAACGTGAAATGGATCGCCTGCAACAACAAAGGTGCTGTATTGGAATGGCTCCTCAACCCCAGACACTCACGTCACGTGTGGACTGTGGCCATGGGGTCCTGGACCCCTCCAAGGCTTCCCAGCCATAGCTGGGGCCCACAAGCCCTCAGCTGGAAGATGACCTAAGGAAAAAGCAGACCCTGCTAGCCTGCGCGGAGTGTGCCTGTGTCCAACTAACACAAGCCCTCAGTGCTGAGCCACCACATTTTCCTGTCTTGGTGCCAAGGGACACTGTGACCGAGATTCATGCTGGCTGCAGTCCACCTAAGTCCCTGTGCTTATTGTGTCCCAGTTGCTGGCTTTTGACAAGCTGTCTAAACCTTTGTCAGTAAGCCTTATGTCTTTTGGCTGAGATGTGAAACAAACATCTTTTTTTAAGGATTTTACAGCATTTCTCAAAATGTCTGAGGGTTAACCCCTACATCCCAGCCAAATTTCTTTTGTGCCAGTGGTTTCACTGAGGTACCAGGGTGGCTTGTTAATCCTACCGCAAAACCAATATCCTCTGTAGCTGGCATGAATGGGAAAGTCCATTCAGAGTGGGTGAGTCATCCTTACACATTTGAGGCCAGTTAAAAAGTCCAGTTAGTCCTATCAGAGTCCACAAGGTTGAAAGAAGGTGGGCGGGGGGAAAGAGTTTTCCCTGTTTGGTCGTGATTTGGCCTTGGTGCATCTGGAGATGGCCAGCGACCTGCAATGCTTGCTGCATCAGTATCCTTCTTCAACAGGGAAAGAAAAGGGAGACTGAAGCTGCGGGCTGATTAGCTAGGAATATCAGCTCTCCGTCTGAGCAGTGTCTCCAGCAGACTATGACAGGCATGGGTACATTTGCTACTGAAATTAATTGACAGACAAGAATTGCTGGCCTGTAGAGTGTACATGAGCTGGGGATGTCCAAGGTTCAATGTTCATCTGTTAGCACCATGAATCACATGTAACATATTTACTTTTTATTAGATGAAACAAAAACCTGCATTTCAGGTTGCATAATCAGCCATAACATAGTGACAGGGAATTCACGGTGCTGTGGGATCACCATAAAATGTGAGAATGGATTCTCCTTGAGAACAAAAAATATGCTCTTAGCTCTTGAATTCTCACTTAGCAAACTTGATCTCCAAGGAAAACTCACTGATTTGGCTCTTCTGTTTCAACACATTGTATAGCTCTTGCAGTCCTCGTTTTCAAGCACACAAAATGTTTCCACATTGCGGAGCTTGCCAAATCATGAGCCCTTTCACGTAGTAGTGATTTCCATCATTTTTCCATATATCTGACATGCTCTCTGCTACAAGTGCAATCAATCAGACCTGCCTGGTGAGAAGCAGGATGAGTCCTCGTGACATTACATTGTTTTAGCATTTCCTACCAGTTAAGCAGCTAGTATTGACAGTCTTTTGATAACTTGAAGATATTCTTCCCTTGTACTCCTTGTTGTATGTTAAACTGTATGGGTCCATCTGTGGGGAGAAAGTTCTGGAAATAGTTAACTTGCACTTTTAGGTTCTGCTTCTGATAGGCAGATGGACGTAGTCACCATCCTTGGATGTAAAGCTAGGCAGAGTGAAGAGTAGAGCACTGTAGAAAATCTGGAAGAGAAGTTGAGAGTTTGGGCTTTCTCTAAAATTGGACAGGGTAAGCAGGCAGCCTATTAGACTACTTTCTTTGCATATGTTTGGCCTTTGGGACCACAGGCAACCTGATTAGTGGATATTTTTGTCTAAGACCCAAAGCAGCCTTTTACATCTGCTTGGCATGATTGCTGTTATATTGAGACTCTGGTCTTGAGCATGGGTCCCGTGTTTCGAGAAGAACAAAGCCAGTGCTTTGAAACTCTAGATTTCCACAGAAACTTGTATCCACAGAAAAGTGTAGATACAAGGCATGTCAAGGCAGTTTTTGTAAACAGCGGACTAAACTGTCTGGGTAGGTACAACTTTTGACATCCGGTTTTCTGACTTTGCATGGATACACTTATAAATACGAAAGATGTGTCAGAAGAGTGACTCATAGCTTTGTTTCTCCATGAAGGCTACTACACTCAGATCTCCACGCTGGCGGACGTCCAGGAGAACGTGATGGAGTACCTGCACGTGCTCAGCCGTCCCATGGTCATCAACCATGACCATGACATTATTTGGACTGAAGCCTACATGGACAGTGCGGTAAGAACCGACAGCACAAGTTTTTAGTCAGCAAATAGGAGGGCCTGTGAGCCAAACTGGCAAAGGTGTTAGAAACTCAGCTAGTATGTTAGGCATATAATTTGTTCCAGCTTCCCATCTAAATATCTTATGTGTGTCAGAACCTAAGAGAAGTCCTGAAATTTATGTAAAACCAGGAGCTGGTTGATTGATAGAAATTGCTGGTCTCTGGCTGTGCTGAGACAGGCAATATTTCTTTTCTGCTTGCTCCTGGAGGTGAAATGTATATGTAGACTCGGGTCTGGATCTGCAGTGACCCAGAAGCCCAGGACTAATCACACAGACACAGCATGACTTAAGTAGTGCTCCTGTGAAAGGAGGCTAACCTTCTAAAGGATTATTCACAGGAAAGACTATTTACAGCTCAGGATACGGGTCACAGAGATTTATTTCCCCCAGCCCACTAGCTAACTGCATACTGCTTGTCACTCGAAGATATGGACCTCAGTTTGGGAGGCAGGCTCACTCCCTCGTTCCTTGGGCTAGCAAGATGTAGGGTCACCTGCTGCACTGGCCCTGTGCTCAGCCTGTGGGTAAAGGACACATCTCGCTTCCTGGGAGGGAAACAAAGGACCAGGAAGTCAGAGCTCCCAATGTCCCTTGCTTGCCCTAGAGGAAGACTTCAGACGTTGGGACCACAAGCAGGTGCCATCATGGTGCTAAGTTGCCAAGGCAGCTTTGAAATCCAAAGGAGCAAAGCAAAGGACAAAGGAGATCATCACTGAAGGTGCTTTCCCCTGCATGTCCCCAAATAGAAGATGCTCCTCAATCTTCATCTCCATCCCTTTTTATATTCCAGAAACGTACACTGGCATCTTCACAGACAGGTTTCTGCATAATTTCATCAGCTAGAGCTGACCAGAAGTCAAGTTCCCATATTCCAGAAACAAATCCTGACACTTTTTACTCTTTCTTAGGGGAAAAAATCCTCTAGAAACAGAGCGAATGTTTCCATGCACTATTTCCTGAACTGAATCCCACCATGGAACTGAAGTTATTAGCCCAGGTCTGGCCAGCAGCAGCTTAAGGATGTCTGCCACGGCCCTGAAGGAGCTGGGGAGAAGCCACAGTTTTGGGGGTTTAAGAACCACAGCAAGAAACCTGAACTCTCTGTGAGTTGGAGTAAAATGAGGGATACAGAGCTTAACTTTGCAGCAGGAAACACGGAATTCCAGGTCGCACGTGGCATCACTTAGAGTGATGAGCACAATGACACTGTGCTCAGGGTCAAGACCCCACCAACCCCGAGAAGTCCTCCAAGGCTGCCAGGCTTGTGCTGTCATGGTGCATACGTGTCATACTCAGGAGACTCTGGTGGGAAGAGGCTGTCCCCAGCCTCTGTGCCATGGCTGACTGTTGGGGCTGCAGCCATGGCACGCTGGCTCTGTGAGGGTGATGTGGGAATGCCTTCTGCTGCAGGAACAGTCCCAGGCAAGAGGGGGGACATGGTACTTGAGTGTGCTAAGCAAAACCTCCAGAAATGCTACCAGCTACTGAGCAAGTTCACTCTAGCAGCAAACATGCCATCACTGGCACCAGTGTGTGGTGCCACACTTCCCAAGGCAGCAGCAGGGATTTGTTTGTTGCACTTTTTTTGCTGCATCTTTTTTCTTGCCTCTTGGCTCGTCCTGCCATTCTCTTCCTCTGCTCCAACCTCTCCCATCTTTGATTCGTTCCTCCATTCATGTATTCACCCATCTGTTCATCCATGTCTCTCACTAGCTGCCACAGTCCGAGGAGGTAACTGCTCCCCTGTGTTTTGTGAGCATGCCGTTCCCCTTGTGCCAGTCGGTGTGTCAGTGCGAGCGCTCACAGCCACAGCTGGCCTGTACATCGGGGGGCGGGGGGCTGCAGCACTGGAGGAGCTCTCTTATACCGGCAAGAGGAGAGGCAATGCTGGATGTACTGGAGAGCTGGGCTGTGGGTCCAAAGTAGGTAGGGGTGTCTGTGTTGTGCAGTAGCTTAGCTCACCGGATCTCTTCTTCCATATGTCCAGTAAGTGCTAGACACAGTTACTTCCTGTGTGTTAGCACGAGTGTTGGTGTGAATGGGAATTTTCCACAAAGAAGCATCCAGACCAATAACTCAAGATCCCAGGCTCAAATCTCCATCAGGCAACTGCGTAGATTATTGGCTGGCTGCGTTATGGCTCCTAGCCTGTACACTAACGGAGGCAGGAGGTCAGCTCTTGCCTTGCTACTTACTTGACCGAAGGAGAAATGGAGGGGAGATACTACTGGCATTGAGGGAATAAGTCCTTTTTACTGGTAGGCACATTTGGGAGACTCCTGTGCGTGTGTCTTGCCTGTTTTACCTCCTTTCTTGTGTGTTTGTAGAACATCTGTCTTCTGCAGTACTGGGAGCCTCTGCTACATTACATGTGCCTGTCCTGCATCCACTGTAGAGACAGCTCACTGTGTTATACCTGTTTGTATCATGATTTTGCCTCTGTCTTTCCTATGCTTAGATGCCTGAGTGACAAGTTTATATAAGCAGGCTGTCTGTGTATTTGTGCCTTTTAAATATTTGCCTGTGCTGTTTCTCATTCATGCTATTCATGTGTCTGCAATATAGATGATGATGTTTGTGGTTTTGCTCATATTTGTGTTGCTTTTCTTCATTCTGTGCTCCGTGTGTTGGTGGTTTTTACACTTGTTGCTTAAGTGCCCATGTCTACACATCCATTACTGTCTCTTCATTAAAACAGCTCTTTAATGTCTCCTGTTCATGGTAGGTATAAACTGTGCCACCATTTCTACAGGTTCCCAACACATTTCACTGGCTTTCAGCCCATCCCCATCACCTCACACGAGCAAGCATCCATCCTACGATCCTCTTGGATACAGAGTATTGAAAAGTGCTGCCATCTGTTTTCAGAGGGGCGTGGGAGGCGAGGAGGTGTCTGATTGTACCCAACACCTGGGCTCCCCGGGAATTCCAGTGCCTTTCATTTGGGTTATCTGTGGCATTGCATCTGCTAACACACAGCTCGTTGTTCTGTGGCAGCTCTTTGCATCTCAGGCTCAAAGTCTGTTGCTCATGACAACAGTGGCTATGCCGGTCTTCAGCAAGAAGAACGAGACGGTGAGTGCAACGCGGGCTTCGCTCCCCTTCCTGCCAGCAGAGGTGAAAGGCTGCAGCAGACCTTTGTGGGGTTTTAGAGCCAATGCATCTCTGACAGAACGCACGGCCATTAGGGACCGTGGTGGACTTCGGGCAGGATGTGCAGCTGATAATTTGTCTGTCGAAATTACAGTCTGTCATTTCCTCTGAATGCTATTTCTTCCAAATACCTCTTAAATATGACACTTCTCCCTGTTTTATCCCTTCCATTTTCAAACCCAGCCTAATTCACAGACCCATAAAGTTTCAGGCTGGAAGCGATCATTACCTTGTCTAGTCTGTGCATTTTATTGCAGACCTCTACATTTCATATCGCCGGTCCTTCATGAGCCCAGTAACCTGTGCTTGAAAAAAAGTGTCATTGAAGAAAGGCATCCAGCCCTGAGCTCTCCATTGTGGTTTCTCACTGTTAAAAACTGGTGTCCAAATTCCACTTTGAGTCTGTCTGGCTTCACTTTCCCATCATAATGACTTTCTCTGCTGGATTAAAAAGCCTGTAGCCCTTGGTATTTTCTCCTGGGAAGTATCTTCTGTACTGCAATAAAGTCAAACCTGTCTTTCTTTTGATAAGATAAGAAGGTTGAACAATTTTGGTGTCTTTGATAAGGGCATTTCCTCTGGATTTTGAAACCCTTTAGACGCTCACTCTCTTTTTGGTACCATTTCTAGCTTCTCAGCATCATTTTAGAATGGCATCTGTCACCTCACCATTGCTCTCCAAGGAATAAACTCTTCACCTAAGTCCTGTGAGCAATTGTCTGCCTTCCCCACCCAAGGCCAGCCTTAGTCTCTATTAGCACTGCACTGCAGTGGGAGCTTGTGTGCCGTTTTCCCCCGGGTGCTTATTAAATAAACAGTTTCCCATTTTGTGAGGATTTCATGCATTTCTTTGTCCTAGATTAATAAATTCACATTTGGTATTTGGTTCACTTGGCCAGGTTAAAAACCAATCTGTATTGCTTTGCATGGTTGCCTTGTCTTTATTGTCATTTACACATATTGAATGCAGATTTTTGCCCTCAAATTTTGTTGGCAGTCATTTTATATTACTGCTGAATCATAGTCAAATATGCGGACCAGTATTGGGTAGAAATGCTAAATACTCCTCTCCATAAACACTGGAGCTGCACCTTTGAGACTTTTTGATGTATGCTAGTTGGTTTTGAATGAACGTACGCAAGCTTAGAGAGAACATGTGAGAGGTCAGTAGGAAGGCAACAATGTGCGTTCAGGCAGAACGCTACCAAAGTTTTGCTTCTGAAAATGGGTTCTCCTTTATTTTCAAGCGATCTCACGGCATTCTGCTCGGTGTGGTGGGCTCTGATGTGCCACTGCGGGAGTTGTTAAAACTTGCTCCACGATATAAGGTAAGGCTGAGATAAGGCTATTTGTTATTTTACACAGCAAAGTCACTAGTCATTATACCATGGGCATGATTCTGAAAAATCATTCCTCTGCCTGTAGGAAGAAGTATCAGCATAAAGCAAGAGCAGTTGGATGTGGTGATGTGTGATATAACACATAGGAAATCATTCACCACCAGAAGCACTTAGACTGCTTCAGAAACACAAGGACTGGATGATCCAGTGGATTCGCAACTGGTCATGGAGTCTTTGCACCTTTGTGGTCACCAGCTTAGATCCTTCAGAGATGATATGGATCTGATAGCCTCTCGCAGAAGAATTAATGTTTTATATCTAGTTCCCAGTGGAAAACAGCTGCCATACCAGCTGGCAAAAAATAAACTAGTTTTACTGTCAATATTCTTGGCAGAAAAACTGAGGACTGAGTGGACTTTGGAGACCGAACAGACCTGTCATGCCTAGAGGTCTCTTTCTCCAGATCAGTGTGAAGACTTCTTGGCAGGACAGTGTATAGGAAGTTGTTTTTTGATCATTGGTGCTGTACCTAGACAGTGTGCTTGCTTTCCGTAATTTAGTCCAACAATTTCCACTAGCTTTGTAATCAATATATCTAAAAAAAAAAAAAAAAAGTATGTTCATCCATAAGAAAACACCCCAGAGGTGCACTGTTTAGTTTGGTTTCTGCTGTAAATTGTGGGCAGTGACCTTTTCCTCAATCAGTCTGCATACCAGGAGACAGCAAGCAGCACATCTGACGACCACCAAAGAAACCAGGCAATTTGAGCCATCATTTCAAGTTTTCAGTTTCTCTTAAATAACTATTAAACTACAACTACCAGTTAGGCAGTTGTCCAAAATCTGATCGCTAGAGACTCGCAGGACTGGAAGTGCTGTCAGAAGCTATGCATCTGTGTGGCGCTTCCGGACCTGGACACAGGATCTGCAGACCATTCGCATGTAGCTGCAGAAAATGGCCCTTCAGGCAACCCAGGAACTGAGAGTATCGGGGTGCATGCGCTCAGCGGGCAAAAGCTAGCTGGTCTGGGTCTGGGGGAGCCTCGTCTAGAGGTTTCAATTTTTATACATATTTATTTTCTGTAGAATACTAACACCTTTTAATCTTCCTTCCCCCGTGTCACTCAAAGGCTGTATGTCACAATAACCTTTCTTCTGGGCCAAGAAGGGACACTGTCCTTTCCTCCAAGCAGTGACATGGAAGAAGGGAAAATTATTTAAAGGATTTCTTTACACCAGAGGCAGGCCATGACTTCCCAGAAGCTCTTCCAGTTCCAGACCAGTTTGGAAACCTCAGATCCTCAACTTGCATCACCTGGCGTATGGGCTACAAAGGACCAGTTCCAAAGCCCTTGAGAGCTCATGCATTTATGACCCTGCTTACTGGGCTGGGAAATTTCAGCTTTAATAGGCCAACAAGGAATTTTGCCATAGTCCTGATCCAGTGCCTTGGATTCATTCTGTCACACTGAGCTGAGCTCTGTGTGATTTGCAAAAAAAATGTTTCATGTAGAGTCCAGAGTTTTGATCTGGGATGTGTGCGATACAAAATTCCCTCCAAATAGGTACAGGAGGATTGTGAATGACTTACCTCCCCGCTTCCCTATTGTTACCCCTCCAGGACTGTCCCTATAGGAATATGAAGTTGCTACATTTTTTTGAAGATAGAAACCTTAGCTGTTCTTGTTTTCCTTAAGACACCTCTTGTTTTGGCAACCGCAGGCTATCCATGGGTTCTCAGCAACTCAGGGTTGAGCTGGAATTTGTATTATGTATGGGCTCGATCTGAGTAATTGCTCTCTCAGAAATCTCTTGCAGATCAGGTCAGCCGGTGCCTGCTCTTGCTTGATTATGCTACTCCTTAAAAAGCATTTTGAGATGGTAGGCCTATAAAATTGGCCTAGGCTAGGTCTGGTGTTGCCAACACTGAAACATAACACAGAGCTCCTCTGAAGAACGACCGTGCTTCCAGGGAAGGCATCTGGGGGATTCACACTCCCTTCTCCACTCACTGCTGTACACACAGCGATCGGCTGCGCTGCTTACGACATGGCCCACCGTTGCCCACTTTCTGCACAGAACTGCTGTGCCTGCTGTGGAGAGCTTGTTCTGCCTCTGTGCGGTATTTGCTAGCGAGGCCGATCAGACTCTAGGAGGGCGACTTTTCCCGCGGGTGTGCACAGAGGGACTACCTGCCCGTCCCTGTGTGCGCCCGAGCACAGCCAGTCTGCTCAGAGCCGTCAAAGAAGCAGAGAGAAAAGGTTTGGGGTGGAGCCTCTTTTCTGCCAGTCAATACCTTTAAAAAGAAAATACCTCTGAATATTGATGGGGCCAGGGTATTGGCAGCGGTGTTTCTAGCTAAAGCAGAGCTAATTATTCTCTTGCCTCTGTCTCCAGCTGGGCGTCCATGGATATGCCTTTCTGAACACCAACAACGGCTACATCCTTTCACACCCAGACCTCCGTCCTTTGGTACGTATAGCTGTGAATTTGAGAAGCTATGCTTACTTGGAAGCACTGGCTTTCAGGGATGCTCCTGATTTCTTGTGTTTTATTGATATACAGGCACCAGGAACATGAGAGCCAGAGAAATCAATGCCACAGCTATAGAAGTATGCACGTGTACATGTGCATATGAGATTGAGCATCCCAGTAATAGCTGCCCAGCAGCTATAGTGTTGGAAATTAGGGGAATTTGAGGCTAGCAGGGTGCAGTACCACAAATCCTAGTAACATTGTAAGTCAGAGACAATTTAGGGACCAGTAGGCTGCAAAGACCTTCTGGGACTTGAGGGTCAGAGTGGATACAAGGACATTTCTCCCTCATGGTGCCACCTGGAACTCCAGACCGCACATCTCTGCAAACACACTACAGGCCTCCTTACCCTGGCATGCAATACATTTTACATTTTACACATGTGCCTCTCTGCAAATCTCCATGTGCACAGCTTATAGGTGTTCATGTGGTTACTGGCAATTTCTCTCGCCACCACAGGGCTTTGCACCAGCTGTGTTCATAAAGGCAGCTTTGCACAGGGAGACCTCAGACATGGGTAGTTACTTCACTATGGGAGGAGAAGGGTCATGTCATGTTACCAGGATGGGGCAAAGCAAAGCCACGCAAGGTCATTGCTTTATCCTCCACCTGAAATTGGCCTCTCTTAGTCTACGTCACACCTTTTTCTTCACCAGGAAGATCACAGGGAAATAGCTCTCTTGCATCAGTTAACCCTGAGGTGAAAAGCCTACTTTTTTGTCAGTGAAGCCAAAGCCTAATTCCCATCAGAAAAGACCTCCTGCTGGTATTATAGAGTTAATGGTATTACACTCTTAGCTGGGGGCGGGGGNTGCAAGTTCACCTACGTTCCTGTTTGTCCCTTGCTCCTGAAAGAGCCTTTCCCACTTGAACTATCCCAGCTTTGCACTGCCTGCATAAAGAAGTACATGGTACGGGACTGAGAAGGCACCTGCACCTAAACGCTGCCTTCCCAGTGACAGGATAAATGAGACGTGCTTATTTTTCAAATTACATATATAAATTCTTAAAGGATTAGTTTAGAAAGTTATCTAGCCACTTACCAGGGTCTCCCTCTTCTTTTTTCCTTTTTCCTTTTTCCTTTTTCTTTTTTCCTTTTTCCTTTTTCCTTTTTCCTTTTCATAAATGCCAGTATAAAGAAGGAAAGAAACTGAAGCCTAAGCCAAACTACAACAGTGTAGATCTCTCAGAAGTGGAATGGGAAGACCAGGATGAAATAGTGAGTATCAGAAAGTGAATTCAGACTTTTGTAGTTCCTTCTTTCTATTACTTTGTGTGCCTGTATGGAGTGAGGGGGAGGGAAGGGGCACTCCTGTTATTTTCTGTGCAGAACTGGCCATAAACGAGGCTGGTGGTCTACAAGAGGACAAGACTGATGCTGCCCTAAAAAGTGCTTGTCTTCCTTCTCTGTATGAGTTTTCCTTCCCATGGAAAAGGGAGAGAAATTGCTGGCAGGAGGAAGGAAACAGTCGGAGGGTGCTCCAGGGAGCTGGTCTGTCATACGTGGCCCACATGCTGGTGGTGGCTGCTGAACCTCTGGACACAGCTTGATACAAAGCCAAAATAGCTTAGGAGTGTGGAGGCATCCTCTGATATTACCCATACACGTAGCATGTGAAATATAGCTGAAGCCATTCAACTAATGAGATCCACAGCAAGGAAGAAAGTGCAATTCCAAAAGAGACTAAAGTTTGCAGTCACTTCTGATAACAGACAAAGAGCATAAGGAACTTAGACATTAGAGAAAAACAATTTTCCAGAAAACATCTTATTGCACATATGTGGAAGCATGGAAAACAGTAGCTGACCAGAGGGAAATGACTAGAAAATGTCTTTTTAACTCTCTCAAGCAAAACTATTGAAACAAGAAACAGTGTGCACCTCAACAGCTGCATGTTGCAGTGTTTCAGAACCAGGAACCCAGATACAATAAGAAGGCAGAGAGATTCCTCTGTAGCTTGTTTTCTTTTACTCAGAAGAATTAGGAGACAACATCTACTTAAGTTGCTAAGATAAGAAATGAATTTGGAGTAAGATAGAATTAGCTGTGGGACGCATGCTTCTGGATTACAGGGGAGACTGCTGAGATAAATGGTTCTGATGCTATAGATATCCACTTAAACAGGTGGGACAAGCGAAGCGCCCAGCAAGAGGATCACAGCAGCTACTGTCACAAGCGCAGGGCAAGCAGAAAGGGCCACTCCAGCAGGACTCAGGAATTGGAAAGGTGGCAGACTGAGAAAGGAAGCACAACGGTACTGTGCGTGAAATGTGGAAAGTAAGACAAGAATAAGAGATTTTATATGCAGTGGATCTGACAAGATACAGGTTATCCATGGCTTTGTGTGGCTTCGCTGATGTCTTCTAGCAGCTCTGCTCCCATGGTAGTTTTCTCTCTCATTGGAGCTACTTTTAGAGCTACTCCTCTCTACAGTTTCCTATTCTACAAGAAAATGAAAAAAATCCAGGAAATGAGGACTATAATTTGCTGCTATATTTATTTGGTTAGCAGGCTCCTGTCTGACCAAATAACATTGATACCTGAATGCATACATGATGCACAGCATAAGGTTTCTGCCCTTAGGCAATCAGAGTAAAACTATCCGTAGTGAAAAAAAGAAATGTCAAAAGAATCATGTAAAACAAAGCCACTTTGTGTTCCTGTACTGCATCTTCCAGAAGAAAGAAAGGTTGCTGTCACTGAGGGTACAGAGACATTCTGTGATGTGAACGATATCTGCAGTGTGACTTCAGCAAGTCAAGAGTCTCTCAAGATACACCCACTGCAGCAGAAAGATGCCAACGTTTCAACACTCAGATTTGCAGCCATGGTATTAGATCAATGACAGACTCAACATCAGTTGCAGTATAATCTCAGCAACACTGATAAGCAGCAAAATCAGACTGGAAAAATATGTCCAAGTGCTAATGATGTGTAATACAGCCAGCCGCTAAAAAGAAAAAAGGAGGGAACATGGCACTGTCTGGAAAATACAAATTCATGTGCAATAGTGCTATCTGCAGCTGGGCAACAAGGAAGCTTGGGCTTGCTTGTGAAGTAACACAGGGCTATTCCCAGTGTCAGGGGGAAAGGGAAGGGTTGAGGGGTCCTGCCCAGCAGTCTAGGCGCTGCCACCCAAACAGAGTTTCTTCAGCCTTGGCAGAACGTCTGAAGAAGAAATTAGCCAGCAAGGAAGTTGAGACTGAGTGGCAATACACCTAGATGTTATGAGAGCCCCCAGGTAAGCTGTATGTCTGTATCAGTTTGAAGCCACACGAGTGGACAGGGGAAAGGAGTCGGCAGCACTCACTGCCAGTGATGGGGACAGCATGGACTCACTGATCTGGAGTGGGAGTTTGCTGTTCGGGGTGTCTGGAACGAGCGTTTCAGCATGCACCAGACAAGCCCTCCATCCAGACTGCTACGTGTTTGTCAACGTGGAGGCTGGCCATTGCCACAAGAGTCCTGCGTAATGAGGATTGAGCGTTAAAGATTGAACGTCCCAGACACCAGGACTGCAGCTGATTGAGTCCTCAGTGCAGGAGAAGCTATCGAGGAAGAAGCAGCAAGCTTTGGTTGTGGCACCGATCTACAGCCACTGTCACCCCAGTGCTGGGCACAGGACAGTAGCCTGCCTGCCGGCTAGCTGAAGCTGAGAAGATTCGAGGAGATCTCGTATCCACTGATTTACTTCTCCACTGCCTCATGGGGAATGAAAGATGGCTGACTAAACCCAGAACCCAGAGAAATTGTTGCAGGCTGTTAGACCAGAACAGAGTATGCCATGGCTCTGGCAGGAGGTCAAACTCTCTTAGCTAGAAAGGAGTTACAGTACCAGTCAGTGTTTTGATTTCCAAGACATGGGCCTTGGAAAACACAAGCTTTATATTCTAGGTCTGTAAATAACCCACATCAAACAGCCATAATAAATAGAGCTGTGGCCTTGTAAAGCAAAGGCAGTTGAGTCTGGCCAGCACCTGAATGGAAGCCTGTCTCTGGAAGTACGGAAGCAATTTGTGTGAATGAATAAGCTGCTTCCCACCTTTTTTTCTATCCAGGCTGAAGCAATAGGTTGATATGCGCTGGCAGGCTGGACCTGAAGTCAAACCTTCTGCACTTATGGAAAAATTCCCTGGCTCTTTCTTGCAAGAGGCTGGGAGTCACTGTGAAAATTACATATTGCCTTTGGAAGCTGGATTGAATGAAGTGATCTTCTCACTGCCTCCCTGGCTATCACACAGCCTTGCTTTGCTGCGTTAAACAGCTGCTTTGCTGCACTCAGAAGTGCTGCTGAATACAGCCTATAATTTACAAATCAGTTTAAAAAAAAAATGCCAAAGAGCTTTGTAGTTGGTCTGGGGGAGCCTGTGGGTTTCTGAGGTATCTCCTCTTTCAGGCTGTCAGAGCATGGTGCTAATGACTTTCTAGCTGCCAAATGGTGAAGTCTGAAACATGGACTGGCAATTTCATAGCTTCCAGGTCCTTTCCTTTATCTCAAAAGACTATCAACAAGCTTTCAGCATAAGCCGTTGTTATTCTGTCTTACTGATTGAACAAGGATCCTGACTACTGAGAACAGGTTTTCAGTTTAAAAGAAGCAGGAAAGAGCTGAGGAGAGAGAAAAAATGACAGTCACTCTTTCCTTTTAGCCCCTGTACGTTAATTACAAGAGATTCTATTAATTCCTGTCCTGCTCTGCCCAGAGATGCTAATGATGATCTTGTTCACCTCTGCAGCTGAGAACTGCTATGATCAATGGGGAAACGGGCTACCTGTCTATGGATGTGAAGGTCCCTGTGGATAAAGGGGTAAGAAATTATCCTTCTGCTCAGGTCACATGAAGGGAGGGGAAATGGATGCTGAAGAACTATGAAGGATGTGGTTTTAATGCTCAGCATTTCTGAGTGTGAGGATTTTATTGTTTCACCGCATATATAACACATGTGCTAAAGACATAAAGTAGAACATCGTTAGAAGTGCTCTTTATACCTACCAGCATTCTGCGTGTGCAGAGGTGCTGGAAATGTCTCACAGCTCCCTACTTTGTCCAGGCAAAGCCAAAAAGCCTGTTGTTCATTGTTTATAGGCCTGTGAAACATATCAGAGATCTTCAAGAGTTTAGAGATGGGGAAGACATGTTGAGCTGACTTAGACAGAAAGAGGTTTGGAGGCTTTTTTCAACTCCCTTTCCTTACCCAAAAACACTCAAGAAAACTGTCCCTCACTCTGTCAGAATGTGTTTTCCTTTATCCAAGTCCAGGATTAAATTTCTATGCAAATATTTACAGGCATTTTATGAAAACTCCTAGTGAAATTGAGACTTTTGAATGTTCCCTACCAGCTCTAACGTAGGGTTATACATCTTCCCTTGGAATCAGTGCAAAATTTTCTTGTACATTTAGGTTCACTGGTACTTTTTCATTCGGGTTTATTTAACTTTCCCAACGAGTTTGGCTTCCATCATTTCCTCTTAGGAAGTATTCCAGAGCCCTGCAAGTTTAACTGCCCAGAAGTCTTCCAAATTTCAGGAAAATTTTCCATCTTTTGTAGACAGGCTTTTTTTTTCAACCATCAGGCTGGCTGAGCTGTTCCCATGCTAAGCCACAGTCAGCACCAATTCCAATACAGCAACTGCTCGCAGCCATTGCTGAAATTATGCCATTTCCCAGTGAAGACACCCCTCTGTTTCCTCTGAATGGTTGTATTGCTAGATCTTATAATTAAATTATCTGTCCCTGTTTTTGGTGTTTACAACTATCAACTGTCAATGGATTTGTCCTTCCCCAACATCTGCATTTGAAATACTTGCACACTTTTCAGTCCAAGCAGTTCAGCAATTATTTTTATTCTCTTTGTCTCTTGTGTCATTTCTTTCACGCAAGTACCAGAGCTTCACTGAATTATTTGAGCACTGTTTCCCTGTTGCTCTGTAGAGAGCATCTGTTCTCTGTAATAGTATATTTCTGAACAGGAAGCCCCAAACTTCATTTCTGCTGTCCCTTCAAGTTTTTCTCCACCCCACAGTTGCCCCAGAATTACTGCCTATGTTTCCATGATTTTTAGCTATTTTTCCCAGTTGCTATTTTTTTTTGTTCCCAAATCTCACTCCTTTTTGTCCCCTCTTTCTAATTTTTAGGGCTGTTGGGACTTTTTCTCAGTATGCAGAGAAACGCTGATTTATTTTATCTTACAGATCACTGTACATAATGGCTCCTAAGATACAGTCCGTCTGTTCCTCTCAATAGATCTTTTTCTCCTGACGCACTGTTGTTTACTGCTTCTCTGTTTACAGTACTGCAGTTGGTTCACTTCACATCTTATTTAAGCCCACAGCAATTGATTCTTTAGAATAAAATTTCATGAAAAGCTGTTTCAAGTGCTTTATATAAACCCAGATACATTGCATGTCCTTTATTCCTTTCATTAGTTATCTTTGTTATTCTGTTGGAAAAGCAATCAAGGTTTTCCAGCAAGATCTATTCTTTGTAAGTCTAGATTGCTTATTTCTCTAACTTAAACTCTTTTCTCACCGTGTCTCTGTGCACCCTCAATAACATATATTCTGAGTCATCCAAAGATGGCTTTTTAGTTCAATATTTTAGGGATATCTTTCTGCTCCCCTACCCAGAGAAAAAAGACAACAATAAGTGGCCTTGGTAAGAGGTATTACCTGTTTTATTCTGCAACTCTGTAAACCTTATGAAGCATAATAGGAGACTGAAGCTGAGCAAGTCACAATTTTACTATTATCTGAATACACATGGAGCAGGGACAAGAAGTGAAACTTAGCAATTCCCACTAGTACTGTGCTAGCTGATGAAGCAGAGCAGCAGCTGAAACAAAGAAAGTGCTGACAGAGCCTGGAAACAGAGGGAATGAGGCAGTCAGCAGAGAGAAGGGCTGAGTGAAGGGGATAGGAATTATTCTGTCAGCCACATAAAAGAAATTCCCTGGGTTTACCTCAGGAAGGTATTGAGAGCAGAGTGAGATAGAGAAGGAAAAATAAGGACCGAAGACAAAGGGCAGTCGCTAGAGAAATCTGGTGGCAAAAACTGCTTTTGCTTTCAGCTAGGGGACAAAAGGGTAGGCCCGTGGCGAACCAGTGACAATGGCATTGTTCGGGAGCGACTGCCTCAAACAGTCACGATACCAAAACTTGACATACGTGTGTCCCCAGACCGCAGGTGCTGGTAATGAGCCATCCTACACGCCCATGTTCATGTCTTCTCCCTCCCTCTGCGCTACCTGGTGAAGTCCTGCCTGGTTGTCCTCAGCCCGGCCTGGCTCCAGGGTGCTCTGCTCCTCCCCCCTTCCCATGGATGAGCGGTGATGCCTACAGCGGTCTTGGGGAGGGCTGGCCAGCCATTCCCCGCTCCTGCAGGAGGAGAGGTCTGCCTGCCTCCCACAAGCGCCAGCACGGAGTGGGGGCACGCGCAGAAGAGGGGCAGCGGGTGCGGAGCAGAGGAAGAGCAGAGCAAGCCCTGCTGAGGGAAAGGGTCTCAGAGTAGTGGCACTCCGGGGCTGTCTTCTGCTGCGTCCTTCCCCCCAAGTCTTCTTCACCCTGCCTCCCCCCCACCAGATCCCACTGGAAACAAGGAAAAGGAGGCTCAGTACCCCTTGTACCTTCCCCACAGCCACCAAAACTGCACTGTGCCATGTTGTCTGGGGGTATCACGACCCTTCTGGAACATCTCGGCTCAGCAAAAGACTCGGACCCTGTTGCTCCAGTTGTGTTGAGCAGTGCACAGCTGCCACGCAGGGAGAAAGAGGAAAGAGAAGGGGCTGAGCTGTGTGCCACCTCCTCACCAAACAACAATCCCCACCCCATCTCCATCTCCCACCTGCCGTGTGCACTGACTCGGGGCACGCTGTGGAGCTGGCGCTGGCTTGCCCTTTGTGCATCGCACCTCTTCTGCAGCTGCACGCCTTGAGCAGGTTAGAGCAGGCACGACTTTCCCCGGGGAACAGAGAGTTTTCTGTATTCACTCGCTGTCTCCCACACACATCCTCTCACCTCGTTTTCAGACTGGGGCTGGGATTTTAAACGTATTAGGGTTCATATACTGCCATAAGGGTTGAATAAAAATTTTCCAAAAACTTTCCTCCTTTGGAAAAGAGTTCCACTGAAATCAACACTTTCCTACAGAAAAAGGCCAGTCTGGCAAACAGCTGAAATCTGAAATGTCTTGAGTTGAAATGTCAGTCTGAAACAAATATTTTCATGTGATTCAAAATGGCTTGGATTTGAATCAGCACTTTTGTTTAATTTGCAAATGTAAATTGTTTCTTTTAGTGGTGTTTTTTAACAAAATTGGAATATGTTAATGTTTTGTCCCGGCTTGGCATGAAAGCAAATGTCAGAAATCTCAGCGTTTCCCACAGGAGTGGGGAGAGCTGGCCCCAGCTGCCCACTCACGCAGTGGGTAGGGTTGCCACCCTGCCTCTCCTCCCACCCCACCTCTCTGTCACAGCTGCCCCACTGAGCCCCCCTCCTGCTGGGCACCACGATGATGCGCAAAGCCATCAGGGTTGCTCTGTGCAGCAGAAGAGCAGCAGGGCCCCAGTGTGTTGGCTCAGAGGGTGCGAGAGGGAGGGCGGCTTCCCCCCAGCCCATGCAGGAGCCCTACAGCAAAGAAAGGTTTAACTGAAGACCTGGATGGCAAGACAGGGCAGCTGCCTGGATCCTGAAAATCGCAAGATGCTGAATATGCTGAATGCTGCATATTCATCCCTGCCTCTGGCCAGTCCTAGAGGCGTGCAAAGTGTTGGTGATAATCACCTGCTTTTGCTTAACCCTGGGGACCTATATCCCAGGTCCCCGTCACCACTATGACCTTGGTCTGTCAGATGGTCTCTCACTTTCTTATTCATGCTCTCATTCCAGAAACGAGTTCTCTTCCTCACCAACGATTATTTCTTCACCGACATCAGTGGCACACCCTTCAGGTGAGCATGGGCTCACACGTCGCCAATACAACGTATCAGAAGTTTGCCATCAGGAGTGGCAAATTGGTCATAAAATGGTCTTAAAACATGACTCATGAGTGGAGCAGTGCAAATCACTGATTTCTTTGTTCCTGTAACCATTAAAAAACATTATTTATCTTAAGGTCAGAGTCCAAAAGCTACACCTTAGGTGAAGCGCATTGTTTCATTTCAGAGAAATGGGACATCTTCAATTTTCAGTTCCATTGAATGTTTTATGTGCTGGTATTGGTTCTAAACAAAACATTATTGTAAACTGAAAATGATAAACAGCACACTAGAAATCAAGCTAAACATTTTCATGTTTTTTTTCCACAGCTGAAATGATGCGAAACTGGCACGTTATTGTTGATTTAAACCTACAACTTTGGCCAAAAATGTTGTCACCAAAAATGTCTCATAGCTCTACAGGCAGGTTCCTTAGCCTCTTGTGCTGCAATCAGATCTCACTTAATCCTCTTTTGATGATGTTCTTTTCTTTAATAGCTGTGGAGGGAGTTAATGTCTTTAAGGGTTGTAACCGCAGGGAATGCAGTGTCATGTTTCGGGATTACACCTCTCCTTGCTGACAAGCCCTGTTTTCCCTCCTGCCTGCAGCCTGGGGGTCGTGCTGTCCAGGGGTCATGGGGAGTACATTCTGCTGGGGAACACTTCAGTGGAAGAAGGTAGGTTCATCTGGAACAGCCCCCCTGTCCCAACGGACAAGGTAGCTACTCCAAAATTTACTGCTTCACTTCTCCTTCACAGCCTGTATCTGTCTGTCTGCTACCTAACTGAATACTTGGTGTGTTATCTGGTTTCAGGTTTGCACGACCTGCTCCAGCCAGACTTGTCTTTAGCAAATGAATGGTAAGTGGAGGGAACCCTGCCAAAGACACAGGACTTTGTCATGAGATTTTGGCAAAGTTCCCAGCAACTTTGCTTGAGTTCAACCCCCTTACTGGCCTAGAGAAAAAGCAATGCTGTTCAGGGACTGCATCTGGAAAGAGCTGATGGTCTCAGGGCAACATAGTGGTACCTCCAGAACTCAGTTCCATCTCTTCCTTTGGAAGATCCCAGCAAGGCCTGGGACATTCCCGTGGTAGGAAACATCTCCTGAAATTTACTCTCCGTCTTCTGTACTCATTTTGTTCCTCCTCGTGTTGCTCAGAATTGTGCTACAAAATCCACAGCATGTCAGACCTGTCAGTGAATTTTGTAGCAAGGTTAGTGAGAGACTGAAACGTTTTAAAATCCTAACTTACTTTTGGTTGGCATTCCTCTGAACTGAGCCTAGACCTAATTTCTAGTGAACATGGAGGTGATTTATGACTGCTGTTTCAATAGCATGCATAATTTATGGTTTTGCTTGGTTTGGATATGAAACAGGGCAAAGCATGGCACTTTCCATTTATTGCTGTGAGGTTTGGGATTTTCATGAACCCAACATTCAGTTACACTCAGGCACATGAACCCAGCCTGTATCAAAGCCAAAATAACTATATTCAATAAGTTCCGCAGCCCTTCACACCTCTCATTACACTGTCAAGTTTCATAGGCAGAGCATTTGAGACACAGGCAGTGACTTCTTCTTCTACTCCTAACTTGGGGTGTCAGCTTACCATGTTTTACATATTCACTTCTCTTAGACTTTGCTCATAAATCATTCCTTTCAGTCCCCTAATGAGATGTAATTCTCTCTTATAGCCCCTTCCTCTCCTTTGTAATGACAATGAAGCAGTCAAAACTGGAAGCAAGATTAGAAGACTGGTTTCTTTTATTATACAGAGATCTGCACTTGTAAAACATTCTCCCATTTCTTCCCAAACTGTGTCCTACAGCTGTGGCCCATTGGGAAAGTTTTTGTTGACACTGTATCATACTGCAAGCTCATTCCTCATCTCATGTTTTGCTTCTTTGTCTCTTGTTTTTTTTCCGCTCTCAATCCAGTGTTACTCACATCGCATGTGGCCCCCTGCTTTTCAGGTCTCTCCATCACATTGCCATTGTGTATAGATACACAGGTACACATATTACATGGCGTATAATATAGATAACCCTGCCGAAAGGATTTGGGACTGCTAACTATTTTGCATTGTGAACTTATGCTGGAGAACATACTAGCAGCCCTACTAAGTGCAGCAGTCAGATTAATTGATGTTTGGTTTTACCAGAAGGGCTTGACTTAGAGCACATTGCTAGACTTTGAGTGGCCATGGCATGCAGCAACAGCAAAATCTTTGCAGCCCAATCTTTCTCGCTGATTTTTGTTTGCAGTTATTATTCTCAAGGAATTGTTTGTTTGACTGTGATTCTTTTTGCCTTTTCGGGCTTCTTCTCCCCTCCCCACCAGGATTTACTGCATCACAGACATCGATCCAGACCACCGGAAGCTCAGCCAGCTGGAGGCTGTGATCCGTTTCCTCACGGGAGAGGAACCTGACCTGGAATGTGAGTCCTGGCCATCAAAAGGGCCCTGCTGGAATTTTCCTGTACCCATCACGGAGGAGCGGGGACTGTGAGAAACTGATTGGTGTCAGACTGAGCTCCTGCGGCACCTGCTCACACAGGCAGGGCTGAACTCAAGCCCAGCTTAATTCACAAATGGAAATGAGCTGAGGATCTACTTCCTTGTCTCCAGCAGAGGATTTTTTTTTCCATTTGAAAGCTGTCACATAACTTGACCTCATTGAAGGTCTCAGCATAGGAAATAGCGAAGGGTGAAAGGCTTGAATGGGATGTGGTGGGGGCTGCACACCATATTTAAGACAGACCAACCACCTGGGCTAGAGGGGGCGATGGCAGGAGAAGCCAGAAAGCTGCCGTGATTACTCTGCTCCCCAGGGCCTCAGCTAGCATCCTCTGAGGGCTGCACTGTGCCGTGCAGACAGATGGGTTCTTTCAGAAAAAGGATTATTAATTTTGCTTTCCAAACACAATTGGTAATTGATTCGGGGAAAAAAATTGTTACAGAATGACTATCTTTCCTGCTGCCCCTGCTGCTCATCCCTCGCAGCAGGTCCCGTTCTCCATGTGAAGTGTAGCCACACGAGCAGCTGATATAGCACCGCTACAGAGTGGGGTCTTTGTTCGGGGCAGCAGAGGTGGGCAGCTGTGCATGGGAACTCCCTGCAGCGATTTAGCTTTAGGATGCCCTTCAGTCCACCTCAGTCTCCATGGCTTCAGTCTTCTTAGCTGTGCCGAGTGCTGAATCAAGATTTTGCATATAATGCTTTAGAAACTTCTGACACAAGGATTTGGATCTCTTAAAACTAAAAACAAATGTAATCCGATAATTGCTCATCTCTTATACTGTGTGAACAGACCCCTCCTGGCTGTGTTTGGAGAAGGCTGAAAAGAGATATAGCAGTTGAAGAGGCCAGGAAGGAGGAGGAAAGTTTTGGAAGAGCAGACTGGGAGAAGCATGCAGATTGGAAGTGCTGTGGAGGAAAAAGAAATAGGATTAGGACACATCCTAGGCATGTGGGGCCTGAAGAAGGAAAGTTCTGCTCGTGACCTCTGGTTTTGAGTTCTGAATGACAGCAAGGATGGAGAAATGGATCCTGCCAGCTGTGACAAAGAAAGGAGAAAGGAAGTTGGGATTAAGGGATACGCGGGGTCTCAACTCAGAAAGTGGAGCCAGAAACACTGAAACGGATGGGATGGCTCTGTCTAGAACAGCACTGAAAGGGCTTGCAATATGCATTAATCCATATCTGCAACGTGATAGCTATTGCGTTCTCACAGCACAAGACAAATGGAAACAAGATAGTATAGAAATGAACTACACTGAATGAATGGGATTTTAAGAGTATGCCATTTAGCACTTGATGATATCTCAAACTTTCCTAAACACCTCTCAGTCCTAGTCCAGACTGCACTAGACTGGTAGTCTAGACTGGCCTAAGCATCTGGGGGAAAGCAGGACAGGACAGCATCTTGTGAGACTTACAGGTTTTGTGAGACTTACAGAAAGATTAAGAGTAGAGGCCATCAAGAAGTCACTAGGGGCTTTGAAGAAAGCTTCTTGAGTGGAATGACATAGCTGGCATCCTCACTACAGGGCACCCAGAAGAAAGGTCAAGGCAGTGATTTGAGGCAATGGTTACAGCAGTCAAGGAGAAGGCCAGAGCAAAAGTCTGATGAATAACTTCATTTGAAAGCCTCTCACCGACACTCTCAAGCCTACATCTTTCCACTGAGCTTGCAGGGGAACCAGTGTTATGATCTTAGCTGTATTATCTCTTCCTGTGCTCTCCTCCATCCAGGGTGGCAGATCGTGTTCGCCGCCCGGCAAGGGGAGGCCTCTTGTTGTGCCATGTAGCTCTGCTGCCCTGGGCCAGGCAGATGCTCCATATTTATGACATCTTAGGACACAGAGGGCCACATGTCTTTCTCTCCTGATTCTTGTTCTCCTTCCTCCTTAGGTGATGAGGAGTTGGTCCAGGAAGTGCTGTTTGATGCTGTGGTCACTGCACCCATGGAGGCCTACTGGACAACACTAGCCCTCAATATGTCCATGTAAGTGTATGAGAAATAAATATGAGTGAAACACTATTGAAGCTGCATTTCCAGATGCTATGGGCTTATGCGGTGCCTGAAAAACAGCCACAGAACCTTGCTAATTGTATAAGAAACTTTAGAAATAGCTCAAAAAGTGTCTCTCAGGAGTAGACTCCAGCAGGTTGGGCCTTCTCAGGTAAGCCTTTAGTTTGGTGAGGGCTTTTTTTGGTAACAGAATATTAATGCCACCCATGTTTGAATATCACTGGAGGCTAGCAGTGATCCAGTGAACAGAGATCTGCTTTCAGCAGACAACATGCTACTTACACAGAGGTGTGCCCATGGGACTCCTGCCCCTGTTTCAGTTACCAGTATCCCTACTACTGACAGAACTTGAGCCAGGGGCAATTGTGCTAGGACACCCAAATACCAGCACACACACCCTTAAACAGCTACACCAACACACACCTCTCACTTTAAGGCTGCTCCATACCATACACTGCAGCAGACCCTCTACCATGTAGCTCTCCCATCTGTGCACCTGAGAACTCCAGCAAGACGCGTCCAAATCAATCTACAGAGTCAGTCTGCTACCCTGCCCATCCTGTGCATGCCTGAGACAGCCATTCCCTCCCTGCAGTCCCTCTCCCTCACTTCAGCCTACATGCAGGCAGCCTGGAGCAAGGCTAGAACAAGGAGAACAGCTTACATGCTGCTTATAAAAGAAAGCAATGAGCAAACTTCAAATGTGTCAATGTAGGCACAGGTCTAAGCCTGACAATTGTTAGCCAGCAACAACCTGCTGCCATTAGCAGGTAGGAGTCAGTGTCATTCCTGGTGCAAATGGGGTTATATTAGAAACGAACTTAGGACCATATCTCCAGGTGCAGCTTCTAGTTTGGAAGGTCCTCACTCAGGGGCAGGAAGATGGCTCTTCTTCTGAGAACTCTTTGCTTCTGCTTGTACGTTTCTGTTCCACAGGGAGACTGAGACAGGGGTTGAGATGGCATTTCTGGGCACTCGGGCTGGACTCATGAGGAGTGCCCTGTATGTGGGCTCTGAGAAACTTTCCAATAGGTAAGTCCCTAATCTGCATTAACAGATTTCTCTCGGTGTCTCTGAAGGGGCAGAATGAAATCACCACCAGACTTAGAAACGTATTTGCGGATACAGAAACAGAAAAGAAAGGAGCAAGACCTTGGTGGCATGGGTGCTGATTTATGGGAGTCAGGGTAAGGGTCCTTTGTGTTGCTCTGGTCCTTTTGAATTTTTCCTAAAATACTACCTCAAAGTGCATTATTTTCATCATAAGATGAAAAACTTGATTATTCCCTGACTTCAGTCAGCTAGCAGAGAAAACATCCACAATTACTATACATCCCCAGGACCATTTTGCAGTGTAAAGGCTCTGCACTCCAGTTCGCCAGTGACATTCCAGCTTGGCTAGCTTTGATCTTTCTGTCTCATTTCCTCTCTCAGTTTTATTCTGTTCTGGCTCTTACATTGCCCACATCACAGTAGTATCCCAGTGCTTTCCAGTGATGCATTAAGTGATGTGACTGACATCTGTCATATATGATTCATTCTCTCGTCCTCTCCCTCAAGGCAAAAGTGCATGTTCAGTGGAGGGTTTTGACATGGAAGGGGCATAGTTTTCATTTTTGTTGAGTTTTGAACATGCAGGCTGGTCCCTAAGAAAGGACAGGCCGCAGAGGCACCACCAGCAGATGGAACAGAACAGGATGGTGGTGGTGGTGGTCCTTAGCTTCTTGGCAGGTGTTTCACTGTCTCCCAGTTCCTGAAATACAAATCGTATGTTCAAGGCAGAGAGCTCCACTCTGCCTGAGGTGCACACCCTGACAGCCAAACTCTTCACGTTTCTGAGGCAGTCTTGGATCACACAGAGTAGTCAGGCTCTGGTGACAAGGAAGAAAAAACACGTGCTAAAGGAAGCTAATATGATGACTCCCTACCCCACATTGCTCATCAGAAGTGTTGTTCAGTGCTCTTAAACGGTTGCAGTCACTACATTTCAATGACAGATCCCTGCTTGTCACAGGAGAGGCACTTCTGGAATCTCCTGAAAGGAAGGAACTGTATAAATGAGTAATTATCATTATGTCAAAATATACAGTGAAAGGAGAGCCTGAAAGCAAAGGGGATTTGTCAGCCAGGAAGGAGGCATCTCCAGGGAAGGCAACGACCTGATTTTTACAGGGGCTCTCCTGAGCATTCACTGCCTCTCAGGCCATACCCCGAGCACCCACCCTTTCGCCTTCAGAAGCACCCATTTCCTGAAGTTCTTCAATCCGTGCATCTCTAGGAGTTCAATATTTAGCTGCAGCAGCATGATCTACACCTTTTTTTTTGAATAGGAGACCAATTTCCTTTTCTCACTTGCTCCCCATCCTTCTGTAGTAATTAACGGTCTTTGACTCGGCCAAATACCAGCTTGGCTTCCTTCGCCCACCTGCTCATGCCTGCCCTTAGCGTCCCTTTGCGCTTTTCAACCCCGGCCCTGCCCCGTGTCCTCGCAGCATAACCCGTGCGTGCATCCCAGGGGAAACAGCGAGGAGGGGGACATCTTCCCAGTGCCTCAGGGCCCCCTCCCGTCCTCCGCAGTCACCAAGCCCGGAGGCCGAGGCACTCACCGCCCTGCCAACCCGCGGCGACGAGGGGCTGCAGGGCCTCCCGCAGGGCCGCGACCTCCCCTCTCCCGGCCTCAGGGCCGGCGTGGGGGCGGCGGCGGCGGCGGCGNTACAGAAAATGGCGGCTCTTGGGCCGCGGGCGGGAGCTCGCTTTCAACGGAAGTCGTCCTCGGGTAAATTGAGGCTCTCCAGCGATTTCAGCATGAAGCTTCGCTCGTGCCTTTCTGGTTCAAACGTGGCCTGGCGGTCTCCCAGCGGGGGAAGCCCCAGGGGTTGAGATGCCGTAGGTGGCTCCAGGAGGTGCCCGTGATGTGTCCAGCCCTGGGGCTTCCCGCGGCGTAGCCCCGAGGAGAGCTGCCCTGTACAAAAAGCTACTCTCCGTTTTCTTCTGGCAGGAAATTCCTGACTCGGAAGGACAAGGAGAGTATCTTCACCATGGACCACTTTCCTCTGTGGTATCGGCGGGCAGCCGAGCATCCCCCCGGGAGCTTCATCTACAGCATAGTTTCAGAAGATGAGTCAGGTAACCTCAGCCTGAACGCGAGAGGAGAGAAAGCTTTTCACCTATAGTTTCCTGCGCCACGCTTATCCCAATCCTTTTGTGGCCAGTCTTGCACAGTGAGAATTGCTGAGGTCTGGCCTCTTGGCATTTTGTATACCCTGCGTAGAGCCAGAACCATCAGAATAACAGTCAGGACTGATGAGGAATCAGCAAGCACTCAGGAAGACGTGACTTCAGAGGCTGCCATTTTTTCCATCACTGCTTTCCATGACAGGAAAGGATGGGTTTGTTAAGGAAGAAGGTGCAGGAAAAGGGAGGAGTGCTTTTCCATAGTTTCCTCTTGGTGAGGGTGTCTCATTGGTGCCCTGTGTCCTTTCCATCACACTACTAGAATATGGCATCTCTTGCTTAGCAAAGGAGCTCCAACACAAGACAAAAGCAAGGAGTGGCTTTTAAGTGTCTCTTGCTTGAGGTGTTGGTTCCTGTGAGTTTGCAGAGGCAGCCAGGACTTCCTGAAAGGCTAGAAGAGAGCAGAAGAGCCTAGAAAGAAAAAATCAAAACAAAACCCTTTTGTTAGACTCCTACACAGAAGGCAGAAATCCCCCCTGTGCCCTCCCTGGCCCCTAGCGCGCAGTCTCTGTCACGGAGCACAGCATTTTAGATGTTAAAGCTTTTTGTGGCACAGTGGTAGGAGGCTGGTGGGTGGGAAAGCAAGTAGCAAAGAGGAGAAAACCAGACTGGGAGGCAGAAGATGAACTAGGATGTAAAGAGAGAGGGATGGAAAGAGAAAGTACTTGAAACCTTCCACCAAAGCCTCTGTCTCTGCATAGCACCCTTATATCTCTCTTAAATGGCAAGCAAAGAAAGGGGGAGGCACAGCAGGAGGGACCTTTTACTCTCCTGCATGCAAGAGCATTTGCTCTTTGGAAAAGAGTATGGGTTAGAAAAACAGGCAGGAACACCCTGTGGGGCTCCCTAGGATAGTCGTTACCCAGGCCCCAGTAGTCAGTGCTGGCTAAACTTTGGTAGTGTGGCTTGATGTGGCTTTCTTTGCAGTCACAGGGAGTTTTGCATGGATAAAGGCAGAATAAAAGCAGCCACCTCTATTTTTTGTATGACATTGCTATTGGTCAGAAATCAAGTCCAGGACTCCATTTGCCTGGAAACCTTACAGGCACGTTATAAGAAGTAATGCCTGCCCCGAAGACCTTATTCTCTAAACTGTATGGGAGACTAGTAGTCTTTTTAAAGGTGAGCAGCTAGGCTTAGTGAGACTGCGATCCATGAGATCACACAAGATGGCTGTGAAGAGCCTGGAAATAATACTTGGTTCCTCTGAGCCACCGTGCTTCACTGTCAGAGCAGACTCTGAACCGTTCACTTGACATCCTTAGGAGCAGGGGTGCCCCACCTTTTGGTCAGAACAGGCCACCCAGTTTCTTATGAAGTACTTGGTTATTAGATGCCGATGTACCCGTTCCATGCTTTCCACATGAGTCGTATTCGCCCACCGTGTGACAAAGGGTTTTCATGGCAGATGCTCGTCTCATCATGTAAGAGGAAAGAGCCCAAAGGCCTCCATGCTGGGGAGGAGTCCAGTGGGGACTGGCTGCAGGTCATCGGAATAATTTATCCATGGTAGCTCCTTCCAGCATCCAGAAGTCTGAGAGAGAAGAAAATAGCAGGGAAAGCTCTGCAAGTCAAATAGAACTGTTCTTGCAGCCCATATCTCTCATGTGTTGGGTTTTTCCTTTTTGTTGTTTTATTTTCAAGGGACGCTATGTGTGTTTTGCTTATTTGTCCCATCCTGGGGGTGAGGAAGAAATTTGGTGTTCGCCATAAAGGCAGGATCAGACTCAAGGCATGTGAGCATAAGTTGGCTGGGTATTTGTTTCACAAGGGCTTTACTAGTTCAGACATCCTTGAGCAAGTTAATCTGGCTTCAGTCCAAAAAAAAAAAGAGCGAGAGACTCCAGGCTAAATTGTAGTAGCCAGTGAATCATGCTCAGGACAAGTAGGGTACCAACAAGAGTGATGATGGCAGAAATGGAAAACAGTGACAAATGCTGCAGCTCTTGGAAAGGAAAGAATCCCTGACCCATCCATCTGAGCAAGTTTTCCATACAGCATGCGAGGAAGGAGTCTGTTGCAGGCTAAATCAATCATGCTGACCTTCAAACTGTCCCCTGGCAGTTTCAAGAGAGGTTCCCCCAGCTGAAGCTAATCTAATCACTTTAAAAAAAATAAATACAGAAATGGAATCTGTCACATGGGCAATTGCAGACTGAAACAACTGCACTAACAAAGAGAAGGGAGGTGGGGTTCCATTGCTTAAATCTATCCAGCCATCCTATTTTAAATGCCCTGTGGGATCCAAGAGATCTGCATGGGGCTGGCAGATGTGACACAGGACCTACAGGGACATTTAAAGCAGCAGCTAAAAGATAAACAAGATGCCCTCGGGCATAACAAAGTTTAGGCAGCTGAATCTATCCCAGAAGATTTGCTTCTAAAATGGAGCGCACTCTGGAAGTACCTGTGCGTACTGTCTTTCTCCAGCTTGTTCTAGCTTGGCTGGGTAACATAGCTAGACATAAGCCTGGCCTTTACTGTGCAGGGGTCAATGTCAGAATTCCCTGTCCTGCTTCTCCTCTGCCTGCAGAGTTTAGCTGGTACTTGAAGCAAAGCAGCCTTCTGGCCTAAGAGAAGCTCTGCCTGCTCAAAATGGAGGAGGACAGTCCTATATTTTATGCTGAGGATGCTACTTTTATCATGAGATAAACAAGTCTACTCATTAGCCCTTTACGTTGCTTATGTGGTTTGAAAGATGCAGTCCTCCAAATTCTTGGATCCTTTAGGGCTGAGACATTTGTGTGCACTGACCTGGATGTGCGTCCTGCTATGTTTTACTAATCTCTGGTGGTAAACTAACCAAGCCTGCTGGTTTTGTGTCTTGACAGACGGAGGTGGCCTACCAAAAGTGGTGACAGTGAGCACGGCAGTGGCTGTATCTGTGGATGGGAAGATGGGTATCGCTGCAGGTAGGAAATTCTGGATTTTCTTTTTATCTTGAATGAAGTGGTAGCATCTTGTATTGAGAGTGGGAGTTGAGAGCTGTTAGGTTGTCATTTAAGGGAAGGATGGGAGCCACAATAGATTGTCATGTTGAAAACTAGGCTAAACAGAACGCTGGAAAAGGTACTAATGGGCTGACATGCCTTTGGAAGGGAAACTGGCTGTTTGAATGGAAGCTTCCCATCTTCGGTGTCAATGACTCTGTGGATTGAGACTGGCTATTTCCCTGGAGCGTGAGTAGGTTAAGAAGTCCATGCAGGTTTTGAACTGTTTGCAGCAGGCACTTTTGTTTTTGGAAGAACAGCGAATTCCTGCATCTCTGTTGTTATCTCAGCTGAAAAATAACTTTTGCTGGTGGAGCTGGCTTGCTGCTGGAGTTCTAACTTGTACATATAGATTTCTAAACTTCTCTTTGTATCTGAGTTTTGAACCCCATTTGACAGACCTTCACCAGACTCTGCATCCTCTTTTGGAATACTTATAGAGCACATTATTTCTTTTAGAACCCCAAAGCTTTTGAAACTTTACCATTTTCTGTAGCAATTGCTTCAGGCTTTACAAAAGTACAATAAACTCAAAAGTGAGTCAGAGTAGCCACGTTACAAAACAAAGTAACTTTAGTCAGTAGCATTGTCATCATATCCAGACTAAATTCACTGTGTAAGAGTATTAGTGTGAGAGAAAATGTAGCCCAATGTGAGTGGAATTTTTTTTTTTTTATACCTGGAAGCACTAAGGGAATAAGTTGCCAGAACAGGCAATGGAGTAATTATTAGCAGAAATGTGCAGAGATGCAAAGCTACCTGTGAAAGAATGGTTAGTTTTAACAGTCCCATACAGTGGAAGGAGTGACTGCATAGAACAGATACTGAACAACTTTATGTGGGAAGTTGTGGAATTCCACTTATGTGCAAATCTGTCTTTTAATTTTTAACAGTAAAATCAGTTACAGACTTTCCTTCTTTACTGAGTAGCATTACAATAGAGGTCTGGTTCTCTAAAGAAAAATTGCACAACGTTTATCTCAGCATGAGATTGTACCAATTGCTAAAGAAATATCCAGTAGAGAGAAGGCCATATTGCAGATCCTTTCAGATCACAGAGTCAGTCATTGCTTTTACCTAGGTTGGTAGGACACAACGGATGGTCTTCAATCTACTAGTCAGTTAAACTAAGGCAATTTAACTTCATCTGATGAACCGTTCCTTAATTTCCAGGCTTTCAGTAAGTTCCAGTTGAGAGTGGCACTAAGTATCACCTGGAGATTGGGAAAGTATTTATAAGCTATTGGAGTGGTGACAGAAAATAGAGCTTTTCACTGCTATACCACCATTTCAAATCCAAACAAAGAAATTTATTATGAGGTGAAGCCTGTCCAGAGACCCCTGTGAAATAGAGGTGGTTTCAATACACTTCATTTTAAGTAGGTGCTTGGGTCATAGAAACTGCCCCCAAAACTGAAGGTAGCTGGCACTGTTATGAGTATACCAGCAGAGAAAGAAATAGCATTGAGACTGTACTGGGGCATTTTTCTGGGCATGAATTTGTGAGGAGAAAAAAAACACATTTAAAAAAAAAATTGTTTTTCATGATTATTTTCTTTTCCTCTCCTGAGCTGTGAGTTAGAGGAACACAAACAGTTGATTTGGCACTCAGCATAAATACAAGGAAGGAAACTTCTGGGTGAAAGAGCTGGAGCAAGAAGAGGTGGCAGGAGGAGCTGCCACTGACGGAGCCATTTCTCTTCTGTCAGCAGCACTTTTCACAACCGCTGTGGAGTTTTCCTCCCCCTCAGTTATGCTGAATGCTGCATCGACTGTCTATGTGGACGTGCTGTGAAGGGGCAGAATCTTCTTCTGTGGGAAGATGAGGGTGGGAAAAGCAGCAGAGGATAGGGAAAAAAAATCCTGTCAAAAGAGTAATATTAAGGTAAAGTTTCCAACATTTGTGGAAATGATAGAGAAAAAAACAGTTTCCTCACTCGTAACCACAGAAGCTGAGACACAGAAAAGAATTCTCAATTGCTTTTGTTCCTTAAAGGTACCATGGTCCCTGTCACAAGTAGGCATATTAGGTGAGCTGACCACAAGCATCTTCTGCTTACTTCCACACATGGTACATTCAACTGGGTGTTCTTCATTCCTTGTTCCTTATGTGTTGATGAAAACTACTCATATTTCATCCAAAGCATGTGCTGCGTGGCAGCACTGAGGAAAGTAATTTCTTTCAAAGGGTCTGAAATCCTTCAGGCCCCAGCTGTAGCCCTCATTGACTTCAGTGGGAGTGCAAGGGTTTGCTGAGGTACATCCCATCTGCTAGATGGGGACATATGTTTGCAGCATGGGTTGGGGGCTTCAGGGAGCAAATCTATATCTGTATTACTATTTGCTTTGTTTCCAGTATTGACTAGGTTCATCGTCTGAATCTTTCATAATACCAGTAGTCATTTAAAAAAAAAAAAAAAAGGGAAAGAAAGAAAGAAAGAATAAGAAAGAATAAGAAAGAAAGAAAGAAAGAAAGAAAAGTATTTTGTTCATGCTACCTATTGCAATACAATTTGATCTTGAGGATAGCAGGTAGGAGAGTAAGGATATAGGCCTCTCGTCATCCCCCTCACACTAATGTAATCATGCTGGGTAGCTAGGACCTGGTTCTGGGGGACCTTACCCCATGATAGAGGCTGCAGCACAAATGATGCTGGGCAGTGCTGCAATACCATCCTACCTTCATGCTGGGTACAGGAGAGAGGTGAAGGAAGAGGAGCGAGTGGAGACACAGCAAGGGGTAATCTGAGCAGAATGGGATGCAGATTGTTATTATTATTGTTATTTGGATGGCATCACCCTCAGTGGACATGATAATTATGTTCATTTAGAGTCAGGATACTACCAGAAATCAGTTTGATACCTAGCACTGGTTCCCAGAAAGCCAAATACCTGGCTAGGCTTGTAGATTCTGGATAAATGCTGTCACAGTTCTGTAAAGGGGGGACAACAGAAAGCTTTTTAGGTGCCCCTATAAAAGTGCAATTTGTGTGAACTGGCCTGTCATTCTGCCACTGGTTGTTACTGTCAGTTGCTTGACTTGATGGTGCTTGGGGGGGATTTGTAAGTGCTCTGAAATGTTCACTATGCATGCAGTGAAGAATTAAGCTCTAGGATTTACAGCTGTGCCTGTAGGGAGGGGGCACCCCCCGTGCCCCTGCCAAGAGGACGCCGGTGACAGGGCCTCTTTCGTTCTGGCAGCTGAATGGCAGTCCCTGGCCAAGGTGGAGAAAGGCAAACTCCTAAAATCAAATGTCCAGGAAGATGGCATAGGTCTGGGCTCTGTCAGAGAGCAAGGGAGCCGTCAGCTGGGATTAGAGAGCAGCCGGGCTGGAGGGCTGAGGGCAGCGATGGATGGGGAGCACAGGGGCCTCCGTCCTCCCGGTTCTGCCTGGCTGGGCTCAGCCAAACCCCTGTACCCAGGGCATGCAGGGCATCACGCAGACCTTTTGAGGGTTGGAGGTACCTGCAGGTCTCTCAGAGGACATGGCAGGGCTGCTTGTGCATGCCCAGTTGGGGTGGTCTCAGAGTTGGGGCTTCACTGGGAAGCCACACAGGCAAATCTACTGCTATAGCTGTTTCTTTGAGTTAATATTATCTACCTGCTATATTGTGCTTTGGCAGTTCAAAGCACTATGCAAACATTAAGTAATGCCTGGATGATTAATTATAATTAATTAGCAGGCGGCTATTCTCCTGGGATGTCAGTCCAATACCTTTCTAAAGCACTAACTTCATTGGAAATGAAAAATAAGGAATTGTGATGGCACTCCCCCCAAGCCAAGTCCTGCCCCAGATAGCACTGTCATCTACTCCCTCCACTGAGTCAGTAGCCTGGGGCTTTATGGTCCTCAGGGGGTGCGCTGCAGAAATCACATGTAGTTGCTGACAGAAGCTTTTAGTGATTTAAAACCCCAGTGAAACTGCTGGAATCTGCACAGGAGTTTAGCTGTCACTTTGGGATGGGTATGATGTCTCTTTTATTGCCTGACCCTCTCCCTTTTTGAGTTATGTTGTGGCCAGCTGGCTGCCGGTCAGACCAGGGACAGGTAGGGCTTTCTTTCTGTTAGGTTCCTTGCCACTGCTGTCATGTTTCAGGGACAGGAGATGGCTGATACCAGCAAACCATGGGACATGCACAGGCTCCACCATGCCCAATAAAACAAATAGGGCGTCCAAACAGGCACTTGGGAGATCCAGGTTTATTTTACATAATACTTCTCTCATCTGTTTGTATTCAAAGTTAATGTTATTTTTTCTTTACAATGACTGGACCACACTGAAATTGTTATCCCATGATGACAACAATATATACAGGTGTGTATGGGGAGAGTCCTAGACAAACCCAAAGAAGTGTGAAAGTAGAGAAGCGTCGTTCCTATTTTACAGAGAGGATTTGGGGACACTGAGTTATTAAGACCGATATTTTCAGAAAAGCTCTGTGCTAACAGCAGGAGCAGATTGTCAAAAAAGCTTAGATTTTTTTTTCAGAAGTATTTGAAATCAGTCAGTCTGAAAATGGATAATGGAAAATAATTTTGCCATTATACTGCTGGTCAAAATCCAACCTCTATCAGTCTGACGGAAGCTCTTCATTTGAAAAGCATTTACTGGCCAGCTTGACGTCTCTCCATCCTCTTCCTTGGTCCTCAATTTTGGCTACCTGCTGTCTGTTACCAGTGAGCAGAGAGAAGAGATGCAGGTGCCTTTTTCAGCAGTTCTGTTGCTGTGGCATCTTTTCAAAGTAATCTACACACAATTCTGTATTCCTACGGTTTTGTCGTTTGGCTGGATAAAACATTTCAACCTCCTCTCTATTCCTCTCCAGAAAGTGACAGTTGCACCTGTAAAAGCAATGTAAAATGCATGGAAATAACCTACAATAACATGAGCACCTTTTACACTGGAATAGCTGCATCCAAGCTGGAGAATTAGAATTATTTCACTAGACTGGCTTGGAAACCAGCATAACATTACCAATAAAAAATCTGAGAGCAGCTGATCTCTTGAATGTGTGCTGCCATATTCAGAAGGAATGCTGTCCGTCTTTTAATGCTGGATGTTCTGCCAACATTGTCCCAGTGCAGGAACTTTTGTAAGCTCCCAAGGCATCACCTGGGTGCCTTTACGGAAAGGTACATCTCCCCTGCATCCAGTGGTAGCATGGGTAGAAAGGAGGAAGACCCAGCTCATTTTCAGCCCATCACCTGCTACTTCTGGTTTCTGCCTAATGCCATTCCCTCCTGGCAGTCCCTGAAACCCAAGCAGTTGCTCAGGCATCCCTTTGATCCAATAAAATAAGAGACATCTGAGGGGGCAGTGCCTTGGAGCTCAGTCATAGAAAGTGTCAGGGGCGCTCAGTAAGGCAGAAACACTCATGATTTTAGCACTACCAGCAGCTGTGCCTTCTCCACCTCTCAGGACGTCCATCTGGAGGCTGTTATCAGTAAGCACACATTTGACTGGCCTAAGGGTTGAGCCAGTCCTCTGCAGGCCAGGGTATCAACATCACACAGTGCCACTGGTGTGCCAAAACCAGTGTCTCTCCATTTGCACTGCTTCCTTGCATCCCTCATCCACCCTTCTGCCTGCCTAGCATCCCTTGTGTCCTACTTTATGTAGAGCTTTTGTGGGGAGAGACCTATAAGCAAAACACTGGGTTTTGGATGTTTCTGGGGCAGAACCCAGCTATTCTGTGAGCCAGACAAAAGTGAGGTGGTTGCCTTATTTTGCACTGGGTCTGTTCTTACGAAGTCCGCCTTTTCCAAGGTTTGGTATCGGTGCTGGGACCACATGGTTCCCTGTTCAGAGCTGGTTATCCTCCAGCCAGGTCAGCGAACAGGCAGAAAGAGAAGGCGTCTACCTGCAAAACTCCACATAGACGTCTCCACATGTAGGCAGTAGCTACTGACAATGGGGTCAAATATGTTTATTTTATCCTCAGAAGAATACAAAAAATAGATGTGTGAGACACCTTCCATAGTAGTCTGCCCACTCTGGCCAGACATCAGCAGTTTCCATTTCTTCGATGGTGTTCACATAGATTGTGAGATCTTCAGTGCAGGGATTGTGCCTCGCTGTGTGTGTGTGGGCATTGCCTGTTTCCTTGGGAATGAGCCCTTCTGGGACATCCAGCTGCCTGTCCCCAGTCTTGGAGCCCATTCCAGGCTGGGGCTCCAGCCCAGGAGCCCGTTGTTGCCTGCATGTAGCAGAAGTCTTCTAGCCTAAGGTTATCCATCACTCCCGCCTCTGTAGCTCCTCTGATTGCCATGGTTGTCACGCTTGAAGGGAAGAGAGCCCTTGACACTGACTCAGGAGAGGCTTGCATATAGCGGGATTTTTTAGATTGGCACCCGGCGCCTCTGCCGTGTTCCCTTTGCTTGCAAATTATTTGATATCGTTTTAATTCTGAGCCGAATTAGAGCAGTGCGAGGGTTGCCATAGCAACCATTTCCTTGTGCCTTTTGGTCTGACTCATTGCAGACAATTACTCTCGCGCTCCAGGATTCACAGATGTGATAGGAGAAGAATCATGTGCTGGGCTTTCTACTTTTTTTTTTTTTTTTGCTTTTAATTTCTTTCCCATCCTCTCTTGCATTAACTCCTACCTAGCCGGGATCATCAGGACCTGTATTTCTGCCCGGGGCCACGTGAGCCTATGGGAGCATCTTGCGCGTAGAATATGTGTAGATGCACAGTGTGAGGGAATTTGTGCCTATGTGTGTGGTTTTGCATACACAAACAGTTTCTCTGCAGTGTGTTGTGTGGTTGTGATACCTGTCTGCACGTATAGCTAGGGGTGTGCACAGATGCACATATTCATGGAGCAATGTGCACATAGTCCTGCCTGTGGTGGGACTATGTACTCACATGTATTTTCTGTGTGTACGCACGGGTACGTACATGAGTAATCCGTGCGGACGTGGAAGCGTACCTGGCGTGTAGTGGGTGTGAGTGTGCAGAGATGGGTGGCAGCAGTCCCTCGGGTGACAGATGGGCCAGGGCCTCCCATTCGGAGCTGCGTGAAGATCCACGGACCACCAAGCAAGGGGCATTAACACCTCTGACCAAGCAGGGTGCAAACCTAAATCTGTGTGAGTGCAAGGCCAGCTCGTTGCCTCACTCACGCCTGTCCCCCCACAACAACCCTTATCTGCGCATCTCAAGTACCTGGAGTAAAGTGGTGTTATCCGTGCAAGGAGCATAGCTTTGGCACAGCTATAATTGATGTCACGAGCTGTGTTAGGGCTTGTAGTTCAGCAGAGGAGCACAGTCGTGAAAAGATGCTAAAGGGGTCACAGAAGCGGTCTGTGAATGTGGGGATGAGGGTGGTAAATACTATAGTAGAGCAGGTTATAATAAGTATTTTGTGAGGTGATTTGGCTTAAATTCAGCCAAGGCACAAGCAGACAAGTTTTACAGGTTGAGAAACATGGAAACTTTACAAGTCTGAGGCAGTTCCAGTCTGTTCCTAAGATGTATGACTTTCACCACCAGACTCAGCCTGTTTCCTTCCTGAGTTGCTCTTCTGCTGCACCATCCCCTTAAGGCACAAATCTCCCCGTCACAAGGCTATGTAATGAGACTCCTGCTGCCAGCCCTTTCTCCTCACAAGACCTTTTTCTTCTTCTCTTTTCCCTCACTGGGATACAGAAGTCCCATTCATAGGATCATAGGATACTTCTGGTTGGAAGGCACCTCAGGAGGTGCCTAGTCAACCTCCTGCTCAAAGCAGGGTCAGCTATGAGATCAGACCGATTTGCTTAGGGCTTCGTTGCAGTAATGTTCCTGATAATATTCCTAGAAATATACCTAGTTCCTCCCTAATGCAGTTACACTACACTCTTGGTCTGTACCGAGGCTTTACTGATAACAATTCTCTTTTTCTCTGCCTGTCCTTGCTCTGTACAAGGGCTATCAGCAAACCCTCATGGCTCACCAGGAGCCGTGGAGGTGCTGAATGCAGGGGGTGTGGGCCCACCGTTGGGTGGTGAGGCATCGAGGGTGTGAGAGGAAAAGAGAGAGGAGGGTGGCCGCCCTTGCTTCTGCCTGCAGGAGAGCTTGGATAGGAGACCTTGCCTGGATGCTTCTCGAGGCAGGGGAGAGTGCAGGGGTATGTGCAGGAGATAGGCAAGGTGTGGACAACCTTGCCCGGAGTGTGAGGAGGGGTGGTCTGCTTCTGGTACTTGGCACTGCTTTCACAGGCAGCAGTGCAAAGTCTGGAGTGTGGGGTGGGAGCTGGTCCACTTTCAGGGACACTGTGGAGTCCACATTTCTGAGAAGAGTCAGTAAATGGCAATGCCTGATTCTGCTGCCCTCCATCTGTCTGCCACCACAGGCAACTGCTTAGGCGGCTTGAGCTGGCTCCGCAGAGAGCCTACATGGAATGGAAAAAAAGAAGAGACAGCGAAGAAAGCTGTGTCTTAGAGGTCAGGAAATGTAGGGATAAAGTGAGGATTGCTTACAAATCAAGCTGAGTTAGACTTTGCAAAGAAGATTAAAACAAACAGCAAAAGATTTTTCAGCTATTTGAAGAAAAAGAGAGTAAGAAGTAGGCCCACTTCTGGGTGGTAAAAGTGGTCAAGATCAAGGAGACTACAGTCTGAGCCCAAACCAAAAAGGACTCTGCACCCAAGTTATTGATAACGACAGCAATATTGTCCTTGGGGAAAAACAGTCTGACTACAGGGAATAAGCAGCTCAAGCTGCTTAGTGCAGTCAGTGCTGGGGCCTGGGTGCTCTCTATTCCTGGCGGAACTGGCGTATGGAAACACAGGCTTATAGCAAGGGTGTGTTTTTTTCAACTCTGTCTGCAGTTGTGACTCCATGTCAGCTGGAAAAGTGAAAATTCAGCAGTCAGGATTAAGGAAAGGGGGGAAATAAGTTTGTCAGTCTCAGACCTGTTAGTGTGACCTCTGTAATGTTTGTAGTGCTTTAGAGGAGACCTTGAAGGAAAGTGCAATTATTGTTGTGTGCTTAGGGGAAAAGGGAGTCAGGCAATATGAGTTCAGCAATGCTAGATCATGTCAGACTAACCCAATAGCTTCCTTTCAGATGATTATTTTCCCAAAAGGCATATGAAATTTCAAAGATCTTATCTTTGTGTATCAGTAGGGCACTTGATAGTGTGCCCGATAAGAAACAATTAGTTAAACTGGAGGAGATAACGAAAGACAGAGGAGTTGTAAGGGGCAGGGAGGTACAAGTGAGTCTGGAATGATGGCAACAGCAAGACCACCTGTCCGTCTAGCAGAAGATTACTTGTAGTACTCCCCCCCGTTCAGCCTTGGTATTAGTCTTTGCTAACATTAACCTGAGACCCTGACGCAAATAGGAATAGGTAGTGAGGAAGCGTCCCGATAATTCAACATTAGAAGGCATCGCTAGTACAGGGAAGGACCAGGATATCACGGAGAAAGCCTTATTTGACCTTGGCAGGAGTACCAGAAACGTAATGAATTTCAGTAGTACGACAGATAAGGTCATATGCTTGGGAACTAATATTAGAAATCCATGAGCTGGGAACTCTGTAAGGTCTGGCAGAGAGCACAGCAAGCAGGACTAGAGGCAGCCCTTGTCTTCTGGGAACTGCTGGGTCTGTTTTGCCAAGTCTCAGTAATGATCCTCAGCGTAGGCTGTATTGTCCCCTGATGCCCACATAAAATTTAGGGAACCTTTGCCTACCGAGTCCAATCCTGAGACAGTTGCTGAAAGACACCCCGGCAGACTTAGTGGTTCCCAGCAGCTCTGGTCATGGCTCAGCCACGTCCTGTTGTTCTCCAGCCTGTTCTTCACCAGCCTTTAGCTCTCAAAAGTGTGCATGTTCTTAGATCTGTCTACCAAATTAAGGATTTTTTTTTTTTAACTCTTCAGGAAGGAGTTGGTAAACGTATCCTGAGAAAGCTGAAAGGAAAAGTGCTGAGAACTTTATTAGCTGATGGTAGGATGATGGCAAGTGATGGTGTGATGCAGTTGTGGAAGAAGCAAAGGTTGTCTTAGAACGCACCTGGAGAGGTATTTCCAGTGGGGATGGGAAAGTGTTAGTGCTACTGCCCAAAGCCCTGTGGGACCTCTCCTCTGGTTTGTGTTACAGTTCTGGCCAGGTGAATACAGGCTCAGACAGGTACAGACAGAAGGAGAGGAAAGGGAAGCCTGTCTGCGTGAGAGGAGCCATATACCCAGCTTATTTAACCAAATGAAACCAGGGCTTCAGTGGATAGGCTTGCTGTAGAAAATGCATCCTGGAGGAAACATTTAAACTAAAGGACACTGCTGGTATGAAAACAGTGTAGTATAGATAGGCCATGAAAATATTTAGGGTGGAAACCTCAAAGAGAGTTTCTAGCTGTTACAGTAATGCAGCTTTAGAACAGCTTTCCAGCTGGAATCTGGGATAAAAAGCCGCATAGGTTTAAGCTGAAGCTTGAAAAGTCTGTAAGAAGGTAGTGGTGCCTCCAATAGAGAGGTGAGACTGTGTTAGCTTGCTGTCCCTTCTCTGGCAGTGAAGAACAGTTGAAGTCCCTTGTCTCACCACTCAGCGATAACAGCCACAGGCAAGCACGCGAGCTGTGGGGCAGTCACTCAAGGTACTCGCCATTCACCGCAGCACTCCCTTTGGGTACCAGGCTGGGCCTTTTTGCCGTATAATTCACACACTTCATGATTTTGGTCATGACTGAATAAAAACATGCCTGTTAATGCAGCTGGAGGCCACAGCACAGCACCTGGAAGGCCACAGGTTGGATAGGGCTGACCTAAAACCCTCCCTCAGCCTTTAACAGCGTGATGTTTCTCTTGATTGATTTGGGTTTTGAGGGTAAAGAGAAGGGAGCAGAGAAGCCCCTGCTTATGATAACAAGCCTTTAAAAAGCAGATGGGGATGTGGGGGCTGGCGTGTTTGTGGCAGCTCAGAAGTGACAGTTGAGGAGATCAGAGAAGGGAGAATCTGAAAAGCAGCTGGTCAGAGGCAGTCGCTGAAAGGGGATGATCAGTCACAAGAGACTGAAAATCAGGGGGAGAGAGGAGGAGTAACTGAGGAATCAAAGACAGTTATGTCCAGTGGGAGAGATCTGAAAAATACCGCATGAGACCAGGAGTGAATGAGAAAGTGGAGATTGCTGGAGGGGGACCATCGGTTTAAATAAAAGGCTAGGTTTTCCTCTTGCCAAGAATTGCATAAATCTAGAGAGTCTTCTTTGAAATCCAGTGAATCTATACCACAATAAAGGTGGTTATGAGTGGGATCAGAACCAGTTTCCCATTAACCAGCTCCTTCAAAATGACTTACACGGTTTTGCAGTAGCTTTTCCATCTGCTTGCATCTTTAAAGGAGGAATAATGCTCACACAGCCTAGCAAGCATGTTGTGAGACATGGCTGGTGGGTAGGTGTAGGGAAACGTGATATTTACTATTGTATGGCAGTAGTTACATATTATCTACGATATACGCCACAGATATTGATAGGTGAGGAGCGTACTTTTAAAAGGAGGAAAAATTGGAAAGAGTGCAACACAGGGCTACCATATCATTCCAGAGCTGAGGAAATGCTTTATAGCAAAAATAAACTTAATGAAAATCTGCTTGTCTTACCAAAATGAAGATTGAGAGAAGATTTGATTAGTGTATAAAATACCTTCATGGGGAGAGATGCTGGTTACTAAACATTTGGTTTTTAATCCACCAGAGAGAAGCATAACAAAAACCTATGACAGGAAACTGAAACCAAACAGATTCAAATGAGATATTAAGCATGAATGCTAACAATGAGCGTGAATAGTTGCTGTAGTAAGGTACCAAGGGAAGAGGGTTTTATTTTTTCATCTCTTGAATGTTTTCAAGTCAAACGTAGATGCCTTTCTGGAAAATTCACCTTAGCTGCATGTGAACACACACTGTTGGACTTTCTACAGGACAACTTCTCTATTTTGTGTTTCATAAGCTAAACAGATTGAGCCCTTTAAGCCTTTCACAGCAAGGCGTTTTCTGCCACCCGCAAATAACGTTTGTGGTTCTTTTCTGCACACTTTCCCAGTAGCGTGCAATACACAGGAGGTCAAACTGGATGATCTGAAGTCCCTTCTGGCCTTTATACTCTCTGAATCTCTGCCTCTGTGAATTCATTAATGTTTGCAAGCTCCCAGAGAGCTGCCAAAGGCAAGCACTATAGAAATGCAAAGCATTGTTGTTACTCTGGATATTTCCCTTGAGCTTTATGCAGAGCTGGGTGAATATCTCAGTGTATCGTCTGTGCATTTTTTCTCAAATGAAATACCTGCATTTGTCGCTCTTTCTGTGCCCTTTATTTGTTGACTACCTGCAGATGTTCTAGCAAACAAGTTTATTCGCAAGTTAGAGCGCAGAAAAAACAAATGTGAAGGGCCAGATCTCAACCTAGCGCCCTGAGAAAAGAGCAGCACATTGTTGTCCTGGCTCAGAAGCTCCACGCAAGACAGGTTGTTATTCTTAGCATCACTCTTTGCTTTTTCCTTGGCTCCAGGTGCCCTGCACTTGGCCTCCGCTTGGCAGCAGCACAGTGCCACCATGGGAAGGAGAGGTCTAGCCCTTTGGTTGCTTCTCTCCCACCTTCTGAAGAGAGAAAAGCTGTGAGGATGCTGGCTTGTCCCCGTCTTTCCAGGGGTGCTACTGTTGTGGGAAGCTTCCCAAAATGACATGAGAAATCTTTCATTTACTTTCACTCTGTTCTGTAACTGTAGTCATCAGGGAATGCTTATCCTCTGTCTGTATTACACAGTATTCTCAGAGGGAAGGCTTTTTGGTCCTCAGAAATCCCATGCTAGGGCTTGCGCTTATCTAATCAGTGGATAGAAACTGACCCTCTGACCTGTGCTCCCAATCACTGCTAGCAAGCGCTGTGCCAGCCTGCAGAGCAAGCTGCTGAACAGGATACTGAGGGGGAATTCTATTTTATATATTCTACGCGCATTTTATATATACATATACATAATTACATGTTTATATCTATGAAATTATATGTGTGTGTGAGTAGATACGTATAGGGGGCAAATACATTTGCCAAATGAAAGATAATCAAGTTGCAGAAAATCATAGGCTGCTCCCAGATGATCTGTGAACCAAAAAAGCCTAGAGTCATCAGATGAGTGTGTTGGCTTTGCTTTTATCAGCTCTACATTTCTGCTATTATATGAACTGCTTAGTAGTATCTGTGTGCGCTCCTGTACCTGCATGGTAAAATTAGATTAAACTGTGTGTCATAGACACCATACTGTTAAACAACAGTGGTGATTCTCTCACAGCACATACCTTTTCAGCAGGAGAGATGCCTCAGCTGTTACCAGATTAGGAGTATCTGGGTTCTGCTCCCAGTTTCTCTCCGAAGATCAGGCTGAGCACAGTGTGACTGAGTATAGCAGCGCGAATATGGTGGCACAAGGGTTTGCTTGTGGTGAGGTTTAACATCTTTTGTGATTCCACATGCCTCTCTTCTCACAGGAAGAGTATGTGATGAATTGTGTATGTATAGCACTGGGACTGGAGAAGTAGGGAATTTAAAAGTCTTAGCTGCGTGTGATAAACCTAGCTAGTGAACAGCTGGTGGAGAGACTCATTTAGCTCTAGAGGTGACAGCTTGTGTACTTGGGGGTGCAATAGGATTAGATAGAGATTTCCATTCATTTTAAAATAACCTTGCTCAGGAGAGTCAGAAATTTGAAGATATAGGAACCCATAGCTCACTATTTGTTACAGTAAGTTTTACTGAACATTATGCTCTAATTAAAAAAAAAAAGCTTTTGGAATGAAATTTGACCTGAATATAACTCCATTGGCTTCCACGTTCTTACACTGGGGATTAATTTGGCCCCTTCTACTTTTATGTAATGAGCTGATTGCCACAGTATCTTATCCTTGTTACACAATCGCCCTTGCCTGGCTGTGTCCCTGGAGCTGCGCGTGTGTTTCTAGATCCAGGGTCTCACCTTGACTACACTGCGTGTTTAGTCCTCCAGCCTCACCCTGACTACAGGCTGATGCATGTCTAGGGCTTACACTGATAGCATTTGCATGTGTGTCTGTGTGCATGTTCACTCCAAATTCAAACACTATGTATGGGCAAGCATACGCATATAGGGAAATTCAGAGGCTTTTTTGTTTAGCTGGCTATATCCCTGCAGTGTTTGCTTTAGCAGGGAATAGGAGAGAGGGAAAGTTACTATCAGAGATCTCATTTAAACAAGAAGGAGCATAGGAAAATACATTCTTTATTATTCTTCTGTAACAACAAGCCAGAAATATAATATACCTTTAAAAATTTTCTATCTCATGCCAAAGAAACCTCCATTCAGTCGTTTTAGAAAATTTTGTTGCTCTCCCTCAAACAGTAACGAAAAGAAAAAGAAATTACAAGTGCCATGTGTTCCCTGCAAGAAATGTGCCTGCCTGTACCACAGGTGGGTGTGTGGGGCCGGGGTCAGCAGGGAGCAGAAGGGGGGTTTCTGATGGGCTTGCTAGCCCCTAAGGGACATATGGCCCTGGCCTGTTGGTTGGACCTCCCTGCCCCAGAAGACCATTTCCTGAGGGCAGGTACCTGCTCTTGGCATCAGTGCCCCTGCCTGTGGCAAAGGGTGCGTGTACTGGGGTTCCCCCCATGCCTAGCCATGCCTGCCGGGGCACTGGGAGCCCTTGCCCCACACGCCAGAGGAACTCATTGCCTGGGCATACAGGGAGCACTGGGTCTCGTTCTGTATCTGGCATCCCACAGGAGAGCATCATTTCTGACCACATCAGGCATCGTGTTCCCTAGAGGTGTCTGCTGACAGTGCGACAGCTTCCCCGGTGTGCTAGGAAAGAGAGTAAGCCTGTTTGCCAGCAGTGGTACAAAGAGGGCATTTCCCAGTGAACCCTGTTACTCTGCTGTGCATGAAAGAGGACAGGTCCTTGTCCTTTCATTTGCTTTCCAGTGGGACTCCCCGTAGCATCCAGCCTTCATGTTTCTCAGCAACTCTTTTCTCCCCTTTCCTGTCTTCTCCTTTCCTGGGTGGGTTTCTAAACATAGCAGTCCCTTGCGTAGGGTTGAGATGAATCCAAACTTTCTGCCTTATAAATGAAAACAAATAGGAAAGGATGGGCGATGTCATCACCAGCCCCACAACACAAGATATAGAAAATATTATTAGCAACAAAGAAAAATTGGTCAGGACAGGAGGAGGTCCCAGGGAAGGTGCAGAGAGAGGAGGATTTCCCCCTTCCCCAGCCCCTGCATTGTCCCCTGCATCCCTCCTACTCATTTTACCTCTAGTCTATCCTGTTAAAAACACTCTCTCACTCTCTCTTGCTCATTCACACACACACACATACACACACACGTATATAGATCCCATTGGTTTTGTGCAATGTTTCACCATGATTTGATGCAAGTAAAATATAGATCTATAAATATACCGCTCTGACTCAAGTCCCATTTCAAGTATGATTGCGGAGTCCAGTATGGTAAAGGGAGAAGTTCCCCTGAGAGGGAGGTTGTGGGGCGATTTGGATCCAGCAGGCAGAGTCTAGTCCTGGCTTGCTGGGAATGTGGAGCAGCAGTAACATACATAAGGAGACTGCAGTGCACCAGTTCTGCCCTTCAGAGCGGGCTTCGGTTGCAGCAGATGGGATAGTTTGAGTGGCTATACAGTGCATGGGGGAAGAGTCCTTCCTCCTCACATCTTGCCAGCCCCCCTCTTCCTCATCCTGTTCCCCACAAGCAGTGTGCTGGGAGAGGGGAGTGCGATGTGTGCACACACTCGTGGGTGGACTGCTTCTCCCAGTCCTTCTTCCAGGACAGCTTGGTCTTCTGCTTCCTGAAGAACATCCTCCTCTGTCCCATGCAGCCCTGTGTCAAAAGGCAGTCACGCTAAAACAGTCCAGAGCATCCTGACTCTTTGCCTCTGGTGGCCCTGGGTAGGCCAGGAGGGATTTCGCCACGCCAGGCTTTGATTAAAGACTTGGCATGGCACGCCCATGGGTCAGCACAACAACCTGTCTGGGACCAGAAGGGGGTGAGGAGCGAGTGTGTATCTCTTCCGCAGGGATCCAGCAGCAGCGAGCAGGGGGGCCATGAGATGATCCAGCTGGAGCAGGAGGAATAGGTGACGTGCCCTGGCAGGGCCCACTTGCAGTGCCTGCTGGCCTCTGTACACAGGTGATTTGCAAAACACCCTGCAAAGCTGGGCTTGCTGCCAGCTTGTTTCCTGACGGCAAGGATCACACCATCCACAGGCACTGCGGATGTACGACCTCCGGTGTCATCTTCCTAGCCCAGGAATACCCACTGTGACGGTTGGAGCAGGTTACCATGGCAATGTGCGCTCTCCCCTGGAGACAGCGTTTTATCCCACTTCCAGTAATACAAAATGAGTCCTTATGTTGGGTTCCTTTCATTTTTTCCCCTCTCACTTTTTTTTTTTTTCCTGTCAGGTTGAAAAGAGCTGAGACTAATAGGAGGCACTGCAGTCTGAGGGCTTTAAAATCTGGTTGGGGAAAGTCACCCTACATGACAGCGGCAGTGTGCACAATTGTGTGTATGGGCACACTCGTGCAGCTGTGGATGGCAGTGAGCACAGCGGTGATGGGGAGGTGAGCGTACGTGGGCTGTGCTGCTTGCCATGTCAGCCCCTTCGTGGGCTGTCTCACCTGTGCCACGCTGTGGTCCAGGTTTCAGCCCTCACCTCAAGACCCTGCAGAATTATGCCCCCCCTCTGTCCAGTCACCCCAGCTGCATTACCGTACTCTGTGCACCATGCTTGCCCTTCTGCCAGCAGTGCCAGCTCTCAGGTTGTGTTTCCTCTTCTCCTGCCACCTCTCCCTGGGCACACACTACTCCTCAGCAGCACTCAAACTACCTAGGCTGGTAAGCCATGTTCTCCTCTGTGTCCTTCCTTATGGCCCACATCTGTTCTGCCTATCAAATATTTCCAAATGGAGGCTTCATATCTTTACCTTCTCCATTTATCACAGAAAACATAAAATAGATAACAAAAACACCTTATTTTTTCATGCTGTGTACTCAGTTCTACTGACTCATTCTGTAACCTTAATAACTCTGCCTCTCTCTGTCCTCTCCTGCACATTTCCACTGGCTCTGCACTATGGCTGAGATGGTGATGTTACCTCCTCAGTGGCAGGGTTCATGTATTCTGTCTGAAGCAGAAGGTACTATGCACTGTTATGATTAGAGTGAGGTACAGTGGCTAAATGTATTCATGGCTGCATGCACAGGGCAGATCAGCATGTGCGCATGTGGCTCTGCACGCGCAGATGGGGTGTCTGGGTGTATGGAGCTGAGGATGACTGTGTGTGTGCGTTAGGATCAGAAAGAGTCAGTAAGCGTGTACAGGAGGACGGCTCTGTATCTGTGCACCTATAACGGACGATGTGGCAGCTGGCAGATTTGGAGTTGGCCAGGAGCAAAAAGAGGGACATTTTGCTCCCTGGCAGTGTGTTAGTGATGTAAGTATCTTTCTGCCTTTAAAAGTGAGAAGAAAAATCTCCCTCTGGCTGTTGTCACCCCCAAGGGACCTTCCATCACTTCTGATGTGCTTTTGGCCACGCTGGGGGCAGCAAGTTACCACGATGCAGCAGCAGTGACCTTAACAGTGAGGCATGGACACTTCTGGTGTCCTGCTCCTCATACAAGCTTTCACAGAGTTGCTCTCTGTTTGCAGACAGCTTTTGACAGGATACAGGATGACTCAAGACTGAAGCTGAGAGGATGACACAGGTTCCCAGAAGGTGCCAGCTGCCTCCATGGCAGGCATGTGAGGGAAGCTCTGTGCAAGAGCATGAGGCACAGCAAGCACTCGAGGTCTGACTCTACTTTATTTGTCTGGGCCCAAGGGTGAAGGGGCACAAAATGGGCCTGGGACAGAGGAACAGAAATTAGAGTCAGGTGCCCTGACACCCCCAGAAGCATGTTGCACTGCTTGGGTGAGTGGAGCAATAGCACAGTCTGTCTTTCTGTCTGGGAAGATGTATTTTGGGAGGACCCCATGCTTGACTGCTCTTAGGTACCTTTGTTCATTGCTGTCCCTTCCTTCCTAGAAGAGTTTCATGCCACAGAAGAGATTTGTTTTTGCTCTTCATGTTCCCCCTCTGTGTCACCCATAAGCGGCTGCCTCTTTTTCAGCTCCCGGTGATACTTGGCCATAAGGGAGGCGTAGATGCAACCATAAGCGGCTGCCACTACCATCATGATGCAAACAATGCCACAAACCACCCCTGCGATGATCACAGTGCCGATAGCCCGGCGCACGCTCACAGGCCTATATCGCTGTTTCTGAGGGCATCCCACGCTGGGCTCCACCTCTGGTTCTGGGCCCGATTTCGATTTGGAAGGAGTTGGGCTTCCTTTTGTGCAGGGTGGGCCAGTATTGTCCAGCACAGTAGAGCTGTTCTCATCATCCAGCTGCGAGCAGTAGTTAAACATCTCCATGGGCACCATGCGCATATCCTTCCCTTTCAGCTCCTTGGGCAGGGTACATGCCAGCTGGTCGATTTTCCCACCTGTCCCAATAGAGATAATAGGAGTAAACCACAGCTTCATCCTGATGCAGTGCTATAGTAGAGCATTTAAAGACAGCAGAGCTAGATCCTCAGGTGAGATAAGTTCCTATGACTCCATTCACACCTGATAAGGATTTGCCCTGCAGAAGTCAGGCACAGCAGCTTTATGGTTTTCAAGTGGGGAACTGCTTCATTATAGCCCTAGGGCCATAAAATCCAGTCCGCTATGTGTGAATGCATTGCTGAGTAAACAGAGTATTCAGAGAGTTTCTTCCTACCCCAAACGGCAGCCATGATCTAGCATAGGATGTTTCTCGAGTTCAGGGGTAAGACCGAAGTCAGGAGGTGCTGCAGACCTCCATATCCTACCAGATCCACAGTGCTTGTGAAAGGTGGAGGGAGGAATGGCTGCACCTCCATGCACCAGGCACAAGGAGCACATGTGGTATCCTTTAAAATGATTGTTTTGCCTGATGAGAGACATTTTGCATGCCTTAGCCCTCCACCGCTGGAATGGCTTGAACCAAGGCAGCTGGCTGGGATGCTTCTGCCTAGGTGGGTCTTGGCAGTAGAGCTTATGGTGCATGATATCTGTGTAGACATCTTTCAGACCAAGACATGAAAGCCGTCTGAAACCACCTATTAAGTCAGCCTCATGTTGTTTACTGAGTTATGTAAGTGTCAGCAGAATCATTTTAGAAAAGGAGAAATTAAAGCAAAAAGATAAGACCAGGCTCTATCTTCTCAAAATAACAACAGACACACAGTACCATCTTCTAAGAACTAATCCCTCATTCCCCACTCCATGGAAATAGTGACAGATGTTGAAACAAATGCTTGAGTGAGTTTGGGCAATTTCTTTTGAAGGGGAAACAAAACCAAAATTAACTCTGTGCTTTTTGTGGACTGTGTGATATAAGAGTCAAAAAAAAAAAAAAAAAGAAATAAAAAAAAAAAGACAGAAAAGTGGCACTCATATGCTTGTTTGATTCTGCTCACACAAATGCGTATTTCAGACTGCAGTCTTGCCATAGGCGTAGATAATCTCTTTTCAGCATGGCTGTGATCAGCAGGGATGTGACAGCTGACTGCTGCTATCCACATGATTTGAAACCTTTTCCTACTCATTGGCTGCAGTGACAGAAGGTCAGGCCTTCAATCGTCATTCCTGTAAAATGTGTGATTCTGCTTTGAGTTGCAGGTCCTGAAATCATGTCATTCCATCAGAATTCCTGCAACATGATACATACCTTTCTAGCCTTCAAGGAAAAGTTGGAAATACAAACTTGTCAAAAAATGCTTGTTTTGAAATAATGATTTTATAGCCAGTCTGACTTAGGGACTGACTTCTTAATTTGAGCCTTTGGGTTTGCCAATATTAGTTGTGATATTTTCCCACGTGGCACTGGTTCCTATGGTTCTTTGCTGGAAGCAAACCTGATGCTTTACAGCCAAATCCAGCTTTTAGTTCTCCCACCGTAAGGAAGAGAACTGGAGAGTTGTTTTCAAGCTTGAAAAGCATTTCTTCTCTTTAGGCAGAAAGGGTGAGGGGAACTTATAATCCTAAAATTTTGAAGTTATTTGTGGAAAGTTCTTTCTCCTCAAAAAAAAAAAAAAAAAGTAATCTTTTGGATTAGCAACAAAAGAAGGAAATAAGGAAATAGGGAGTCTGAGGCTGCAGAGGACTTCTCAGGCCTGGCAGCGTTACTGTATGAAGTTGCAGCAGCACTACACTGTCTCTTAGCTTTATAGCACTGTCCTCCTGTTCCTCAGCTGAGATCTGGAATTCAGGTCAGCCTGATCTGCCGGATGTGTCTGCCTGTGTTTCTTCCTCCTCCATGAAAAACAAGCACTTGCCTGCTCCGCTCCCGCTGCGCGAATACCTACCTCGGTAGGAGAACCACTCCATCCAGTGCTTGAAGTCTCGGAGATTGCAGTCACATTCCCAGGGGTTATCCCCAACTTGGAGCTGCTGCAGGCTGGTTAATGGTTCAAAGGTCACCCTGTCCAGGCTCTGCAGGCGGTTCGACCTGAGAGAGAGGGAGCGGAGAGCAGGCAGGTCATCGAAGATGCCAGAGGGTATCTGGGCCAGGCCGTTGATGGAGAGATCCAGCTGGCGCAGCAGGGCCGTGTGCTGTAGCAGGTCCTTGTCCAGGACCCGGATGCTGTTGTTCCTCAGCTGGAGCTCCGTGAGGTTCCCCAGGTCACTGAAGATGTTCTGAGGGAGCTGGTCCAAGAAGTTGTTGGATAGATCCAGCCTCTGCAGGGCAGAGAGGTTGGAAAACACTGGTCCCGGCAGGATGCTGAGTTTGTTGTTGAGAAAGAGGAAGGTCCTGGTGTTTGTGGGGATGTCTGAGGGGATGGAAGAGAGGCCCAAGCCGCTACAGTCCACTTCCAGGTTACCACTGTTACACTTGCAGGAGGAAGGGCAAACAAAGAAGGACTCTGCAGCACACAGCGACAGCCAACAGCCAAGCACTGGTAGATGAAAAGCAGGGGAGAGGGAGAGAGAGCACATGTATTAGAGCAGTGCTTTCCCATCCTCACCCATCACCACTTTGCACACAGCTACGGCTACAATATGACTGTCACAGGAGGACTCTTCGCCACGATGCCCTGAGTGAAATAAGCTTCCTCACAGATAGATCCTTTTACTGCTGGCCTGTGCCCTGGCAGCACGAGTTTCCTGTGAGCCTTTTTTTATGAGCAAGTAAATAAATATCCTTCCAGTTTCACAGAGAAGTAAGGACAGTGCATCTCAGATGACTTTGCTACCACAGCTGGAGCATTGGATCCTGTCAGAAGAGAATGGAGCAGAGAGCAGTGGGAGATGTCACCTCTGATAAAGGACAGCTATTCCTAAAAAGTCAGAGTTGAGAGAGGAGTCACAGGTATATATTTAAGACGCTCTATTTTTTTAGGAAATAAACATGTGAATGAAAAGCTTTTAAGAAAAAATCAAAACTAAACAACCTACGTCTAAGTTTTGCTCCTGCAGTATAGATCACTGTCTTTGTGATATCAAACTCGAGTCTAAGTTAGCCTCTAAATCAGGGTATCGCTTGCTCTCCATATCTACGTTGTGTGGGTCCTGTGGCAAAAGAGTTTTTTATGAAATAGATTATATTACAAAGGGATGACCAAGAAAGCTATTAGAAAGTAATAATGAGACCCAAAGCCACTGGGTACTTTTTACTTGCCATTGCTCTCAAAATAGTTTCTGAATCCCATAGCAATAGCCCCACAAGCATCTCCTCTGACCACAATTACCCACAACAAGGGAGAGATGAGGAAAAAATTGGCTTGTAACTGAAGAAAAAGGTGTTAGGAAAAGTGTTAGCATGCACCCCCTTTCTCCTACAATGCCTCAAAGGTAAGGTTGGAAAATCCACAAGATGGCATTTTTTAGAGCTGTTCTGGATCACTAGTCCAGACATGGGTTCAGATCCTGTGAGTAGTGTCTGGGCTCTAGTAGTCAACCCTCCTTGGGAGCCAGTAGCTTTTAAAACTTTCATTTCTGTGACAAGGAAGCATCAGCAGAAAGAAAGCAAGCTTTGTGCCTCCTGTCATGAGAGGAGTGGGAGTTATGTTTAAGCAGACTATGTAAAACATTTGCATCCTTCATCCTAATTCCTTTTGTGGAATTTAGTTTAATTGCTTCAATGTGGGAAGCAAATTCAGCTCCCTCACTGTTTTTTAAGGTGATGAGTTTGAACATCTGACTAAAACTGAGGTAGGTTTGTCTCTGCATCATGCCCTATCACTTTTGTTCAGAGCAGGCAGTTGCTTGGGCTTGGTAGTCTTTAGGAGTGAATGGTAACTAAAATGGGAGCATTTATTGTCTCGCTATTCTTTCCTGGACTGGAAACTAGATTCCTCTGTCCTGCCTGCATTCCTGCTTTTTTTCCAAGAAACAACAAATAGGTGTTTCATGTCTTGACCCAAGGGAAATTCTGAAAAGACGGTCATAGGAGAGGGAGCTGGTGGAGGACCATGTTGTGGGGAACCTCTATCAGGAAGAGCTCTGCAGTTAGTCATGTTTCTCTTCTCTTCCCTCATGCCACTGTCTCTGGAGTTTAGTCTGCCCCATGGCCCATTTTTTTTATATTGACTTGGCTTCTGTCAGTGATGCTGCCTGCGTACTCAAGTCCTGTCATCCTGTGTCAGTTCTTCTTGTGTTCCTGGTGATCCTTGTGAGAATTGGCAGTTTTTTGGACTGGTAGCCTAAGGATAACTACACAGTTTGGATCCTAAGCTATGTGACTTTATTAAGGACCAAGCGATAAGCGTTCAGAGAGAGTGTCTCTGCTTTTTTTTTTTCTTTTTTTTTTTTTAATCTATCTTTCACGATTCCTTCAAGAGTTTTTTTTTCCTGCTCTACAATTGAGATCTCAGGTGTACATCAGCCCAGGCCATGCTAGTCTGCTCTTTTAATGATAATTATAGATCATTATAGAGAAGTAAAAGAGAGATCTCTATCCTGAGCACCTCTGTGCTTTCTTGTCATGCAAAGGTTGGGGTTAACAGCAGAGATTGCCATGAAAGCAGATCATAGCTTGTGAACTGGCGCAGTGCAGGTACTGCCTGGCTGGGTGATATTTAATTCCATTCAGAATACATTGCTCTCGTGTTGTAGGAAGAGAATTAAAAGAATGAGAGCTAGAGTGGGGAAGGGAGAGAGCCATGAGTCACTCGAGTGACCCCATCTTTTCCTGGATGCTTAACAAAAGTACAGTATTAATAATAGATTGACAGCTGTGATGATGAGATAACACTTAGCTTCTTTGTATACCAAGAAAGGCAAAAGCAGACTGTGTAATGCTATACAGGTGGCATTCTGTTCAGGGCTTATCTCTCAAAATACCTACCCGCCACTGGCCCCCGACTGCGCGGCTGTGGGGTGCCACCAGTGGCAGGTAGGAACAAAGTCTCAGGCAGCTGGCTGTGGTTCTGTTCAGGAACTGGACTTATGCCAAGTTTCTGCAGCGGTATAGGATGTGCCAGAAATGTCTTGTTATTACCCATATACTGCTTTGTGCTCTTGGAAACATTGTGCTAAAATCATAGAGAGGAGAAGGTCTGATTTTATTTTAGGTCCCTGCGAGAGATGCATCCACTAGCAAGTGAGCTGAGACCAAGAAATTCATTGCACTGGTGAGGATGGAGCTTTACAAGGAAGAGAGGGAAGCAATAGGCAGAACCTGAACCTCTATTTCAGCCCTGCAGAAGCATGAGTAGTTTGTGTTTTTGTGTTAGGGGAAGATGAAGTTACTTTGTGGGGTGTTTGGTGACTCTAGTAGGTGGCAGAAAGCTGATCCAGGAATATCAGATTAAGTCAAGACTCAGTAGCATTCATTGTAAATAATTCATACAGCAGTCTAGTCCGTGAGGATGGATTACAAAAATGCCTGTTTTCTGGAGAGGGAAATAATTCCCCCAGCTTCTTACAGTGGCAGCCCCAGATTTGATCAGGAGGGCAGGAAGAAGGGAAACCACAGGTCTACTCAGCTGCCTGGGCATGCAGTAGTGATGGACACTCCCCAAGTGCTCTCTTTCCTCTGGTGTGGTCCCCAGGTGCTTCTCTGAAGCGCAGGTACATCCCCTGAAGCCCCACGTCAACCTAGCAGTTCTGCTCTGCACTCAGGAATGCTGTAGCAGATGCCTCAGTCCACTGGGAAGATGCAGAGGCTGAGCGTTTACAGTTTAATTTGAAAGATATCTTCTTTATTTATTCTTTGATTTTCACTACATGTGGCAGTGCCCAGTAGGAGAATTCTGCATTCGCATCCTGTATTCCCTTCTAAAATCTGTCATGACTTCTGCCATGGAGAGCTGGGAGCCTTGCTCAGCAGCCTACATACAAAGCCCTAGCACAGAGAGGAGGCTGCAGCTTACAGGATGCCGATCTCAGAAACATTCAGGGTAGATCTTTGTGCAGTGGTATCTGTCTCGCTGTTTCTCACCTGTCAGGCCCACTGGAATTCAGAAGCAATCATCACTCACTGTCCCACTTTAAGCCCATCTTCAGCTTTAGAGTCTCACTCTCCCTCCCAGCTAGCCTGGCCTCTAAAGGAATGAGGAATTAGTTCAAACATCTCCATTCTTAGCTGTCCCTCTCCCCTATTCTTAACCCTGATGCGACCTATTTTCTTTCCACTCCCTTGACAAAGAGGGTGACTGTACTTAGTACCTGAGTAGGCATTACTTACGGCAAGCCTCCTGCCACCTCATGAGGAACCTGCTCCTCCACCGGTGGCCAGCAATTGTAGGCAGCATTGTTGTCTTCTCCAGCGTGTCTTCACATCCACCAGCCAGCCTGGCGCACGGCTCCAGAGAGTGGAGGAGTGAACCTTGTAGCCTGCCTGCCCGATCCTGGAGGGGAGAGCAGAGCAGAACGGGTGGGATTCGGTTCCCTGGCCACAGAGCACAGGGCTGGACTCAGTGCTCTCCCTTCCTCTCCCCAGCTAGAGTTTTGCGTTTGAGACATCAGCCCCATTTCAGAGGAGAGATGGAGGATGTTGCAGGAAGCACAGCATGATGAAGGTGCAGCGTGAATTCACATTTACCCTCGCAGTACAGAAATAAGGCCTGATTCTCATATGTGCTGAAGAGACAAGCCTGTGCTTGAATAGCCTGCTGCAGTAGCTCTGTGAGCCTGATGCTCAAGGTCAGCCTGACGAATGGCTGAGGTGACCCTGCCGGGGCAGCAGCCTCCAGCTCATTCCCTCTCGCCGCCGTGCAGGCTGGTGCCACCTGTGCATCCCACACCCTGACTCACGCTGGGGCTCACTGAGGTCTGGCCACCAGCGGCTGCCAAGCCACTTCTCCCCCCATATTTCCCACCAACACGTCCTTTCTGCTTCAAGGTAAAATGGATGTGGTGCCAAGAGCAGGGCTGAGCAGAGCGCAGCTTCAGCTTGGGGATCTCGCACTGCAGCAACTGCAGAAGCTGAAGAGTGAGCGAGCCTCCGAGGAGAAGGGAGGACCTGGGGCGGGGGAGACTGAGTGGGAGTGTTGAAAAGAGAGGAATTACAGCTTAATTAGAAGAAGGAAAAATGCTCAGTCTAATTAGAAACCCAAAGACCATAAACTCTCCCCTGACAATAAGTGACTGACAACAGGTCCCTCCTACCCTCCTGCTTCCCTCTTGGATACAGGCAGGCAGGAAAAGGGGAAACACCGCAGACCCTCCTGACGCGCGGGTGCTCTCTGACATGCCACCCACAGTTGCAGCAGCAGCTAGATGGACACATTTCAACCAGGGCACAGAAATAAACCGTCCTCCATCTCCTCTGAGGGGCTCTGGCAGCATCCATAGCCGTTATTTTAGATGGGCACTGCACTCCCACTGGGATGCTCTCCCCACACACGTGCCAGCTGCTCCCCTCCCCCAGGCTCCTGTGACTGATTTATTTTGTAAACTACCAGGAAATAGTAAAATTAGCACCTCCGTGAGAAGGTGAGCAGGTTCAATGCCTGGACTAGTACATTTTGCAAGATCGTTTACCCAAACACCAATGCACCAGATAGATGCATACCTCTCGCAGCACCAAAACCAACCTGCCCTTCACCCACTGCAGCCCCCAACTCCCAAAACTGAGCTGGGGTGCCTTCCCTGCAGTCCCTGCTGAAGGAGAAGCCTCAACAAATAGCTGTCCCCATTCAGTGCTTGTGCTCGCACCGGCTGCGAAGGAGACTTCCAGCCCCCCCCGTACCAGTGGCTCTGTCCTGAATGCCACCCCTGAAGTCTCTGTCTCCGGCTGCTGCTATCAGCAAGGACGATGAAAAGCCGCAAGCACTTACCTGGAGGGGCTCTGCCCACAGCCACTTCCACCCGGCTCCCTGGGCACTGTACAGTTACTGCCTCTTCCTTCCCTCTCCCTGCGTGACTTTCACTCCCGGCAGCAGGCTTTCCGTGTGCTCTATTTAACTCCCTACAGCACAGGAATAAACAGCAGAGTTAAGCTGACAGCCACAGAGCCTTATCTGGCTGCTGGATAGCGGGAGTCGCTCACTTCCAAATCCTGTAGCCGAATGATCGCGTCCTTGCTTTCAGCATCAGGGGCTGCCTGCCACACTCTGTCTTTCCCTCTTCCCCACCTTCACTCCATCTAACTTTGTCTGGGTTATAGATAGCTCTGTTCCTTGCGCTCTTGCCTTTTGGCTCTGTTTTGTAACACCCCATCTGTATCAGCTGGCTTAGCTCCAAGCAGGGGGGCTAAGCTTTTGAAAAAAATACAAAAACAGCTTCCTTGGGTGCTTCGTGACACTGCTTCCCTCTGCAATCCCCCCTCAGCCCAGGCCCCCGCTCAGTCCCGGGGCTGGTGTTTTCCCCGGCTTGCTGCTCCGTGCAATTCTACTATGCCATCCCCAGGTGACGGCGGGGGGCTGAGAGCAGCACTGGCGTACCCGGGCGCGAGGGCGGTGACCGAGGCAGGGTTTCTACCCCTGGTCCCCTCTGCTCCAGCAGGCAGAGTCCAGCTCCCGCACTCATTCCTGGTACCTCACAGGCGCCTCTTCCTACGGAGCAGTGCCAGGGCTCAAGCACCGAGTGCAGGGTGGGAGGAACAGACGTGTATAAATAAGCCCTTTCCCTATGTTTAGAATTTATTACAGTGCATAGTGATTAACACCTGTTCAGGCTTTAATGCTGTCTCCTGCGCTGCAACATGCACAAAGATGGAGGCGCCTTGATAAGCCCATGATTATTTTAAAAGCATGTCACATAAACACAGCACTCCCTGCCCCATAGATAGCATCCACGCGTTTCTGCACTCATACACATTTCTAAGGCTTAAAAGCAAGTATCATCATGTACATATGCAGATATAGTTGCTAATCTAGCTTACATTTGAGGATACGTCCACAGAGTTGGGCTAGCACACATACTTGAGACTCTTTTGTGACCCGTATTTATGAACATCCATGTCTTGCACAGAACTGCCTACTTCTCCAAGCATCACGTGTGCTCAGGTGGCAGAGCATTACGTTTGGAATAGACAGAGGTTCCTGAATGCTGAATTGAAAGGGCCAATGAGCTCCTGCATTTCTGCCTTGAAGTAGTATGTTTATGGAGAAATTTCAATACCAAGAGACCAGTTTCTCCCACGCATGTATTGCCAATAACCATGTTAGACGTGTCCTTAGTGATTAATATTCTGCAACCAGGAGAGAGTGAGGAGGCAGAGAGGATTTTTTGATAATTTCTTTCATAAAGGTTTTCTCTGATTTGTCTTGAATTCTGACTTATTTAGCTGTTGTCTTGTGATCCAAGAAATGCCTTCTGCTCTGCAGAGCACCAGCCAGCTGTACTCACTGCAAATGCAGCAGGGGGAACATCACAGTCCTGGGGCAACCAGCACCTGCCCACACCTCAAGGTTCTCCAGAGCATCACCAAAGCTGCCTGGCTGCTTTCAGCCTTACAGCCGGGGACATTTCCAGCAGTGAAGACTCTGCCAGACCTAGGAGTGCCCCCAGCCCAAGAGGAGAGGCACCATGCCGTCCATTCTGAACTAGTGTGGGATTGACTGCATTTGGGAGCTTAATGCTGATCTACATGGCTGGAGCTCCAAATGCTCTGAATTCACCCAGGGGCTCTACGAACCCGGTGTTAATCTTTCTTCCAGGTTTATTGGATGGTTCCTTCTCCCTGGAACAATTTGTCAGCTGAATGCCCTGTGATCCGTGGGTCACGGTGTCCAGAGCTTTCTTCCACATGCTTGGAGTTGAATCTCTCTTCCAGATTCTGGAGAAAAGAACAGAGTAGCCTGTGGGGCTGGCAATGGCCTTTTCTTCTTACCATTTGGTATAGGACAGTAAAACACAACTTTTTTAGTTTCAGCTCAGAGCAATAGAATGAAATCATCCATTTCTTGCCATGGGCTCCAGTGGCCAAAAATACGCTGAGCTGAAGTGCCACTTGGACATTTGGCCTGCTGTCAGACTTCCCAGAGGACTCTAATGAGGATTCCCCTAATTAGTTTAAACAGGGAACTTTACTGCTGGGGGGATGCTGGGGAGATTATAATGACTCTGCAGCACTTGCCAGAGCATAAAAGGTACAGCAGGAACTATCACTGTCTTGTGCTTCCCTTCTCCCTGCCCAGACACCAGTAATGTTTGCGGTATCACTGTAAAGCCTTAGCTTTCGTAAGTAGGGTCCCAAGGAGCATGCTGTGAGGGTGGGGAGGGTTTCTGTTTACTGCATCCACATGCTGCTTTAGTAACACTTCCCAATTCAGTGACACCTTCTATCCAAAGCTTTCCATCTGCTTTACAAATGGCTTTTACCATGGTTGTAGGTGTTGCTGCTGTTATTTTATATTTAATGACCCCCAGAAGTAAAGCTGCAGTTCTAGCTACTAGTGCCTCTGCTCTAGGTAGGTGGACAAAATTATCCCATTTTCCCAGCAGGGACATTGAGGCTATAGAGACAGGTGACTGTCCCAGCATGTCACTAGGATGAGCCACAGTTGTAAACAGGGCTCTGTCAGCAACCTGTCAGCAACCTCTGTCTCTGATTCTCTCTCTCAGTCCTTTGCACTAAGCGCTGGATCACAGCTCGGAGATCAGACTCCTGTAACAGTCTGGCTTACTAGCATTGGCAGGGCATGTGGGTGACCTATATTATAAAAGAGTAGGTAACAAAGGCTGCAACAGATGCCAGTGATAAATTATGAGAGAGTACAAGCAGACGTTCATCCCTCCCCCATGCTCTCCCTGATGAGTGACGGTAAAGTCCCTTTCCAATGCTGAATTGCTCTAGCCTTTATCAGAAAACCACCAGGGCAAGGGAGGGCATGGAGGACACTTAAAGAAGATTATCTTTTTTCCCCTCTTTTCTTGTTGCTTTTAGGATTCCTGTTTTATTACCTTTGCCCATAATGGAGGGGGACAACCCAGAGCCCAGTGATTAAAGCTTGTTATATGTCTGTTCCTCCATCAGGAAGGGATACACATCAGCCATGTCATCTGATTACTGCAACTGGAAGTTCATTAAGTAACCTGGCTGATGAATCCTAGTGGGGAGTTGTACTCTGCAGTACCACAAGTGGGTTTAGATGGCAAGGACATGATGCCTGATCTTCGTCCCTCTACAGACCTAGGTCAGTCCAGCAAATTACTGACCACAAGAGTTCACATTGAAGCTCATTGTCTCAGCAGCAGCTCCTCATTTGTTGTTTATTTGGACTGCAAAAGCACCCAGACGTGGCAGCCAAGCTCAGCAGCACTGTAGAAGCATACAGTGTGTGTCACTGCCCCAGTAAGCCTATAAGCTAAATAGCTGGGGGCTTCATTTCCAACCCTTGCTGATTTATTAACACATGTGTTCAGGATTCATTAGTGTTATGTTGTCACAATCAATGGAAAGCACATTTTAAATTCACACTAGAAACCCAGCTGCACAAGAAATGGTGCTATCTGACTTGCAGCGATCGATCACAGCAAAGCAAAACACCTCATACAGAAAGCTGTAAAGTAAGTAGAAAGCATACAAAACCCACTCAGTGTTGTAAGGGAATCTGCCACATTCCTGACTTGGTGTGAATAAACCTCACCCTATTCTCTGGGATGTGAAGAGGTCAAAAAGCTTCTGATCTTTGAAATGACAATGTGTAGGCACCTCTGAAATGTAAATGTGATTGGTGTCAAAAAAACATTTCTTCCCCAAACACTGCCAAGAAAGGTCAACTTTATCCCCATTTTATGGAGGGATAAACTATGTTAGAGGTAAAAATGACTGCTGAATTTGGCTGTCTGAAATACCAGCTGCCCAGCTCTTGATACTTCATCGTGGGCCCACATCAGTTCCCAACTCAAGATTTTCAAAGCTGTCAAGTGCAGTGCTTGCACAGAATCATATGAGCTTGAGAATGCTCTGCTATCCTGCAGAAGTTTGTAGGGCTTATCGAAGTTACACAGAATAAAGGAATTTTGATGGGGCTTTCACAAAGTTGCTTGAATAGCCTGCACCAAAATCAGGAGAGAAGCCAGATGTCTTGATTCTTGATCCCATATTTTAACCAGGAAACATTATTTACATCCCAAGTCTCCCTGACCAACGCACAATAATGAGACTGGGAAAGGTCAGAGAGGCTGAAGATACCAAGGGCATCAGGCCTCATTGAACCCTCTGAGAAAGCACAGAGCATCCCAAGGGGAGCCAGGGGATAGCACTGGTGGGAAAGACCCAGACTGCTGTGGAGAAGTGGGATTTCTTGGGAGGCTGTGGAAGCAGGTGGGGAGACCGGGATATCCAACACGAGAGTGACAGGAAAGTCCCAGCACAGCGAAAGTGCGGCATATGGAGGAGGCCCAGAGCAGCAGCAGGAGGAGAGCTGAGGGGGCAGTTGACAGGAAGAAATCCAGCCATGTGTGTGCCAGCATCCTCTCTGAGTATTACTGAACGCGACAGACCACGTGCATGCTTCCTTCAGCAAAACGGAGGCAGAGGAGAATGGAAGTGGGTGAGGGAGTGGGAGAGGGGCTCAGAGGAGAGACACGTGAGCTGGCTACCCAGTTTCCTCCTCTTTTTTTTTTTTTTTT